>JARFJB010002287.1:3235000-3345000 GCA_036346205.1 Vesta saturnalis | reverse complement strand
CAATCGTTCATACTGTATCTGTGAAAATATATCATTTGCCGCTTTCTTGAAAATTTCTTGGTCCATCTCATTAAATTTAGGAAGTATATGTTCTAAAAACATTTTCCAATTATCATTAAAAAACGTTGTCAATTTATGACTTCCTTCCACATTATCTGAAGTAAAATAGAAAGTGACCATTTTGGCACCGGAATCACTGATTTTAAGTTCTGTAATTTCCAGATACTGTGTTTTTCTCACTCCCGTTAAAGCCATACTTATTAATTTACTATCTAAGAAATACCTCACCATTTAGTATTCTGTTTAACCATACTAAACAACTTACCAAAGTTTACAAAACATTTGCCTTTCCCACTTACATCAATTCCATCAAAAATGGCTTGTTTATATTCATAGTTCATCTCAACTAGTACCCGATCAGCAATTAATGTTAGATCTACGTAAACATCAGTGTCGTTTATTTGTGCGCTAAAACAAAGAGCTGATTATGGCAATTTTTGAAAAAAGAACTCACTTGACATCCTTGATTCGATTAAATAAATAACCGTACAACTTGATATCTGTATAAATTTGCTCAAAAGGTATCGCCTCTATGGGTTTGGGGACATATTTTCTGTGTGTCATAGGATTTAATGATGGAAGAGTGTATCCAGGAAGGCCTAAACATTTTGGCTATTATAAAAAGGTTTCTAAAAAGCGATTTAGCATTACCTCTTACCAAAACTTTAAAAAACATTTGTATTGCCGTTTCTAAACAATTATTTAGATTTGGATCCAGTTGTAAACAAACTTGGACATTTTCTTAAAAGATTTTTTGTTCATATTTTTAAGTGATCAAATATGTTTGCTTACCAAATTGTGTGTTACATAACAATGCGTTAACTAAAATTATAAGATTCACGTATTTGTTCATCTTGTATAAAACTAAGACTCCTAACTTTTTGTTCTAATTTATATAATACGTTTACAAGGGCAATTTTAATTAATGGGAATTGTTTCCTAATTATAAATTTATTCAGCAATTTTGTTAATAATAAAGTGCCAATTACATTGATTAAAAATGTTATGAATGAAAAGTGTCATGGTCCATCAAGAATCTGGAATATATTATTGTAGGAATTTGTGTCAGTAATCTGGTGCTCGATAGACTTGTTTGATACATTTTAAGCGAGTTGACACGCATAATCCTGCATTTCGTCCATTAGGGTTAGGTTCTGAAGCATACTGCTCAAAAAATTGTTAGACAAAGTCAATCATTGCCTCTTGAAACATACTCTCTCCGACTAGACTTGACCAGAGGAATCCATCCAACCCAACGTGCTTGGGGATGCTACAGCAATAGCGCCATGTGATAACTGATAACTGATAAGTGTTCAGTTTTTTTTTTAATACAGGCAGATATTTTCGAGTAAGGAGAATGGCATTGTAAGTGGCGAGCCTATATTTTTGAAGTAGAATAATAAAAGGGGGCCACTAGAAGGTACAGGGTGGCTCGAAAATGATTATTTGTAAAATACTTATGTTTCATGTCACAATTTCGCACATCATCGCACATCGCATTATCATATTATTTTAAACAATGTGAATACTGTTGTTTTTTAAGTATTAATATATTAATAATTTTAGTTAGTACACGTTTAGTGTGGGATTTAATTTATCCGAACATAATTTGGGAAATTTATTTGAATTTTTTGCAGAATGAATTGCCGTCCCTTCTAAAATTACCAACTTCCTTTTTACGTTACAGGAAAAAAATGAATTTTTGTTCAATTGCTGTGTACCGTGGTTAATCTGAAGGCTGTTATAAAGGCAGGTTTTTATTGATGGATACTTTTTTAAGTATCAACCAGATTAATTTTTTTAATGGGACATCCTATATATTTTCAGTTCATTGAAAGTACCGTTTTGAAACACTTGGTACCTATCTTAATAAACAGCTGTGAAATCCGTGTTTTTCTGGAAATATTGTCATTTTATCAAGCTGATGTTTAATCTCAAATATGAAGTAAGTTATGACAATTGGGAAGTCGTTTGACAAAACCCACCCGTAGGTGTTGCAGCGTGACACATCCCGGTGAACCAGTAATTCGTACCTACATTCAAATAATTTCTTTGTAATCGAATCGTCTGTATATTTTAAAATTTGTTAAAATATCTGTCAACCAATGGTTATGTACTATGACACTGATGGATACATGTCTGGGTTGTGCTAATGATCTAGAGTGCTGATGCTTTCCATGGAAATTCACATAATGCTTTAGAAAGTGCTAAATTAATCAAATTTAGTTAATTTAATTAAGTAAGGAGTTAGTTTTGATTGTTCCGCAAGTATAGTACACAAACTATCATATAGCAAAAATTCGAAGTAGATAGCGTGCACGGACAAACAGACGTAAAATCAAACTAATAGCTTAGCCCTAAAAACCGAAAAAATTAGACCCACTGTACACTTCTAATCTGATGATCGATTTGAAATATTGGATTACCTGCTGACCCGTAATGGGCATCTCATAAGTTCAAATTCCCGTCACTAGTAAATAAAATAAGTAGCCTTGTCTAATAAGAAGGCTGTTTGAAAAAAATTAACAATTTGGACACATATCATTAATAGCTATTTTTAAAATTTCATTTTATCATTTGGCCGATTGGCAGTTTTTGATTTTCAAACTATTATAATATTCTAATTGACAATGCTGTTTAACTAATCATAAACTATATACAAAGTATATTTTTCTTGACAGCCTGTAGTAAATGTTTTCAGTTTTAGATAGATAGCGATTTGCGGTTCTTACCAAATTATTTAGTAAAGTCATCGTTTTGCCAATGCCAAAAATATACCTATGATAGATTTTTTAAAAAATGCCCTCTATCAACCATTAAGAGAAGTACAGAAGAAAGTATATAAACCAGATAAACCGGAGATAAAGCACTTTTGAACAAAAATATGTTTGTTAGTTCTAATTAAATCAAACTGACGTTGTTCATTTTTTTAAACAGTTTTACGCTACCCTTACTACTTCATTTCTATAGTTAGGCAGATGAGTCTTAGACCAAAAAAATCCAGTTTTCTACAAATTTATTGGAAATACCTTTGACGTCGTTACATGCATAAAGGTATGGTCGTAACGAAAGTAAAAACTGTGCCATAACAACTAGTAGGAATATGGCCGGAAGCTCAGTCGGTTGGTTAGGCACTTGGATTGCGTGGGCGCATGGCTGGCGTAGATACATATAAAATTTTACAAGGGTACTACTTGATTTATATATATTGCCCTTACACCAAGCAAAGGGATACGACACAGTAAGAGGTACGCTACAGTTAAAAAAAAATTAACGATGGACACAGCCCGTTAGGATTTAACTACTAAACCGCAGTAATAAAGAAAACAACTACTGGTAGTTTAACACAAATCGGTTTAATCTTTCTAAATACAACTAATAATAATATATCCCCAAACAAATATACAAAATATGGTTAACATAAAATCGTTGAAATCGCCCAACGCTAGTTACAGTAAATAATTCTACTCAAACAACTTATATCATAAATTCAACAAACAACCCGAAAATGCTTTTGTGTGCACCGAAATTGGACTAATATAGCAATAGTGCCAGAATCACCTTTCTTTCCAGTGCTTCTTCTAAACAAAATTTAAAAAAATTGAATCATAACTTAACAGTTCGTCATCCAGCGTTTACCCTAGAACTGAAATACACAACACATTATAAACCAAAATGAAATAGTAAAATCATAGTTCTTTACAACTTGCGTATCGGTTTTAACTCGACTGAAACATAATATAAGTCAGATATAAATAACCAAAATATATCAGCCTGATGTCTACCATTGCGTTTTCTCAAACAAAAGAAAATTAAATATGAAAGAAATTAACAGGAATGACTGAAATTTAAAACATAGGTTTTCAAGCAACACAAAAAAAATGGTAATATGTTACTAGTATTACAAGCAACAATTAAAATCATAAAGGAGAACCCCGCTAACTGTACAGGGTGGCCAAGTAAGCATGCGAGATACTGAATCTGGGAAACTATACATCATAGAGGCCTGCGCAAAAAAAAAGTTATACTAAAACGGCCATTACAAAAACCTGGAAAATATTTTCATGTTTCTGAAATGGCCGCTAGGGGGCGTAACTGCAAACTTGAATCTAAGAAAGTGATGTTTCTGTGAATCCTTCTATATTAACCTAATAAAAAAATAACTGATCTTTGAAGTCGAGGATAATCTGAACTTTTTGTTTGACAATTTTGACGTATATGAAGGGTGAGTGGATGAAGGGTTATGTCACATAAAGTAACTTTTGAGAAAATCGACTTGAAAGTGTTAACCTTGTAACTTTATAGGTATACATATTTATAGCCTAATATATTTTAATTCTTATTCCTATGGGTAAAGTATGTTAACCTTGGTATGTTTCAATAATTTTTAGGTTTTGTTAATAAAAGAAAAGTTTTTGTGAACATAGCCCTTCTTTCATTCATTTTTTATTGATTCAGTATGTTCATAGTGGAAGAAGGGTATTCAAAAGTAAAATATCAAAGACAAAAAATGAATACAAATTATTTTTATTTAATTTCATAAACTAGACTACAGAAAAGTAACATTGAACAACTAAACTATAATCCTATCAATATTCAACCTTGTATACACCTGTAGGAAGTTCAACTTTGTTTCATTATAACCTCTTATTTTTTAAGGGTGATTTTCAGTGCTGCGCCGTGCTCTGTTATAATATTTCTGTAAAACCACTGGTGCTCATCAGGGACAAATTGTAGCTGCTGTTTCAAGTGCTCAATTTTTCCTCGAAACCTCGTTTTTCCGATTCGGGTTCCTTACAATAACTACTGCATTGTCAAGCTGAGGTACTACATTACGAATTTTCATAATATTGACTGCTTTAAATGGAGTATAGTAATCGTAACACTCCTTGTATAGGTACGATCCATAGTTTTCCACTCGAACCCACTTGATACCGTCTCTGAATCTAACTTTTCCATTAAGAAGATCTTTCTTTCTATTGTATAACTTCATATCTTTTCCAAGTTTTCTGTGACTCTGAAGTGATATGACATATCAATGACTAAATTTTTCCTACCAGATTTTGTTATAATATGTCTGTATTGTTCTGGGGTAAAGAGAACTTCGTGGTTTCTAAGATTCTTTTCAATCCTCCCGAAATCACGATCTGAGTCGAGATACGTGTGTCCAACTTCTGGGTATTTGTGATCAATCACTTTAAATATATTCTTGTGTACAAGGTACTGGTATAAACAAATTAATAAAAAATTTTTATTCTGGCCACCGCAAGAATCAGACCAGATGATTAAATGATCTTTGGACCGAAATATTTCATCTGTTTCACCGCTGTCAATAATGAACAAAATATGTCTGTACTTCCTTTGGAACCTTGATTTTCTGTCCATGTACAAAAGATTGATTTACTCACACCTTTAGCTTCAATGTGAATTCCAAAATTGTAGAACGATAGCTGCCTGAGGTAGAATGCCTTTGAGGTCGTAAGCCTAGGTAAAGGCATGATTTGCTGGAGGTCAATGGTAATGTAAACCACATTATCTGATGACTGGGCTAACTCTCGGTCAATTTTCATTGATTCGAAAGCTGTGTGATAATTTTCAGTATGTTCGTCATTGGATTTTCCAGCATCGCATGTGCTGCACGTGTCGCTTCTGGGTTTAGAGAAAGACAGATTAAATTCATTTACAAATATGCTGCGGTAAGAGCAAAGTTTGATGCGGAAAATTTCAGGTTTATTTTCATTCGTGCAGAGCTCAAGATATAGTTCGTACATTTTGCCTAATGATAACAAAGGGACAGGTACTTTTATTTATGTTGGAAGTCCTCGAATAATGAGAAAATTCGGACGGAAGCTCGAAATGTGTTTCACTACATAATCTTTTACCTCATCTTTTATTTTATGTGGCCTGTTTGAATGATGACCTCGTTTATCAGGACTAGGTGCTGCTGAACCCCTTAATTTTTGTTGAATTACCTCAATTTTCTTTTTACTAATTTGGTACAACGACATAAGTGCTCTTTTGCAAACCAATGTTTGTTTCTTCTCAAACGTCAAAAGTATTGATATGTTGCAGTTTTATGTTTAATTGCACCTTTCTTTTTTCGCACTGGGAAGTCCCCTGATACTGTTAAACAAAAGAGCATTTTTCCGTTTATGTCCAGTCTATAAAATGAACACATAATGTTCTGTCGTTGCTCTATAGCAAATTTGTCCGAGCATTTCAACCGACATTTATCTGGACACAAATTTCCCATGGCAACCGATTTCGCAGCAATATCTGCACCTTTGTAGGATTTATACTTTTGTCCTTTTCTCTAGAAATGGCAGCTTTACGCTTTACCCATTGCTCTATATTTATTTTCCTCTTTCTGGAAGTTTTGGTTTGGGTGAAAAATGTTTCCTTTTTCCTAGGGTCGAGCTACTGCTTGATCATTTATCTCTTCTGTTTTCTCATAGTGATGAACAACTGTGTCAGTTTTGAGCAAACTTTTAGGAACAATGGCTTCTTCAGTTACTTCATTACTTCTTTCTGATTCACTACTTGAGTCATCGGGTATATACTCTTCACTAGACCCATCAAAGGGTTCGATGCTATCAGAGTCGCTTAAGCCTGGACCAAAATCTGGAAAAAAGAAGGTATGTCATGGTTAATCGTAGACCCTTCATATGGCTGTACGTCTATAACTATCGCCTTATAGTCTCACACACGCGCGCACGCACGCACGCACACGCGCACACACGCTCGCGCGCACGAATGGGAACTTTAGTAAACATTTCATTTTAGGTACTACATTGGTAAACTTCTACATTTTTAAAAGAAAATAATTTCATAACGACTAAAAATGGCGAAAGCGACGTTCACGAGAGTGAAATTTTTGATAAAATGTGTAGACAAGATAATGTAACTTAAAAATTTTATGCACAATGTTATTACAGTAATCATATGTCTATCATTAATCATAATGAACAATACGTACCTTCATTATAGTTGTTTTCATAAATATGCAGATTTGAAGTTGTTGGTTCATTAATATTTTGTAGGTTATAAACATCATAACTATCACTATTTCTTGATTTATCTCCATCTATATTATTGCTAGTTGACTCTAAAGCCAAACGTAATAATCTCTTACTCCTAGAGTGCATTTTAGTAAGGTAAACACAATAATTAACAAAATAAAAGGCCAATAATAATACACGTGTTTACTTCACACTGACGTTTTATTGTGTGGATGAAGGGGTTATGTTACTGCTTTCATGGCTTTATGAATGGAAGAGGGGGTCATGTGTCACTTAACTCCTTCATCCATCAGATTTTGTTCTTTTAAATGAACATACCCCCTTCATCCTCTAGGTTTCTTCCTTGTTAGAATGAATTTCACAATCATGAAGGTGCTACAGAAGAATTCCACATAACCCCTTCATCCATTGTAATAACTCCAAAAAATCAAAACGTTACATAGCCCTTCATCCACTCACCTTCATATATATATATATATATATATATATATATATATATATATATATATATATATAAATAAAGTGGTGAGGGGTATTCAAATGTTTCCTTAACTCACCCCCCGTATCTTCGAAACGGCTAATCTGATTTTAACAAACTTAGGTGCGTTGAAAAGAGCTTTTCTTAGGCTACAAATGTTAAAGTAATTCAAGTTTTGTTAGTTTCACATGTCGTCGCTAGAGGGCTTTGTTCGACATTCCGACTGAAACGGTTAATTTTCGCAAAAAAATTAAATGCATTGGGATGACTTTTTTTATGTACAAGTAGCTAAATGATGCCTAAACAAGCTCGCGAAAACCGCTTCTGGATATCTTGTTCCTAACCTAAAGTATCGGCCAAAGAAAACTTTATACGAAAATCCCTTAATTTTTTTTTTAACTATATTTTTCTGGAATTGTTTCTATTATGTAAGTTGTGGTCCTAAAAAGGACCGATTTGATGACGGAAGGTTTTTAATGCCCCCGTAAATGCTCGAAATGCTGATCATCACACTCTATGCATTGCTGAGGCCTCTTATGGGTAGACAAAACTGCAGCTTCAACTGCGGCTCTGAATAGGTTACCTAGAAATTGCGATTTTAAATATTTGTAAATTTATACACCAGAATAAAATCACCCTTTTTGAAATTACTACGGGCCAGTAAGCAATGCTAAAAGTTATACGAAAGGCCAATTTTTTGTTTCTATGGATATATACGAAAAATACAATTAATAGAAGCAGGCAATGGAAACAGATATCTAAACAAAATATACATAATCCTCAAATTGTCAATAGTTGTCAATACTTTCGCGTTACTTTGAGCAATTTTTGTGCTTTCAAAGTGCGTTTTCCGTGCTGTTTCAGTGTAAAGTGCTTAACATTACCCATATTTCAGGTAGATGCCAAATGTAAAAACACACTTTCATTAGTTTGGATTTACTGGCAAGTTCCATATCAATATCATGCACAAGTAAATGACTTATGCATGATATAAGCTATATATATATATATATATATATATATATATATATATATATATATAATAGTGAAGCTGTTGATATGCTTGCGGTTTATTTTGAATGTCTTCAGAATGCCGCAGTAGCTAAAAGAGTTTACGCGGCTCGATATCCAAATCGGCGTCCTTGCGATGTAAGAGCTTTTCCCCGATTAGTGGCGAGCTTACGAGCCAATGGTAGTTTTCGGCCTACGTTTAAACGGCAAAGAATTGGAAGAACACAAGAAAATATTAACCGTGTACTGGGCTATATTGAAGGAAATCCTCATGTCAGCACAAGAGCATTATCCACTAAGTTGAGGATATCACGGACAACGGTTCAAAATATTTTGAAGGACCATGGGTAAGTTCTAATGGCCATCAAAATATATAGGTATTCGTTTAAACTTTTTTTAATTACTTTAAGAATGCACCCATATCATGTCGTTTTGCATCAGGCCTTGAAAGAGGAAGATTTTGATCGAAGGTTAGACTGTTGCCATTGGATGTTAGGCATGATACGCGAAAATAGAGAATATTTATTTCAAATTCTTTGGACCGATGAAGCTACCTTCAGTAGTGACGGGAGCGTCAACCTGCACAATATGCATTATTGGTCTGCAGAAAATCCCCATTGGTTGCGTGAAGTTCAGCGCCAAGGACGTTGGAGTTTAAATGTATGGTGTGGCATACTGGGAGGCAGAATTATTGGGCCATATTTTTTTGGGCAACCCCTAAATGGCAATGTATTTCTTGACTTTTTGGCCAATCAATTACCGTTGTTGTTGGAAGATGTGCCTCTGGAAACAAGGAAAACATTGTTTTTGCAGTTGGATGGTTGCCCAGCACATTTTGCTATTAATGTGCGAGAGAATATTAATGCAGTATTTCAACAGCGGTGGATTGGAAGAGGAAGTCTGTTTTCATGGCCTCCGCGATCGTCAGACTTAACTTGCCTCGATTTTTATTTATCGAAGCGCTTAAAGGACATCGTGTTTCGGACTCAACCTACTACTAAAGATATGAAACACCGGATTCGTAACGCAATACGTAACATACCGAGAGCCGAAATTTCGAGCATTTACGGGGACATTAAAAACCTTCCTCCTTTAAATCGGTCCTTTTTAGGGCCTCAACTTACATAATAGAAACTATTCCAAAAAAATATGGTTAAAAAACAATAAAAATTTAAGGAATTTTCGTATAAAGTTTTCTTTGGCCGATATTTTAGGTTAGGAACAAGATATCGAGATGCGGTTTTCGCGAGCTTGTTTAGGCATCATTTGGCTACTTGTACATGAAAAAAAGTCATACCAATGCATTTAATTTTTTTTGCGAAAATTAACCGTTTCTGTCGGAATTTCGAACAAAGCCCTCTAGCGACGAATTGTGAAACTAACAAAACTTCAATTATTTTAACATTTGTAGCCTAAGAAAAGCTCTTTTCAACGCGCCCAAGTCTGTTAAAATCGGATTAGCCGTTTTGAAGATACGGGGGGTGATTTAAGGAAACCTTTGAATACCCCCCACCACTTTATTTTTATAGATACGTCAAAAATTGCCAAACAAAAAAAGTTCAGATTATCCTCGACTTTAAAGATCAGTTATTTTTTTATTAGGTTAATATAGCAGCAAAAACATCACTTTCTTAGATTCAAGTTTGCAGTTACGCCCCCTAGCGGCCATTTCAGAAACATGAAAATATTTTCCAGGATTTTGTATTGGCCGTTTTAGTAATAACTTTTTTTTGCGCAGGCCTCTACGATGGATAGTTTCCCAGATACAGTACCTCGCATTCTTAGATGGCCACCCTGTACAGTAAAGCTATGAACCTTAAATCAATATTTTGCAGCTGAGGGCTCGATTATTTACGTTCACGAACAACTAATAGCTTCCTTATTTATGATAATGTTTGTTAAAACGTACAATTAACTTTAAATATTAGTATACAGCAAGTGAAAACACAAATCAGAAATTAAACATTTAAATGGTTTCGCAAATATTTAATTAAAACTTGGATCACTCAATATAAAGCATTTACTTTACAAAAAGCATTAAAGTCTAACGAGGACCACCCAATATACAGCGCTGTCGAAATACAGGAGCAGCAACTTCAAGGCAAAGTTGCAAATTGTTCAACTGTTTCTAATGCAAAAATTAAAGACTCATCAAGAAGTTGTTAGTATATATGAGTACTTCAGTGTCTTACTTAACTTAAACTTAATGGTATTTTAGAGAAAATCGAGACGAATTTGAAGTCACCCCTTGAGTTATCTTCGAGCGGGTGTCGTCGTAGACCCTTGTTCAACATTCGATAGTTAGGAGGAACTGTTAAGCATGTATTCATCGGGATCGGATTACTCACCACCGTCAACTGGCCGCCGTCATCTCGCCGTGGGAGAACTGGCCATAAGTATCGTATACGCAAAAAGATGAAGTAAATACGTCGCTCTACAGTACAATTGACTTAAGTTATACATTCAAAGCGGCTATGTCAATAACCTTGTTAAAAATTAGTAAAATATTTACAATTATAGTAGGTTAGATGAACATGTTAGGTATTTTTGTAGTTCCTTGTTTTTTTTAAATGTTTTTGTTCCTTTTGTTTTCCTATGATTATATTGAATAATATTTATCATTTACATATATACACACTTCCTGTTGCTTATTTCAAAATTATGAGATATCTCTCTCCAATACTCGATGATTTTTCGACGCCCGTATTTATTCACAGTGCTTAAAATTCTCGCATCTGCGTCTCTCCAGCGTTTTAACTTAAGTGACGGATTATGTCCTGCAATCAATTGTTCATAAAACAAAACGCGTCTGTGCTGAATACTTTTTAGTGCGTCTATTAACTTCCATATCGTGGGGTGATTCATGCCAAGCTCAACTTGTAGTCGACGATAGGCGGTTTCGGCGAAGTTATTATTTCTATCTTGGATAATTCTGATCCTACTGTAGACGTTCCATGTTTCGGGTCCAAATGATGCACGGGGGCGACCTTGACCGCGTCTATTAGGACGACCAACGTAGATATCTTCTACCCAATCTAAAAGTGGACGTAGCTCTTCTAGAATAATATCTCCAAGAGCATCAACTGTTAAATCGATGTCTGCAACACCAAATGCTAACGCAGTTACCATTCGCGCAAATAAGGCGAATTCTGCATTTGTATTGTATAGGTTAATTAGAGCCAATGAACACAGATGTTTTTTTTTTATATTTTGCGCAAAGTGGAAGAAGCATCCTAGTATATGCGCGTTCGAAAACACATCTGAGATACTTTTTGAAATTGCCAATTCGAAATCGCAAGAAACTGAAGCGGGGTCAAGTTCAGGTTGTAGATCCTAAATTGCTCGAAAAAGTTTCTCATATGTAGCACCCTCCTTGTTGGGTAGTAATACATAAAACATTGGATGTACTCCACCATGCTCCTTAACGAGTATAACAAACACTTGGCAAAATAACGGAGGCGATATTTTAAAAGTACCGTCCACGAAAATAGTCTCACAATCTTTGAGATTACTCTCCTTACCAAAAATTAAAATTCTATTAGGATCTGGACAAGCTCCTTGGCAAGCGAGTGTCAAACTTTCTGTACAAGAATTAATTACTTGTGACGTGCTTTCTAAAGTCGTCGCAGTTCGTCGCTTGATAGCTCCGATTACCTTATCAGCTTCGACTTTAGCTGCATTCGCTTCATGTTAGTGCCCGTTAACACGATGAACGATATTTACTTCTTTTAGATGAATTCTGCCTTTGCACTGTCTTCTTCGTTCGCACCGCCAGAATTTCGTAGTACCGTCTTTTAAAAATGTGTCGACTGCATAAGTTAAACCGTCACTCTCGAATTTAGTTTTGTTGTGCTGCGAGATTATATTATTTACTGCTTCCGTGGCTCACTAGTTGAACGCGACACATTTACTAACACTAAACTTCTAACACTTGAATTAAATGTTTATGTATCTCATACTCCCATTACCAACTTTCTAAATTAAATTAATTCATCATTAGCTTAATGCTTTAACTAACGACTTGACTGACGGGATATAAGAGTAATTTAATGATAACACGAGGTTTCTAAGAAACTTCCCTCTCTTAAATTTAATTATAATTACCCGG
This sequence comes from Vesta saturnalis, assembly GCA_036346205.1. Classification (NCBI taxonomy): domain Eukaryota; kingdom Metazoa; phylum Arthropoda; class Insecta; order Coleoptera; family Lampyridae; genus Vesta; species Vesta saturnalis. Next base: position 3,332,324 of record JARFJB010002287.1, on the reverse strand, counting down.
ATACTATGAATATTGCGCCGGTCCTTATTTAGATTACTTTTATTTTTTATGCTCCCAGAGATCCGTAATGTACGAATTTGGTTTATTTCATCTTTCATCCGCGGCAAGATGACGGCGACGAGTTGTCCACGCGGTGAGACAGCGGCAACCATTTGACGTGGGCGAGTTGTCCTAGAGCGGTATTCATAACTCCGGGTGTAAGTGAGCATCCCATACACAGGTGAACGATCCGTTGCACTAACCTGAAGGGGAAGCGACGAAAGCACCAAAACCAATCGAAGAACCTCCTGGCAAGACGACAAGCATATATTTGTTAAGATACTTTATAACCGTATAAAACGATCAGTAAATTACTTGGTTAGTATAACTTTTTCCACATGTTGAGATTGTAAAAACATCACGCTATATGTAACTTTATGAAATAAATTTTATAAAAATTACAGAAAGAAACGTCCTGAAACATGCATAGTTTCTAACGACGGATTTTACTTCACAAAATGGAGTTCTAGAAAAAGACCAAAAGAAAGTCACCTGACACCTTTAGTCAATAATGTCATCACTTTTTTTTTAATTTTGAATTATTGAGTACATTTGAATTATTTCGCACAAAGACGTCTAATTTTCACACTGATACCGAGCTAGTAGCGTAGTGGTGCCGCGACCTGCTTAGCATTCGGGAAGTAATGGATTCGATTCCCGTTACCTTCTACCCTGTATGAGGTTTTTTCAGCGTGTTTTCCTCATACACATGTAGCGGCATGGTCACTTCGTATATGCACACCACGTGCGGCTACTTAGGTGAATGCTGGGGTAGTATTTGCCTCCTCAGAACCCTAACTCCGTTCCTTCCTATCCTATCTTGACCACACCCATCCTTAATCCCACGATGCATACATATGTAATGTATGTATGCTAGGAATCCATGATTGTGGCTGAAGGAGCTTGGAAACCACCCTTGGGGAGGGAATGAAATACATGGCCTTTTCGTTTTCTTTTTCCACACTCATACCCGCGAAAAATGTGTTGCCTACCAACAGGCATAAGTAATTCTCGAATTTAAAAGAAAATACAAATACTGAATTAACACGTTGCAATGTACCTTAACTTGACACCTTTTATAGAAAAGTTTGGCAAAAATTAGTAAAAATTATTTTCAGCTTTTACTGATGTGTAGTATTTTTAGCAGAAAAGTGTTTTACACACAAAGTGAAACTAAATACTTGTGAGTAGCCTTTTGTACAAGCATAAGGCATTTACTAGCACATTTTGTTTTTCAAATTTCAGAAAAAACAAAAAGCTAATTTTTACCGCCCCATTTACAGGGGCGCAACTTTTCAACGAAAAATATAAGCCCCGTGCTCTTTATTTTAGACAATAAGCTACAAAAAGGGGAAGCAAAGCTATCAGAGAACACACGTAGGTAGACACAATATTCAAGTAGAGATGAATAAATAAGTAAAACGCAGTGCTCCCTAAACCAATAGTTTTATTTATTATCAAAACAAAAGGTTGTAACCAAAAAAAAATGGTAGTTAGTGGGAACATTAACCTATGTACTCATGCCGTTAAAGACCCCAAAAGAGGAAAGCAAACTGAAGCTTTCATTAAATATTTTACTTCAACACAGGTTATTTAGTAATCATTAGATTAGAATAAGAGTAAATAAACTTTAATATTTAGTTAGGTTAACCCACTTTAACGCATATGATCATTGCATGCAAATAAAGGAGAATTCAGTAGGTGTAGTAGCAAATTATTAGCGAGAAAAGAACAATTTAGTTTAGTAATTGTGTAAACCACAAAATTAAATAGTATTGTAGTTCACGGCACCGTTTTAAGCAAATCTAAATGATCTATTATTTAACTTTAAAAATAAAAAAAGGTATCTTGGTAAGATATTGATGAATCTTTTACCTCGCCGTTGTTATAAAACCTCTTTGTTTTAATTACTAAATTTAAGCAAGCTTTAACCGAGAGGTAATGTATGATATAACGTTGTATCGTTCATATAATTAAGAAAAAGTAAACTAAGTACTTTATGATAGTACAACTTTAACTTCTTAAAACGTGGCCTTAAGTTACTTCAATACTTAAGTATTGAAGTAATAGAATTTTGAAACACCTCAAATAGATTTCGTAGGTATCAGAAGTATGGACCGAACATCATCGGCTTCCCTAAAGTGCCAAATGGTCAGGGACCGCAATATGGAAATGGCCAAACTAACACAAACTGTCTTTCAGAGATCACTCTGTGTGTATTATTCAGGTTATACAAAAAATAATACAAACTACTTATTGATAGACAAATAAGAGACAGTAGGAATCTGTAAATAATTGCTGTTACCAAAATACTGACAACATGGCCAAAATTCAATTTCTCACAGTTATCGTAATGGATGAAGAAAATCTAATTATATTGGTTTTCAGAACCACATTACAAATTAGTTAATCCCCAGTTATGCTGTATAGTTTTCTAAATAATGACTGGCTAAAAAGAGAGCAGAAATTAGTAGTGCTTTAGATAAAAATCAGAATCTAGTCAAGAATAAACGAAAAAGGTTGTCCGTAAAACGTATTAATAGAAAAGTAAACATGTAGTGAAAGTAAATTTTATTAACAGAATTGTCAAGCTTTGACAAATCTCATAGTGACTGATGTAGTTTATATCACTAGAAATAATAATAAGTTTAGAGGAAATTCGAATGTACGTTTACGTTTAACAATTAAAAGCGATATATAACAAAGATACAAATCCACATTGCACAATATAACAACACTGCTCAACAATATATACATATAAAAATGTTTATAACAGTAGCAATGTCAAATATGAAAATGTTGATCAAATAAAACACTTAGCTCATTCAATGTACATATTCAAAACTAGGAGTTCAAATAACAGATAACAAATAACAGTGATGCCGATATATATTCTTGAAAACCAGAGCTCGTTATTCTAGATATTCATTCGACTAGATGGTATTTAGCTGGTGTTACTGTATTCCACCAATATACCGTCAGGCGATGTCCAATAAAAGTGGTAGGTGTCTAAGCATTTAAGTATTAGGCACGTATGCTAAATTTTTTGAAATTTCTGAGATATTGTGGAAGAAAAGTGCTTTGCTATAGATACATACATTTTTGACATTTTTGATAGCCCACTTAATTTCATTGGGAGAGATCAAAACAATTGATCACTTACGACGGATTCGAAAGGTTTGAAAGTCATGCACTATACATAAATTATACATTTTAAGCTTTTAAATATAAACTTAATAGTATAACAATATAATATAACATCTAAAGATTTCCAATTTAAATTAGTAATGTAATGCATAAAAACTAAAAAGTATCTTAAGGTGAACGCTTAAATTTACTACGTTGTTTTTGATTAACGTTACAATCCAAATAAATTATCTTCTTCATCAAATTGTTTTAATATCTCACGTACGTTCAACTTGCTTCAAAAAGTTTTGTTGTAGTGCATATGGTTCATAGCAATAATTTTTGTTACAGAGCCTCCACGAACATCTCCACAACAAGATATAATGGGCATCTTTGCCACAGGTGTTCCATCATCTCCCACAAATCCAGAACCACCAGACTTCGAATATCCACAAACTAGTTCAACGGTAGGTGTTCGAATACTATTTATACCAATTTGAAGCAAACAATTTAAATCTTATTTTATTAAAAGCACACGATATTGCCCGTATTTAAATGTATTTCACTTTTCAGTAGCTTGTTGGTTAAACTTTCATTATATCTTACTGTAGAGAATAAAGGATATTGAAAACGAAAACAATCTTATTTGTTATAAAATTTCTATAAACCTTTCGCTACTTAATAATTAAGCCTAGTAATGTTAGAGTTCATAAACTTCACCTATTTGTACCTAAATCTAATAAGAGTAGTTTTACAGGATTTATTAACGCGTATATTTTTTTGCTTATGAAAGCTTACATTAGAAGAATGTTCGTAAAAAATATTGAACCCTAAATCACTGAGACAAAAATGGTAAATTTAAACCGTAATTTAAAAATATCAACGTTTGTTTCCATGGCATTTAATTTCGTCTTTGGTTATGAAAAAGGAATAAATATAATATAAACCTACTAATAGTCTATTAAATAACAAGGGATTAAAGTGACTCATTTAATCCCGCGAATAGAGTTTGTTGCCCGAGACCAACAACTATTCAAGGGATTAAGGAACTTCAATCCCGTGGTATCTACACTATTTTTTGCACTTCGTGAAGTAATAATAGAACTAATTATATTATTTTCTGAAAATTTAAATATTACATCTATGATAAATGATTAGAAAAGTCACTTTGACAAAGAAGCTATACTATTCAAGGCTAATGAAATTTATGAATTTTTTTTAAATTCCCAGATGTTTCAATGCTATAACAAGATTAAATTATTTTTTAATCCCTAGAGATTAAAAGTAACACTTCAGTGCCCGAAATGGGGGAACCAAATAGCACTTTCAATCTACGAAGTGCAAAAATTCTTTTTCAATTATTAAACAAAATGACATAAATTAAACACACTAACGCAAATAACAATTTTTGATTATTTGTTAAATATGAAATCAAGGCTACATTAAATAAAGTTTTATGTACACTCATCAGACTTTTCAATTGATTGAATTAATTATTTTGGCTTAGTTAGTTTCGTATGAAAAACTGATTATAAGAATAACATATTTAATATTAAATTGTCTTTAAAAAAGTCGAGTACGCTTTTCGCCATAAAGTTGAAGCCTTTTGAAATACATATGAGGTAGTTTGAGTACCCTTCGGTTTTTTAGCGTATATTTATCACATTATAGAATACTTCTATTAGGAAAACGTACCTAAGATTGAATTGTCGTTAAACGAAGGTTTCTCCGATTTTTCAATAACGTTAGTTTTTGAGATATTCACGAAATATGCTTTAGCGCCTTGTACAAAGTGTAACCTACATTTTTTACATTGTAAATAGAAGTTAACAAAACCGAGATATTTCAAAATTAACTACAAATATAGTTTCATTAAAACTGATATCGTACTTTTTAAGTTGTCGTGCTACACAGACTCTATCGTACGCGCACGCATGCATACAAACACTCGCGTACCCAAACTCAGATGCACAAGAAGACGCAGGCGCAGAAGTAGATGCCGACGCAGACGCAGACGCAGACGCGGACGCGGACGCGGACGCGGACGGGGACGCGGACTTGGGCGCGGGCTCGGACTCTGACTCGGACGCGGACACAGGCGCAGACGCGGACGTGGACGCGGACGCGGATTCGGACTCGGAGTCGGACTCGGACTCGGACTCGGACGCGGACTCGGACCCGGACGCGGAAACGGACCCGGACGCGGAAACGTACGCGGAAGCGGACGCGCACGCGGACGTAGACGTAGACGCAGATGCAGACGCAGTCTCAGGCGCACATTCACACATATACGCACACACGCAGACGTGCACATACGCACACTTGCACATTTTCACACACGCACACACGCAAACACCCACACCTACACTCACACACCTACACCTACACACATGTACGAACTCATGTGCTCCTAAACGCACACGCACGTACACATGTATAGGCACACGTACACACACACGCACACGCATACGTACACGCCCATGCACACGCATACAGGTACACACGCTCACACCCACAGACACACGCGTACACACCCATACACTGTTACACGATTAAACCGCGCTAGACGTCGTGCAGGCCTACCGAGCTAAGCGGGTTGCCAGTCCAACTGCAGTGGAATGGTGCGGGATCGATATAAGACTTAAAATGACTGAAATTTGTTTCAAACGCCATACACTTACCATGAACCAACAAATAAGCAACATTTAATCCGGGAAAGGTATTCCTAGGTGCCACCACAATCTCAAACTTTTCTAAAATAAATAGTCTTAGGCGAGATATTAGGTTAATCCTGCGGAAGATAGAATTGTAGCTTACTCAATGAAACCATACACAACTCAAGTTCAATCACACTTGCACTTGTAACGCCTCTCTCAGTCTCTTCGTTGCATTTGATGCCCTTGCTTTGATTCTCGGGTCGGGATTCAAGATTGTCACTACTTTGTGAATAAACTTATGAATCAATCTTGACAGGTTATAACAAATTTAGTCTGTTGTAATAATATAACATATTACTAACTCTTAAAGGAAAGAATAAAATGAACAAACTTGAAACTAAAAATGATTCTGGCGGTCCCTGGTGGCCAAACCACTGTGGAGCGCCGCTGTCTTCTGAATTCAGATCGCCCTATATGGATATTACTGTAAATACATAATTAAACAGATGATTTAGTAATATGTGAAATTTTCATTACTAAGAAGGTTAATTATAATGAACAGGTGATATCGGTGTAATTACATATGTGCAATGTGAAGTCAGGCTTAGAACAAAATTATTAACAGGTGAGTAACACTGTTCGGTAATCTTCCATTTTAAAATGGGGTGGGTCAATAAAACAATTTAACTTTTTTAAATTCAAAATAAAACGGAAAGTGCCATCTGGTTTAGGTACCAGGAAAAAAGAAGAAAGAATCTGGAGTAGTTTTTGGAACTGCCCCAATTCTAATAAGTTATTAATGCTTTCCTCAACCACCCTTAAATCTATCTCATTAAAATTAGAACAAGTTTCTATAGTTCTACTGGCTTCTTGATAAAAATTATTTGATATCCAGAAAGCCATTTCAAAATAGTAGAATTGTTGGTAATCGTTGACCATTGGTTTAAAAAATGAGATAAACGACCGCCAAATTTTTTAGAATGTACCTAATTTAACGATGATCTGGACGTTTGTGCGCTCTGTGCTTCTCTATTCCTTCCTCTTCCTTCTTGCATCCAGATCTTGCTGGGGATCGACCCGAGGCTAAAAATGAACTGCTACTTTTAGGCTGAGAATTGTAACGTGGTGCTGATGACGACGGTCCATCTACCGCCATCGACTGGGAGGTTAGATTTTGCGCTGGTCTTAAAACCTTAGTTGGTTTCTGTTTAAGTGAGGCTCCTAACTTTTTGCTTCTTTCGTGATCGTCCATTTTTCGGGAAAATTAGTTCCAAATAAAAGAGAGTCTACTGGATACGCCTCTAACACATTTCGTATGGAAGGATTTAGAGATGGAACAATTAAATATCTTCGATGACATGAAATAGAGTAATAAATATCTGCAATTAACTTAACAGGATCCCCATCCTTTTTTAGATCCTGGTCTGTTGCCCGAGCGGGGTTAGACCTGACGGATGCATATACATCATTGAATGACACCACGAAAGCGCTTAAAATAGCGGCTAACTGATTTGGGATCCACCTTGTCTGAGAGCATCTGGGCTGAGGCAAATCTCAATTTCAGTATTCAATTCTGGAGGCTTCAAAGCAACACAGTTTTTTAATAAAAGATACGAATCAATAGCCAATTGTCATTGTCTAAACCTTTTGTTAGAAAAACAGAGAGTAGCTGCTGGATATCAGCGTGAACTAATGTCCCATTATCTGAAGTTGAATCTTTTACTTCTAGGAGAGCCAGTAGCGCATTAGCAAGCTTTTGTTCTGCTACTAGACGTGTAAGAGTGATGCTAATTTCCTCGTCTTCGTCTTCTACAACTGAAACGTTATCATTCCGTAAGGATTAAAATGTTCAGGTTCCGAACATTCGAATTCATCTAAAAACAAAAAATTTACTGTTCAGTAAATCCGGTATAAAGCTTAATCGGCTCAACCGAGCAACAAAAAATCTACCTAGTTATATAAAAAACTGAAAACGTGGACACGTTGTGTCTGGACTGATATCTTATGCAAGAAGATCAAGTAAAATTAAACCTGATAGCGGACTAGATCAAAACATCTTTATTCCGTCTATTCTTGTAATAAGATAAAATACAGGGTTATTACAAATGATGTTCCCGATTTCAATTATCAATATTACTGAATTAACCTGTTTAAGACGATTTCAGTTGGTACCACGGGAAAGAAAAACTCATAAAGTTTTGTTTACTTTAATTTAAGTGTAATGCGTTCCTACTTTGAGGTGCTATATTTATATTGCGCCCTTCTGGTTTGGTAACCCAACGCGGTTTTATTTTGCCTCGGCTTTGCTCAATCGGGTTTATTTTATAAACGGGGTGTGGTTCGTAGTAAGTACTGGATGGGCTTAACACTGTAACCTTAAATAAAATCCGTAAAGCATTTTTAACACGTATATTAAACAAATATTTACAATAGATAAAATAAACGGTAACTAACAAAATATGTATGTGAGAACTCCCTGGTCCGGGTCCTGGCGTCACTGGGTGCGAAGTCGCTTCTGTGAACAAAAGATAGTCTTTTTAATCTATTCCTTACCTAAGAGGCAAAGTTTAGGTTACGGTCCTGCATGTACAGTAGCGCGAGCGTTATCCTTGATACAGTGGTTGATCGGAGCGCCAGCGCAATGAACTCGAATCGTTGAGAAAATCGATATCGTGCTTATATGTTAGTAACTCTGGAGCGCTGAAGCAAGGATGTCCTACTCCCGGGAAATAATACACGCGAAATGCGCGTCTGCAAACGCGAGATCTCGGGCCGGTCTTTCTCTAATTATAACCGGTTTAATGTAGGTAATTAGATTATTTATCTAACTAAATTAATTACCGATCTCTATACTAAGTTTAATTATTTATAATTAATCAAGGGAACAAAATACTTAATATTAAAACTACTCTAATAGGTTTACGTAAAGATAGAATAATCTACGTACTTCTAATTTATTTACAAACGTTCTCGCACCAGGTATTTACGATGGTTAGGTGGACTACAAATTTATCTACAAATTTATACAACAGGTTATGGAGGTACTCTTCTGCGATTCACAGACACTGTGTATGGTTATTGTGTTTGTCTGTAGGTAGTGTATGAGTTTCGAGCGGGATTTCAGTAATGCGCAGAAGACGTAGGCGATGGCCTGTCTTTACTGGATATACTAAGAGAAGGTCGTAGGTCTTTACAGCCCTGTAACAACCCTTCACCCTCAGGTACTTTGTAAGATACGTCGGGGCTACCCTGCGTTCCTCTAGGTGTACTTTGTGGTGGCGAGTGACGATGGGATCTACCCTTCGTGCTACTCTAGGTGTTAGTGTACTTTGTATTGGCGAGTTCCGTCGGGCTACCCTGCGTTACTCTAGGTGTATGTGGTATAACTCCTGGAGGCTCCCGGAATTATTTACGGTCTGTTGTGTTTGAGTGTAAATTGTTAGATTGTATAACTTTACAACTTACGTGTCTATCAATAGCAGTACAGAATTGAACTTTAGGTTGCCCGGTACGTCGTGGTGCGCGTTATCGCCAGATCGCGAAGGACTCTTCGTCGGTGAACAACAGGTCGGTGCTTTCACTAAGCAAACGGTGCGGCTGCGGCTACTGGTTTCTGGAACGGCTTGACTTGAATCTACTGAGATTCATCTCCCCTTTTATTATGCGCGTCGCGAGTTTATAAAGGTGCATCTGTGGGCGGTTTCGCGGGGGATGCCGTTATGCGATTGGTTAAAATCGTTCTGACGTGCAGAAACTTACGGTTTCTTAGAAATACATGTCAGCGGTGATGAATAAATTATTTGTTGTGCAATATCGCGTAAACTTATGAAATCTTACATACAGGATGGTCCGCACCTAATTTATTCTAAAACACATATGTACAGGACGCTGGTTCTTTACATAAGTATGTATCAGCTGTTTGTTAAAGTCAATTGTTGTCAATTGTGTAATGGCTGAATTTGAAGACACCAATGCATTTTATGTTTTGGATTATCACATCAACCAATCAGTTATTAGTGTGCAACGTCACTTGAGAACCAAATTTAATGAAGATCCTCCTAGCAATCACCCTATTCGCCAGTGGTACTTGAATTTTAAGAGAAATTGGTGCATTTTTAAAAAGAAACCAACTGGAAGGCCGTCAGTAAGCAATGACGCTGTGGAGCAGGTAAGGGAAAGTTCTACGCGTAGCCCACAGAAATCTACTGTTAAATGCAGCAGACTGCTTGGTATATCACAGCCAACAGTTTGGAAAATTTTACGTAAACGTATAAGTTTCAAGCCTTACAAACTTCAGCTTGTGCAACCATGAAAACCAAATGACAAAGTTCTAAGACTTTCTTTTTGTGAGGACATGTAGGTCTTGATGGAAAATTAAAACTACGTAAAATGTTTAGTCTTTAGTGATGAAACCACATCCCACTTGTGAGGTAACGTGAACAGACATAATGTCATAATATGGGACTCGGAGAACCCACACCTACATCGAGCACTTACACTCCGAAAGTTAATCTGTCTTGTATTATCATTTGCAACAAAGTATACGGACCTTTTTTTTTTTGAATAAATCTTGGACATGATGACGGAATGGCTTCTACCGAAATTAGAACAAGAATCCCTACACTTCATTCTGGACTTCAAAATCGGCTTCCTGGCAGATGAATCGGTCGTGCAGGTCCAAGTGAACTGGCCTCCAAGACCTCCGGACATCACCGCCTGTGATTTTTTCTTGTGAGGACACATCAAACATAAAGTGTATACACCACCAGAAAGCATACCTGAGATCCAACAACGGATTACCAGAGCCATCGAAACAATCCACCTGAACACTCTTAACAAAGTATGGCAAGAGCTTGATTACACATACATCTGTCGTATCACAAGGGCTTCCCATATAGAACATTTCCAATTCTTGACATCTAGGATGAAACTTCTTGAGTTTTTCTTGAAATGTAACTATTTTATTTTTTTGTATGATAAATAAAACTAGATTTATGTACACTTGAAATCATGAACATCATTTGTAATAACCCTGTATATGGGTAATATATTTCTGAGTGGAATGCACATAATTATCTCTATTTAAAAATATATTCCTGTAGGAATAAAGAAAAGTACATTTCTGTGTAAAAAGTTGTAGGGGAAAGTTGGGTAGTACGAGACACTTAAGCTTTTGATTTTTTTTTCTAAACTAAACTAGACATTTATAAAAATTGAGAGCTGCTAATTAAAATTAGACAGTAGCGCCATTAGGACATTAATCAAGAAATTAAAGAAAAAATTAAATCTAGCCGACAGTAAAGTAGTAAATGTACGACATTATTTTCCAAACGATAAGTTCCGGAGCGTCGCATAGGACAGGTGAAAAAAACTATGCAAACTTATTCCAAAACTTTATTATGACAAAATAAATAAGTGGAAATTTTGTATAAGTCACATGTATAATAAATAGATGTGATATGAACGTCGGCACATTCTTCGTGTGCCCATTTTTGGCATTTATTGCACTGTATCCTGTATCTTCATCGAAGCTCTCGTGGGATGTTATGCATAAACAAACTTCATTTTCTTTATCTTGATCATTGTTCATATTATTTTTTTCCATAGTTTCAATATTCATCAACACACTCTGTATTTTATCCAACTTTTTTGTTGTATTCCCTCTGGTTTCCGTTATTGACTCCAATTCTTTTGTTGTATTCCACCTGGTTTTCGCTAATGAATTCTTCTTTGTAGTGGAGTCAATGAAATTAACTTTCTTGACATTCTTGGTGTTCGGCTAGTACCTTTTCTTCCAGAGCAACTTTGAAGTAAGTTGAAGTTAGAATTTCACTTTTTTCTGCCTTCCTTTTTCTCGTTTCTATTATTCTTTGCGTACAATTTGGTATGGGTGATAATTCTTCCAAAACTCTGATTGGGGCATTGCTATCTGAAGAAGTAGAAGTATATGATGAGTGGTGTCTTTTCATTGATATCGGCGTGAACTTGAGCAACGACTATAATTTTGTTCACACCAGAGCAAATCATATCTTCGGTAAATTCATTGACCGTGACTGCCTTTTCTGATGAAGGCACAGCACGAATTGTTGCATGATTGACATTGGAGACCGTATTCTGGAGCATACCATTGCCAAAATTGTCAATAGCAGCATCAGTTACCATGGATGGGAGAAAGTCTAAGTCTGTAAATATATTCCTGCTCAAAGGATATATTCCGGTACACTCAAAACCATTTTTAGTAATGTCCAAACGAGCAGCACGGGAAAAAGCGTCGGCCACCAAAGCTGCTATATCATATTACCCTATTCTCGCACCGGGATGTGCTCTCATCCATAATGAACCTGCATCATTATAAGCGGCTTTGAATTGTTTTATAAATGTTCTGTCTAGTTGTTGGATTTTGTGCGTCGTATGCGGTGGAGTGCTTAGCATATGGATATGATTTTCACGAGCATACAAAATTACCTCAAGATCTTTATGACTTCCATGTCCGTCCAAAATTAAAAGAACAGGATTCGATTTAGGGGGCTAAGCATATTTAGCAAAATGCTTTAGCCATTTTAGAAATACGGTAGCATCCATCCAGCCATTGGTCTGTGCAACACCAACTGCCTCATGTGGTGCATTGAACATTAACCTATCATTCATTCTCTGTCTCTTAAATATAAGTAGCGTGAGAATATAACTTCCGGTGACATTCATGCAAATCGTAACAGTGACGTTTTGGCCCCTCTCGGCGGACGTCATTTTCCCAACTTGTTTCTTGCCCTTTTGAGAGAGAACTCCTTCATTTCTGTGAACAAAGGAAACACCGGTGTCATCAGCATTGTATATGCGTGATGGAGGAAATTTATGAACATTCATAAGGAACTCGAGTTTATCAAAAAATAGATTAACCTGCGATTTATTGAAACCAACAGCCGTCGCCAAGCTGGCTCCTTCTGGTGATTGCAAAGCGAGATCTGGGTGGCGCTTCAAAAATCCATAATACAAATATTTTCCCGACATTCCTCGTTGAACGTTGAACCTGTGTTCAATTTTCAAATTTACTGACAAATCCAAAGCAAGCTTCAAATACTCTTTTCTTGTTAATGGCATGAATCTATTGTCCAAGTCTTTCACGTGACTAACAAGTAGGTTTTCATATTTTTTTATTAAAGGTAACCTCAAATCTACCAATTTTGGGCCCTTATGCTATGATTTTCTTCGGTTACATATTTTACAGCTTGGGTGACGTTATTTTCGGCCCAAGAACCGCGGTTAGTCGCCATGCCTTTAAACTAAGGCATTCTAAAATAAAAATTGAATAATCTGTAAGATATACCGTGTTGTCCCGCGATACCCGAAATTAACTTGTCCCAAGCTACACGAATCGCCAAAAATATGCGAGCGCGTGGTGAATCTATTCAATCCGAAATTAAGCCGATTTTCAAGAACCAATAAGTTATATAATCCCAAAATTATAACCTGCATACGGTAGAGGCATATTAACTTACCTGGTCAATTGATGATGTGCCTTAAAAACATAAACGAAACAAATAAAAAACTACGTTTTTTTAAACAATATATTCCTGTAGGAATAGAATTAAACACATTTCTGTAGGAAATGTTTATAAGTACAAAATCTCGATAGCCGTGTAGGACTACGTCTTAGTTGATGGTCTGTATAAAACACCGTTTCTGTAGGAGCAATATGCAGTAACCCTGTAGGGTTACACCAATAATTGTCCCACACACATTTCCAAATCTTAATCTATAATCTGAATATGAAAAGAAAAAACTAGAATTTACCTTCACTTTCTAGAAGGTTCTCTAAAAGCTGTTTGAGTTTACGTTTTCTAGTAATTCATCATTAAAAACCAACACACGCGGACCACAAGTACACCAGGCGTACGAAAAAATTGCAATGAGGTAGTGGCTTAGTGCTCGATGGATGAACTGGAGATGAGTGAAGGCAGGCCTGGATTTGGTTTAAAATCGTGAACGCTGGGCGCAAAAAAAAGCTGTTTTTTCTATACTACGAGTATAATCTTATTGTAGTTTGAGAACGGCAATATGAAAAATATAATACACATGTATATGCGCCTTTAAAGCACTGCCGTTAAAAGGCATTCGGCTTTGCCTCATGCTTTTAAACCCGACGCGCGTGCTTTAAAGGCTTATTTATACACTTGTATTATAATATATACTATTAAACACTATTACACTATTATTTATTATTGACAATCTACCTATGTATGTCCACATTTAGTTGACCTATATACATTTTTCAAGTTAATAACGAAAATCTGTCTTTACTTGGAAACGTACTAAGTGGAAAGGATTTATGGATTTGTTAGAAGATACTTATCTTTTTTGAATTTGTTTATTTATATAATGAAAATATGGTAGAAGTTAATTTTCTACTTTCTGCACACAAATGAGAAAAACGTTTGGAATTACTTTCTAAGGATGTAGTATTTTTAAGTTTCCTGTAGGTATTATATCTTTGCTCTGATATTTTATTATAATGGAGTATAATTTAGATTTGTCCTTTATACATCTGAATTTATACAAAGCTGGAGTGTATCATTGTATAATGTAATCAGGGCATTTGAAAAAGGTTTCCTTGAATGTTATTTTATTTTTTTATTTTATTTTATCGTCCTTATTTTAAAATTGACGAGGTTTATGTAGTCAGAGCGTAATATTTTATCGTAGAATAAGATATGTTTCATACAGATATGGAGTGTATGTAAAAAGTACGTTTTTATCCCGCAATAAGCAAGCCTTGCGAAGTTTAATCAGTATTGTAATATTCTATAGATTATATTACATTATCCTCCAGAGCAGAGTCTTGATTAATGGGTTATTGTTGAGGGTAATCGAGTAATAACAGAAAAAATCTCTTTCTACATCAGTTACTAACCATTATATTTCAGAGCTTGATTATATAACAAATGCATTTTAGGCATTTTATTCAGTTTTGCGTAAAGATTAACCTTGCGTTAGATGTCAAGAAACTCACCCAGCCTGAAGGCGTGTAGAGTGCACAATTTTCTAATAATCTTTATGTGAATGAAAAATAATTACTGCAGTATAATAGGCATATTTCACGCTATAGTTACCTTGTAATCACAGCATAATAGTGTGGTGTAACTAATGTAATTGAATAATATGTAATGTATAGTTTTTTTCGCTTCTACAAGTTTACAAGTTGCACTCATTGGAATTAAAGGCTGCATTTCATTTGTTTGGTGCAACCGCTTAGGAAATTTGAAATGGACGTCTGTACTATAAATCCTTCAGAAGACTAGACCTATACGCATCTAAAAATTAGGATAATCTTAAACTGAAGCTTAAAAGGACATATAATTATTTACTGTTCTAAAATGATAAGAATAATTGCGTTAAGGGGGTAAGGACATGAGGCGCGTTTACATGCACTTCTCATGGAAAACAGATGACCCAGTATGCTAGAAACGGTTGGACCGACCTCAACAAAATTTTCCATACACATATTTTATCCCATTTTACAAATTTAAGATGTAGGATTTTAAGAATGTACAAAATATATGTTGTACATAACTTTTTAAATGTTTTTTACTTTTTTTTCACTTTTTTTACAATCATTTTTTGTCATAACGTACAAAGTGCGATAAATTTTAAAACTTCCTCCACAGGGTACTTTGCTAGTGTTACTACCAACATAATAAGACAGAAGTCAGAAATGTAACATACAGGGTGTTTCAAAAATGGTGGGCCTGCTGCTAGGATAGTTAGAACACTTAAAAATAAGTGGGGTTTGCTTATTAAAAAATTTTTGAAACGGCAACGGAAAAAAAATTTTTGTACTCATTTTTTACGATTATGTTGAAACTACTGGCAACATAGTAATGAAATTTTGTATGAATATGTTTTGGAAGCTGACACATCCCATGAATTTGTTTTTATATCTGGCTCTCATATAGGGTGCTAGTTACACGGTTCGTAACGAGTAGTTTTAAACATAACTTTTTTGAGGTTAGATTTTTTATTCAAAATTTCTAGTGTACTTAAATAACATTCCATTTTACACCGAAAAGGTACTATTGATAAAATTCGATACTGTGTACCGTTTTCGGGATATTTTGATTGGAAAATGATGAAGTAATAACTGAAGCTGTTATAAAGTAATCATTCTTGTTAAGAAACAAAAACAATAACATTATTCTAAGGCTAAAGTTATTAATTAAACAAAGAATCACAAGAAGAAAATAAAATAAATTTGATTGAAAACATGAAATATTCAAATGTTCAAAATGTCCTCCGTTTTCGCGAATACATAATTCTATCCTTTTTTCTAAAGAATGCATTAACCTTTAAACGGTTGAAGATCAGCTATGAAGTCATTAAAGTGATGTTCAATTCTGTCCTACAACTCTTGACGTCAATTTATCTTTGTAGCATAGACTTTTTCCTTAAGATGCGACCAAACTGTGTCGTCCAAAGAATCGAAATCGTATGACCGTGGAGGTCAATGAATCGGAGTTTCTGCACCTCTACCAATCCATCGATTCGGATAATGGTTACTCAACCAATTACGACACCTTCTATAAAAGTGCGGTGGAGCTCCATCATGGATAAAAATTGAGATCTCTAATAAATGATTTCCGAGGTACACATTACCATTTAAATTTCCAGGTAGAATGTGATAACCAATTAATTTGTTGCTCAAAGTTGCTACCCAAACATTAACTTTAAACAAGTGTTGGTAATGTGATACCCTCTTAACATGTGAATTCTCATCAGACCAGTAGTGTGCATTATAAGAGTTAAACATTCCTTGTTGCGTAACTGTGATTAAGGGCTGTCATTTCTTGTAACGTTTCACAAAAATCCACTTTAACCGGTAATTCGTCTGGCAAAAGCTCTTGGACTTGTCTATAGTGATAAGAATGTAGCTGCTGCTCCTTAAGTACCCTTCAAGTACTTGCAGAATACGTATTTGTATATCGTGCCATATTCCTTACGCTAATTGTTGGATCTTGATCAACTAAATCTAAAATTATATTCTCTTTCTGAATGGTGCTTGTTGTTCTGGGCCTACCAGAATAAATTCTTTTTGGTCTCACATTCTCAGTTTATCGACAACGTCGTTCCACGGCTCTAAACGTTTTTTATTTGGTAAGAATACATTTTGATTATTAATTAACGTATTTATCAACAATATTAAATGTTATTGGCATCAGTAAATGTCAGTTTTCCATGGTTAACTGGTGACATTTTGAACACTTACCCTAACTGATTCAATATTTCATGTTTTTAGTCAAAGCTATTTTAATTTTCTTATTGTGATTCTTTGTTTAATTAACAGCTTTAGCCTTAGAATAATATTATTGTTTTCGGTTTTTAATAAGAATACTTACTTTATACCAGCATCAGTTATTACTTCATCATTTTCGAAACAAAATATTCTGAAAACAGTACACAGTATCGAATTTTACCAATAGTACCTTTTTGGTGTAAAATGGAATGATATTTAAGTTCACTTAAAATTTGGACTAGAAAATCTAACCTCAGAAAGGTTATGTTTAAAACTACTCGTTACAAACCGTGTAACTAGCGCCCTCTATGAGAGCCGGATATAAAAACAAATAAATGGAATGAGTGAGTTTCCAAAACATATTCATACAAAATTTCATTACAATGTTGCCAGTAGTTTCGACATAATCGTAAAAAATCGTAAAATTTTTTTACTGAGTAAACCCAACTTATTTTTCCGTATTCTACCTATCCCAGCAACAGGTCCACCCTTTTTTGAAACACCCCGTATATAGTTTTGAAAATAATGGGGCAAATGTGCAAAAAAGCATAATGTTCAGAAGACGTAATTAACTCAAAACTTATATTTTTATTACTGAAGAACCAAATAGAAACTTATTTTTTATGTAGTATTTTATTTTTTGTTTTTCATTTGACACTGGTAACATTGACTATCGTTTATAACTATAAATAACATTAACCTTCTAAAAACAATTTTGTTTTTGCAATGTGTTTTTGGTCTTGTTTATACGTTTTGAATTTTGATTTGAAGTGAAAGTTGCTTGGTTATGTTTTGTTATGAGTTTTATTTGGTGAACATTTTTATTGTTACTTTTTTATTACCAGAATAAAGCCTAAATGTATTAAAAAAAAGTGTTTGGTGGTTCCTTACACAAACAAACAAAAATTGTACAACTTTTTCAGAATCAGACTCCTACATACAGTACCAGCTTTTCGACAATGCCGAGTTCATCTGCATCAAAACTTTCTCATCAGTTAGTGTAAGTGAAGAAGTATTTGACAGTCTAAATGTAGAAGAACTAAGAAAAACAGTAAATTTGTCGTTAGAGTGCAAAAAGTGTCTAGGAGATATACGCTTATCTGTTTGTGCTCGAAATAGGCTAGCAGAATCCACCATAAAAGTTGAGTGCATAAGCTGTTCCAGTAGTGACTCAGTGAAAAATTCTACAAAATCTTCTTTTGAAATTAATGGTAAGTTAGCTAGCAGTAAAAATGATCATGCCTAATTATTTATAATATAATAATTATTATTATCATTACACCTAGAGCTTCTTTCTAAACGTTGTGTGTTGTGTTTCATATAGTGGTACTAAAAGAGAATCAGGAAAATTGTTCCGCGGAATGACGAATTTGCCCCTCCAGTAGCCAAGTTTCAACCACTACAGAATACTGCACGCATGATTGCTGAAAAAATTGCTAAAGCGTCTATGAAAGCAACAGTTGAGGAGTCTTGCCAACTCTGTAGACTTGGAAGTAATGTCAAAGTACTGTGGGTGTCCAGAAAAAAAGTCATTTAGGAGGCTGTATAGCTAACTGCACTAGCATAAGTGGACGAATGGAGGTAATAGGTGCAGACAAAATTTTCCGTCGTTCTCTGAAGATTCACAATGTTAGGTACACACAGTATTTGGGGGACGGCGATTCGAAAAAGTTCCTAAATGTTATTGAAAATAAGCCGTATGGCGATGGTGTCCAAATAGCAAAACTTGAGTGTACAGGACATGTGCAAAAACGCATGGGCACTCGCCTATGCAATCTGAAAAAAACAGCCCCTAAAGAAAGGTCTGACGGAAAGCCATTAGGAGGCAAGGGCAGACTCACTGATGTTGCTATTAATAAAATCCAAACCATCTATGTTTTATCAATAAGACGCATTGTTAGTAATGTGCAACAAATGAAAAAATCAGTGTGGAGCAAATTTTTTCACATTTCATCGACTGATGGATGCTATAAAACCAGTTTTTAGGGATCTGGCAAACCCTTATCTGCTTGAAAAATGCCGCCATGGCACAAATAAGAGTTTGAGCAATTCTATTTGGGCTAGGGTGCCAAAATCTACATTTGTTTGGCTACCCACATTATTGTTAGGCTCCTATGATACCTTAGCTTGTTTCAACGATGGAAATGTGAGTGTGCAAAAGAGTGGCAGAACTAAATATCAGTCCAGGGAAATTCCGCATTGCTATTCTAAAAGAAGAAGATTTGAAATTAAAAAGAAGTCCAGCTAAGATAAAACTGGAGGAGGATTTCGAAAATATTGAAGGGGGTCCATCATATTGATTTGGCAGCCTACCAACAAATTTTACCAGCCTCTTTGCCATTTTTTTAATTATTTACTTTTCCAATATATTTTAAAAATCTAAACAATTTTTTTTAACAAAATATTACAATTTATGATTTTTTAAAAACTTAAATTTTCTTTATACAATAAGTAAATTTAAAAATTATGAATTGATAAGACAAAAATAATCACATCTTGGAGGAGATAACTAAAAATATTTGAGACAATAGGTTCCATGGTCTGCGAAGCAGCACGGCCCAGCGTGTCGTGCGTGACCATATGCGTTCCTCCCCCACTTTGACTCAAATCTTAGACCACTTCTAAATTTCGTAGAAAGGTGCGGTTTGTCGCCTTCTGTTCCATATTGAGTCTATATATAAAGTGAAGTAAAAAAATAGATTTTTGGAACAATTCTGAGGTCCTTGTCCACATAATATATAAAAACAGAATTATACTAATTTAATTTTAATTAGTGTCAATTAATTGAGACCTAGCGATCACGTTTATTAACTCGCTCATTCTGATGTTTTCGTAGTTGTTAACCTTCTTAAGATCATTGGCTTATTATGGCGGTCTGAATCTTATCCTTTTTTTTTACCTTTTATGTACTACGATTAATACAACACCTGGTGTGGAAAACCACATGACCTTGCAACATACAAAATGGAAATTAAAGGAAATGAAATAACTTTAATAACATTTTTTAGAATAATTATATCTTTATATACTTTTATAATAAGCTCATTACGTAAATATGCAACATTTTAAAAGCAAATACAATAATCTATGTCACACAGACGTTTAAAACTTCTGGACAGACAGAGATTAGTAAACATCTAGATGCTAACTTAAAAATTAATGGAATGAAATAATTTTAATTATAATTTATTTTAGCAAAACTATGCAACCTCTTTCATACGTTCATAACGAAAACTGGCAACATTGTAAAAGCAAAAACAGTAATCTATGTCAGAATGACGTTTAAAACTTCATTCCAGATGGACATAAATAATACATATTAACTTAAAAAAATTCTAAAGCCACCCGCTTCTATAAAATATCAATGATGCATTTTAACCATTTTCATTCATATTTAATTATTTTTTGAACTTACCTTGCATTATATTTAGAAACTTTATATAGAAAAGTTGTATAAAATTAAATTTTCTTTAAAAAATTTGTCTGAACCTTTTCTAATATAATGAATAGTTATTCAGATATTGAACAAATTTTAACTAACACTTAAATTGTACCTTAGGAATTTTTTTACCCCTAAATTATGTGTCGTATTAAAAAATTGCATAGAACATAATGAATCGATATGTTTAAGGTCTTTATCTGGGTATTTTTATATCTTTGAAATATGCAGCTGTTTTAGAAATATTTGATAAAAACCAAAAACTGACACTCCGCCACTGAATTTCTCCAAAAATCTAGTCACCTCTAAGCCAAATGAAAACAAGCTTACATACAAAATTTTAAGTACGTAGGTATTTTCGTTCTGGAGTTATCGTGGATATTAGCATACATCCATACACACACGTACACGCACACGCACGCGCACGCGCTTGCGTACGCACGCACGCAGACACGCAGACACGCAGACACGCAGGCAGACACACACGCACGCATGCACGTGCGCACGTACGCACGCGCACGCACACACACACACACACCCACTCACACCCACACACCCACATACCCACACACCCACATCCAGACATCATGGCTGATCTTGATGAAACTTGGCCAATAGTTGTAAAATGCGTTAATAAATCGATTTAGCGATAGTGAAAAAAAATTCGATTGCATAACCTGCTATACCTACATATGTATATGTAGGTTGGAAGGTAAAAATTACGAAATTTTATTATTTTTTATAAAATTTGCATAACCTTTAACTGATGCAAGCAACTACTGCGTTTAGAAACTCAATATCCGCAACATAGTGCAAACCAAACGATTAAGGGGTTTCACTACTTCCTGGGGACACTTTCTGTACAACAGATGGCAACAAAGTAGTAAAATTTCAGTTTACATATAGCTTCTCCTTTTATTTCATGTAGTAAAAATAAGTTCGTTACAAAATGTGATTTATTTTAACGCCTGATAAAGGATTAGGATAAGGTACCTGACTAATGATTCTTTTCACTAAATTAGATTATTGTTATATGTTATCGGTAATCGTTGCGACCGTAAAATGACGCCATATTTATAATTCGCTTCAAAATGTTACAGTAATAAGTTTTGTTATGAACGAATAAGTTCAAAAGTAAATATGTAATTAAAAATTTTTATTAATTTTATTAAATACATAAATAAAAATGATTACCTTTTACTTGAAGTTTGACATTTATATGAAAATACAATTATTTTGCTAATATCTTACATAAAATAAAACGTATGTATTCTAAATAGAACTCAGCTAAATTCTAAATAACAAAAAGGTAATATTATAAAAGTTCACTTCCTTCATTTTACATTTTCTTGTTTATAAATTTAAAATTTCTGTAAGTCTTTAAAAAACAACGTCGTATGCATCAAAGTACTAATTTAAAACATCAACAAATACAGAATAAAAGGATGATACATATTGCAAATAAATCGATTAATTAGAAATTTTAATTATTTTATAAATTTTTGTTATGAACGGATAAGTGCAAAAGTAAAAATGTAATTAAAAATTATTATTAATTTTATTACATACATAAGTAAAAAGTTTACCTCGAGGATTTGAACCTACGACATGTACTTTGCTAGAATACCGCTCTAACCAACTGAGCTATCAAGATACACGCCCCAATCGATGTAAATTTTGTCTTTATGTATGTAGAACTGATAAATTCTAAATGTAATGAGATTACAGTCAAATTACTTATATTAAGGAACGTGAGCCTGCAATATCACATAATACTTTTTAATTACATATATAAAAAGTTTACCTCGAGTAGAACTTGAACATACAACGTGAACTTTGCTACATGTGGTAGGATGAAATCCAACCCGAGGTAAACTTTTTTTTTGTGTATTTAGTAAAATTAATAAAAAGTTTTAATTACATTGAACTTATGTTGTATTTTGTTTTTTTAATACCCATTTGGAATCTCTTATTCACATATTTCTGTAGATTCTTGGATCTATTATTTCGGGTAGAATGCAATCCATATAAAATCTTTTTAATTTTGGTAGGGCGGTCTTATTCCATAACTCTTCATCCCTGTAAATTCTTTCAACTGAAAAGTCTGTTTCGCAACATATGATGAAGTCGCAAAATTTTCTCCTGCTTATATTTAATCGACCCTGAACTTGGCAAAAATAGTTGTGATTTCTTTTCAATCTGAAAAAAACATCGTATCGTCGCCGCATCAAAATAAATATGATTCTTACATAGTTCTTCCATCAACAATTTCATAACATAGTTTATTCGTCAGTAACCTATTTTCTTCCAAATATGGGCCCAACAATTTTTTTCCCTTCATACCGTGCAAACACTTAATTTCCACAATACCATCGTCGCCAATTAACCCATCGGGTCTTGCTCCTAAAAGTAATGTTCCGGGTCTATAAACAATCCGCACTCTGATATTTCTGTTCATATCTTTGAGATGTACAACTCTTTGGCTACACGCTCATTTGTTCGACCATATAAAATAGATGACGTATTCACTTCTCTTGCAAAATTAGATGCAGTTAGGTACTCTTTCCTGATGGACCTCGAAATTTTCATTCAACATTTTCTATTGTACTTTCCCCTTTCATAAGGTTTTTAAAAAATCATTCTTTTTTTCAAGAAGAAGGTTTTCATCCATATCGGGTTGAAATCCATCTGGACCGTAATTGCAGTCTGCTTTCGATTGTTGCGCACGAAATTTTCCGCGCATGACTCCTTTTCTTCGCTCCAAGGCACATTGTCTCGTATTGAATGCCCTTTCTGTTATTTGCCCTTTTTTTTTATTTTTCAAGTGACGAATATGCCATGTTCGACCTGAAATGATAAGTTATCATTTACCGAATCTAAGTACGTTTGTAAGAGAGGGAAAATGATTTCTTGTTTTTAGTGCAATTGATGTATAGGTTTTGAAAGTTGAAGTATAAAACAATTAAGATACACTTACGAATTATTGTGTAGTGGAGCCTTCGGCGTCCCGTCCTCATAGTTAAATGATGATTCGTTTGGTCGATCAATTGTTAGAGTTGTACGGTATCGGTACTATGTTACCAGTTCGATTTTACGCGGCTATGGATTATAGTTACACTCCTAGTAAATATGTTTATCGTTTATACAGTTGTATCGGGGAACTCCTAGTTCAATAAGTGAAGTAGAAGATTTCCAATTTAGCCTTCTGCTGATCAGAAAAAAAAGCGTATTCTTATTTTATATTTAACCAGCGTCGGCGTTGTTTTTTGCACCGTGTTTTAAGCATATGTGGTAGAAACTTTTCTTGTATTCATGTAAATTTACAAATTTATATGATCTACATTGTTATCGATATTATAGACATTATTACCGTGATTTTTAAGAGTAATAGAAATATTATTTGGTAGCAGTTAAAGTGCCACATTTATTATGTGTTGGAGTATTCATATAAGGTAATTTAAAATAATACGCCCACTCATGATTTTGGTAAATTTGTGGTTGTGCGATGTTTTATAATGAAAGGTGTCTGTTGATAGTAATGGAATTGGGACCAGAACAGTGAAAATTGCGGAACTGGCGGAAGGACGCTGGGTAAAGTTCTTGCAACATAAATTCTCATGTCAATGTAGTTTTAACGTTTTGATTTTCAAAAAGCATTTCTTGTAGTATGACACAAATCCTCAAATCTTTCGTGAAAAACATACTCAATTTCCAGAAAAAGTAAATGTTTGGGCAGGTATTGTGGGAAACCACATAGTTGGACCTGTTTTTTTCAATGCTAACTTAACCGGTGAAGTGTATCGGGAGATGTTACAAAACGCAATTGAACCGTTAATTCTTGAAATTTTGGAAGATAATCTAGATGAATTCGGCAACTTGGAAATAACGTTCCAACAAGATGGTGCTCCTGCACACTATTATGGTGCAGTAAGACGTTACTTGGATGAAGAATATCGTGGCAGATGGATTGGACGACGAGGTCCGATAGAATGGCCAGCTCGGTCACCAGACCTGACACCATTAGATTTTTTTCTGTGGGGGTACTTAAAATCTAAGGTTTACGGTACAGCACCTGGCAGTATGCACATTTTGAAACAAGAATTGTTGAAGAATGTAGAGCAATTTACGCAGATACATTTGAACCAGTACGACCAGAGTTTAGTAATAGGATGCATTACTGTCAGGAATTAAGTGAAGCACATTTCCAACATTTACTATAAGAATTGGTCCTTGAATCTTAATTAATTAAATGCCAAACTATAATTTTAGTATTTATTTAATTTTTCTATCAAAATCAACCTAAACCCTAACAAAATTAGTATTACTGAATAGGTAAGTTTAATACCTTTCAAACGAGATGTTACTTGCCATAAGGCACTTAAAATTATTGGTCACTGTGGCCCGGTGACGTCATATGTGACTATTAGGTCACTTGTCATGACTACTTGAGAAGCTATATCCGTTTATATTCACCCTCCAGCAGCAGCAGAGATAGATATTCGGTTAAACGCACAAAAAAGGTGTCATTTACAAAATATTTAAAATTCTGAATACATTATTAAGTTCAACTTGAGAGCACTTTTAGTTGACGTTTACAAAAAAAAATGTAGTCATTAGTTTGCTTGTTATCTACACTAACTTTTGTTTTTCTTGTGGGAACTATTTCGTATTTTCACACCATTGTAGTGAGCTAAACATTTTGCCTTCAACAATGTATGCACGTGTAATTAAAAATTTATAAATAACTTCACAAATAAACATTTTAATTATTATTAAGAATAATGCGTTGAGATATCAAGTTAACCGTGTAAAACTAATGAGCGTCGCCTTTACAATTAAACAATATTTGCGACCAAGTTGGTATGTTGGAGGTTTTTTACAAGAATAACAAACATTTAGAAACCTAAATTATAATTAAAAAATTTTTCCAAATTAAGATTGACATCAAAAGTTTTATTTGATTTAAATTCTAAAGATTGAATATACATTTAGCACATTTATAACATTATTAGTTTAAACTAAAGCAAAGAATTTATGAACTAAAACTATTAACAAATTAATTTAGATATAAAGACTATTACTAAAATGACAACGAATTTTCAACTATGTATTACTATTTACACAACAATTTTGATTTCAAAAATGTATGCATATGTAATTAGAAATTTATAAACAACTTCAAAAATACATATTTTAATTATTATTAAGAATAATGCGTTGACATATCGAGTAAGTCGTGTAAAATAAGTTAAAATCACGGAATGGGACGTTTCGGCGGTTATTAATGTTATTGAAGAGAATGAATCGTTATCGACAAGAGAAATAATAGGAGAAATGAGAAACCTATCTCATTCAAGTGTTTGGAAAATAGTTAGTAAAAATAAATATAAATAGTTTACATGAAGGAGACGCTGAAAGAAGAAAGAAATTTAGTCAATTTGCTTATCCACGAACATGAAAATAATCCTACGATTTTAAAACAAATATTATGGAGTGACAAATCGAATTTCACAAATAAAGGTATTTTTAATAGAAATATTCATCAATATTGGTCAACAGAAAATCAAAGACTTTTTAATGGAGGTGAGACCTCAAGATCGGTTTGGTTTGAATGTTTGGTGCGGAATATTTAATAGTAGGGTATATGAAGGTCATTTAAATTCCGAAAGATATTTATACCTTTTACAAAACGAGTTGGACAATTTTCTCGATGACATTCCACTAAATCACCTTAATTAAATTCATTTTCAACAAGATGGGACTTCTTTGCATATGCTGCAATAGTTCAAAATTATTTAAATCGAAAATTTCCCAACAGGTGGATAGAGGACATTAATGAAGACCTATTATCTTTGTCAAACGGTAGGCCTCCGGAATTTCTAACATTCACTAGATCTTATTAATCTTTTAGGGGTTATGTGAAAATAGTAGTTAATATTTGAGAAAATATTAACAGCGTTGAGCAGTTAAGAGTTAAGAGAGTTAAAACCAAGGTCATCAATTTGAACAATTATTGTGAATTGTGATGTGCAAATAGTTTTAATTGTTGAAAATTCGTTTTAATTAATAGTTATCTAAATAGTATATATAGTTGAAAATACATTGTAATTTGTAATAGTTTTTAAATCTAAATTTATTTGTTAACAGTTGTTGGATCTTGATACATTCGGTTAATTATCGCACATGCTGATAGATTATACTTTAATCTTTAATATTGTATATTTTATATATATATATATATATATATATATATATATATATATATATATATATATATATATATATATGTTACTTTACAAGAAGAAATAGTTGATATTATTTCTCCTTGACATATCGCGACTGGTGTTGAATATTTGACGCAGCTTTATTTTTTTAAGGTGTTAGGTTTTTATTTTTGTACCAATTACTTTTGTTTACGTCCTGCTGCCTGGAGAATGCTTCTTTGATTGCACTTACCGTTTTATATATATATATATATATATATATATATATATATATATATATATATATATATATATATATATATTATAATCAAAGTTGTTAATCGATGGATGATTAAGTTAAAAACAATAAGAATAGATTTAGTGGGTTAGCTAGCCAAGGTTAGTGGGGCATAGTTTATAAATTATAAGAAAAGATCCTTTGTTCAAAGATGAAGCATTTCTGATTGTTAAATTTAATTGACCTTTGTCAACCAATACTACAAGAAGTTATGCGTTGATAATACATATAAATTAAGATAAGATAATTAACTTACGATCGTGGATACAGTTAAAAGACATTGAAGCAGCATTGAAAGAATGATATTTCAATTTAAATTATAAATTAGATGTCAAAAGTCAATTTTTGTGACTTTGACAATAATAAATTTAAAAATTTATTGTCATAGTTATAGGATAAAAACATAAGTTAAAATGGTTATGAAATCAATGATATAAGTAGATTAATATGATTTGAATGTGATTGTGTATAAGTGTAAAAGTGTTATGAATAGGAATTATTTAAAGATGTATTTGAATGTCTATTTTACAAATGGACTTTTACTTCTATGTGGGACATTACTGAAGATTAATTACACAAATAGTACACTATTAACGTAGATAACTCTTTTACACTAAACTAAAATGGTAAAATCACACAAAATATAATCTTCTGCACTAGGGGAATCCTTAATGGTTCATCTTGATTCGGTTTAAATAAAGTATTTAGAAAAATTATTTAAATTTTATGTATTCCTTTATTATAGCTGTAAGTTAGGGCATTTCTAAAAACTTTTTTTGAAAAATTTATCAGAGGTAAGACTTCCTTTGTGAAATCAGGGTGGCATGGAATTACTTTTAAAAGACAAGACTTTTCGACTTCTATATTAAGCTAATAGTTTAGCTCAAAGTTGGTTTATACAGGGATTTTTACTGTTTAAAAGTCTTTTCTTTAAAATTAAATTGCTTTAAAAACTTAATGTTAGTTTAGAATTGTTCTACATTTGTTAATTATTAAATAAGATTTATGAAATTTTGACGACTTTTTGTTATTTCATGTTCTTTCTGGTTAAATTCAAATCTTAAGACATTTGTTGAAAGGGTACATTAATTAAGTTTGAATCAGCAGCTTATGGAATTAGTAAAATCTAATATAACCAGAATTTACTTTATGTTATATCCAGAAAAATTGCTGATGATTGTAGTGTGGGGTCTAAGCCAGAATAATCAATTCTGGCCATTTAAATTATTTAGAAAATACTGAATTAAACGTTCTATAAATAGTTAGGCCAGAACATTTAAAATGGTTTCATTTGAAATTTTTCATTATTAAAACTTCAGAAAACTTCAATTGCTAAGGTTTATATTGTTGTAATAGAATTATAATACCGTATTATGGAATTAAGACATCACTGAATGTTCTATAAAATTATGAAAATTGTATTGTAGAAAAAAATTTCAAAAAAAAGTTATTAGATCAGAGCAATATCATTTGGTCCATTTTGATGAAAATAATAATACAGTTGAGTTACAAAGTTTCTGACTCTTATGTCACTGCGGTGTGATGTAAGTCTATATCTAAGATTCCTTGAAGTCATGCCGATATATGATTGGTTACAATTACTACAAGGGATCTTATATATAACATTTGTTTTGTCTAAAATGGCGGTCTTATCCTTAAGCTGACTAAATAGATTGTTAACTCTTTTAATGTTTTTAGGGGCTATGATGATGTTCTTATCTAGTTTGAGAATTTTATTAATTTTAGGAGTAAGAGTACTAATGTAAGATATTGAACTGTACTTTTTATTTCAGTTTCCACCTCTTCGTCATCCAATGGTTCATTGTTACGTAAAGAAGACTATTATTGCTGATATTGTGTTGGTCTTCAATGTTAGGAGTAGAGTATAGCAGTTTCTTTAACATAGATTCAGGATACGAATTGTCTTTGAGTAATATAAACAGTAAATCTAAGTTTTTGTCTTAATGATGGATGGGATATTTTTGTGATCCTGTTTTTAAACCCAGAACTAAATTGACTTTCATTTTATTGTGATCT
The DNA here is from genome assembly GCA_036346205.1 of Vesta saturnalis. NCBI lineage: Eukaryota > Metazoa > Arthropoda > Insecta > Coleoptera > Lampyridae > Vesta > Vesta saturnalis. Next base: position 3,303,241 of record JARFJB010002287.1, on the reverse strand, counting down.
GAATAATAATTGAGGTACTTTCCTGAACTCGTCGGTTTCCTGAACCAGTCTAGGATTATGACATTAGAGTCATCTCGGATTAATAGAGTGTCCAGAAAAGGTACACTGTTATCAGTTTCTTTTCGATTGTAAAATTAAGTTGGTCGTTATACCTGTTGAAGACTTCAAGGATTTCATCATAGTGATCTGCGGAACAGCACATATGATGTCGTCAACATATTTTTTAAAATGGAAGCTCAAAACTTAGTTTAGGGATGCAGGTATCAAGTAAGTCATCCATGACGTATTGAGCCACGATGGGGCTTAATTTGGAACCCATGGGCGTTCCTGTATTTGTTAAAAATTGACCATTGTATGAGAAAAGGTGGAGTCAAAAATAAATTCTGTTAATTTAATAAAATTATCTTTGGTAAGCGAACAATGTTGTTCTAAATTAGCCCAGTGTTTGAATAGTTTTAAGTATAAATTAATAGGTATGTTAGTAAAGAGATTCAACATCCAGACTAATCGCTTAAAGTTGAGAGGAATTTAAATTGTTGATGAATTTAATTAATGAATTTATAGTAAATTTAAATTTAACTTATAAATGTTAAAACTTGTAATTTTTAAGTTAAAATGAAATAAGTTTTGAAATATTGTTATTTATATCCTAAATTATCACATTAACATTAGATTTGTATTTAATTAGTAATTTTTTTTACTTTTGATAAAAAAAAAAAAAAAAAAAAAAAAAAAAAAAAAAAAAAAAAAAAAAAAAAAAAAAAAAAAAAAATTTATTATTGATTAAATTATATAATATATGAATGTTTTTAAAGGTTTAATGTAATAAAATTATATTAATTTCTAAATAAATGAAATAGTTTAATTGTCTTTAACTGATTTTAAATTAAAATTTAAAAGATTACAGAAACTCAACAAACTATATACAGACTCATAATTAATCCATAGGATAGATCTATCTTAAATAGTCAAAAAGCAAATTGGTAAGAATTATTACCTCAATTGGATATTCCTATTGAAGAATTAGAAAAATTAAAACTGTCATTTAGTAAATTCGTTTACTCTAAAAAGTATTAGACAAGATATTTCAATTAAACATCTCTTAGCTGAAATCGAATTTGCCATTAATCAATTACAGTATTGAGGATAAATCAAGTAACATTCTTAGTATTACAAATGTTCTGAATGTCATTAGTTCCAATTTTGAATAGATAATCATATTAAACATTATGAGTATTGTATTATTTTTGGTATAAACTCAACTTAAAGTAAGTATTTTATTCAGGTCCCAAATATTTATTGTCAACAAATTGACAGATCAAGTGGAATGTATACAGTTATAATGTATAATAGAACAATATGAATGCAACTAATTGGCAATCAATTATTACTTACTTATTGAAATACATCATTACAAGCAAATTCAAGAATTTACACAACACAAATATTTCAGAATATTCCAATAAATTAGTTAAGTCTAAAAGAAAGTTAGAAAATTTACTAATGAACTAGCCAAACTTACAGGTTATGGATTAGCTAAGTTCTATGGGTTACCAAAAATACACAAACTATATTGTCAATGAGACCAATTATTTCTTGTATTGAGGCTTTACATAAATACAAAGTTTGTAACCAAGATTTTGCAAGGCAAATTTTAATAACGATTACTTTGTAAGATTCATTTGAAGGTGCAGATTCACTTTGTCAAATCAGGGCTGTGTCCAGTGGAATGTACGTTTGAAAACAAGCATCTTTTCTGACTCTTATGTCACTGCGGTGTGATGTAAGTCTATATCTAAGATTCTTGAACATGTTCCTTACTAAAGATAATTTTACTAAATGGGATCTTATATATACATTTGTTTTGTCTAAAATGGCGGTCTTATCCTTAAGCTGACTAAATAGATTGTTAACTCTTTTAATGTTTTTAGGGGCTATGATGATGTTCTTATCTAGTTTGAGAATTTTATTAATTTTAGAAGTAAGTATTAGTAAGATATTGAACTGTACTTTTTATTTCAGTTTCCACCTCTTCGTCATCCAATGGTTCATTGTTACGTAAAAAGACTATTATTGCTGATATTGTGTTGGTCTTCAATGTTAGGAGTAAGATAGCAGTTTCTTTAACATAGATTCAGGATACGAATTGTCTTTGAGTAATATAAACAGTAAATCTAAGTTTTTGTCTTAATGATGGATGGGATATTTTTGTGATCCTGTTTTTAAACCCAGAACTAAATTGACTTTCATTTTATTTGATTATAATAATTGGGTCACTTCTGAACTCGTCGGTTTCCTGAACCAGTCTAGGATTATGACATTAGAGTCATCTCGGATTAATAGTGTCCGAAAAGTTAAGTTATCAGTTTCTTTTCGATTGTAAAATTAAGTTGGTCGTTATACCTGTTGAAGACTTCAAGATTTCATCATAGTGATCTGCATGAAACACATATGAGTCGAACATAATTTTTAAAATGGAAGCTCAAAACTTAGTTTAGGATGCAGGTATCAAGTAAGTCATCCATGACGTATTGAGCCACGATGGGCTAATTTGGAACCCATGGGCGTTCCATCTTTGTTTAAAAATTGACCATTGTATGAAATTGGAGTCAAAAATAAATTCGTTAATTTAATAAATTATCTTTGGTAAGCGAACAATGTTGTTCAAATGCCCAGTGGTTGTGAATAGTTTTAAGTACTAAATTAATAGGTATGTTAGTAAAAGATTCAACATCCAGACTAATCAGCTTAAAGTTGAGAGGAAGTTTGAAATTGTTGATGAATTCTGCGAATTCAAATGAATCTGTGACATAGTAAGTTTTAAAATTGTAAGCCTCTGTGAAAATCTTGGTTACAAACTTTGTAATTTTTATGTTAGAGCCTCAATACATGAAATAATTGGTCTCATTGACAATATAGGTTTGTGTATTTTGGTAACCCATAGAACTTAGGACTACACCACTATAGCACATTAAGGATTTGGCTAGTTCATTAGTAATTTCTCTTTTTCTTTTAGACTTGAAACTAACTTATTCGAATTATTCTAATATTGTATTAAATTCTTGGGAATTTCTAATGGATTGTAAAGTCTAGTAATAATTGATTGCAAAGTAATCATTATATTGTTCTTTCATAACATATTTAACTTATACATCCTTCGCATTTGGACAATAATTTTGGTGACCTGATTATAATAACTTTTAGTTAGTTTTACCAATGATTAAATTGCATTGAATGTAATATTGATTTTCATGTCAAGAAATTGATATTTGACATTAAATTTGTAAACTAAAATTTATATCCTCATCCTGAAATTAATGCAATTCATTTCAGCTAAGTAATGTTTAATTGAATATCGCACTAGTGGTAACAGATTTACTAATGACTTAATTTTCTAATTTCAAAGAATATCAATCGATTAATTCTTGAGCAATTGGTTGAAATAATTGTAACTAATAAACCAACAAACTTACCTCTAAATCACATATGATCTTAGCTTCTTATAAAATTCGTGCAATATTAAGTTAGAACTAGACCCATCTAACTCAATTGATTTTGCTATTAAATACTTCATCTTAAATCTAGTTTCTATTGTATACATTTTATGATAATATTATATAAATTAATTTAATTTAATATATAATATATAATATATATTACTATATATTATATATTACCTATCTTTTAATCGTAAGATAGTTATTTGTATGCAATTTTTAGCCTTTATTTATCTTTACCAAACTACACTTGAGTTTATTTCGGCAAATTTTACTGGTAAACGAAATTAAAGCCATTTTCTGTTCAGAAATTAAAGAACCTTTGTTGATTTGTTCTTGATGAATTTTAAGTGCCGTTTATTACAAGTATCAGAGAACTTTTAAACTATTCGATCCGTTTTAATTTATTCTTATTGTTACAATATTCATTTTAATGAACAATTAATGAACGTGTTGACAGTTATCAATTTTTTTTAATTGACGAAAACAATTCATACTGTAAATTTACATTACTAATTTTTTATTTTGTTTATAAATTTTACCTCTTGATTTTTGATAATAGTAAAATATTTTCAATGGCTTAGTTTCTTTACCATATTTAAATCTAGTCTTACTTTTTGCTATAAACTATTTAACAATGGCTATTTTGCGATTTTACTTTTTGATTTGTCGAGTAACCTTTTGCCGTAAATGAAAGTATTTATTAACATAAATTTCAAAAATTAATTATCTTACACATTCAGTTAGAAATCTTTCATTAAATTAAACAGTTTTAATTGTAAAATGTATTTCTTTTATGGAATTCTACCCAATAAAAAATTTAATTTCTTTTCTAAATATTTATACTATTTAATTTTAAAGTAATTAAGTTTAACTGAGATAATATAAATATGTTAAAAAAAGTAATAAAATTTAAAGTTTACCTGAGTCTGTAAGAAAATTACCTAAATTTATATTATTTATGTAAATTGGACACTTTAATTCGAAAATTTTGTTTGCTAGTTCTATAATTTTGTAATTATTGAACTTTTTATTCAATTTATGCTTAATTTCTTACATTTTTAAATTTTTTTATTTAACTTTAATTTTATATGTTAATAATTTAATTAACAGTTCTAATAATAATTATAAATTTTATTATAAATTTATAAATTTAATAATTTTAAATTATATTTAATATAAAAATTTTTGCTAACTTAACCGGTGAAGTGTATCTGGAGATGTTACAAAACGCAATTGAACCGTTAATTCTTGAAATTTTGGAAGATAATCTAGATGAATTCGGCAACTTGGAAATCACGTTCCAAGATGGTGCTCCTGCACACTATTATGGTGCAGTAAGACTTTACTTGGATGAAGAATATCTTGGCAGATGGATTGGACGACGAGGTCCGATAGAATGGCCAGCTCGGTCACCAACCACCCATTAGATTTTTTTCTGTGGGGTACTTAAAATTAAGGTTTACGTACAGCACCTGGCAGTATGCACATTTTGAAACAAAAATTGTTGAAGAATGTAGAGCAATTTACGCAGATACATTTGAACCAGTACGACCAGAGTTTAGTAATAGGATGCATTACTGTCAGGAATTAAGTGACACATTTCCAACATTTACTATAAGAATTGGTCCTTGAATCTTAATTAATTAAATGCCAAACTATAATTTTAGTATTTATTTAATTTTTCTATCAAAATCAACCTAAACCCTAACAAAATTAGTATTACTGAATAGGTAAGTTTAATACCTTTCAAACGAGATGTTTTGCCATAAGGCACTTAAAATTATTGGTCACTGTGGCCCGGGACGTCATATGTGACTATTACCTTGTCATGACTACTTGAGAAGCTTATATCCGTTTATATTCACCCTCCAGCAGCAGCAGAGATAGATATTCGGTTAAACGCACAAAAAAGGTGTCATTTACAAAATATTTAAAATTCTGAATACATTATTAAGTTCAACTTGAGAGCACTTTTAGTTGACGTTTACAAAAAAAAATGTAGTCATTAGTTTGCTTTTATCTACACTAACTTTTGTTTTCTTGTGGAACTATTTCGTATTTTCACACCATTGTAGTGAGCTAAACATTTTGCCTTCAACAATGTACCGTGTAATTAAAATTTATAAATAACTTCACAAATAAACATTTTAATTATTATTAAGAATAATGCGTTGAGATATCAAGTTAACCGTAAAACTAATGAGCGTCGCCTTTACAATTAAACAATATTTGCGACCAAGTTGGTATGTTGGAGGTTTTTACAAGAATAACAAACATTTAGAAACCTAAATTATAATTAAAAATTTTTCCAAATTAAGATTGACATCAAAAGTTTATTTGATTTAAATTCTAAAGATTGAATATACATTTAGCACATTTATAACATTATTAGTTTAAACTAAAGCAAAGAATTTATGAACTAAAAACTATTAACAAATTAATTTAGATATAAAACTATTACTAAAATGACAACGAATTTTCAACTATGTAACTATTTACACAACAATTTTGATTTCAAAATGTATGCATATGTAATTAGAAATTTATAAACAACTTAAAAATACATATTTTAATTATTATTAAGAATAATGCGTTGACATTCAGTAAGTCTTAAAATAAGTTAAAATCACGGAATGGGACGTTTCGGCGGTTTTAATGTTATTGAAGAGAATGAATCGTTATCGACAAGAAAATAATAGGAGAAATGAAAACCTATCTCATTCAAGTGTTTGGAAAATAGTTAGTAAAAATAAATATAAATAGTTTACATAAGGAGATGAAGAAGAAGAAATTTAGTCAATTTGCTTATCCACGAACATGAAAATAATCCTACGATTTTAAAACAAATATTATGGAGTGACAAATCGATTTCACAAATAAAGGTATTTTAATAGAAATATTCATCAATATTGGTCAACAGAAAATCAAAGACTTTTTAATGGAGGTGAGACCTCAAGATCGGTTTGGTTTGAATGTTTGGTGGGAATATTTAATAGTAGGGTATATGAAGGTCATTTAAATTCCGAAAGATATTTATACCTTTTACAAAACGAGTTGGACAATTTTTCGATAATTCACTAAATCACCTTAATTAAATTCATTTTCAACAAGATGGGACTTCTTTGCATATGCTGCAATAGTTCAAAATTATTTAAATCGAAAATTTCCCAACAGGTGGATAGGGACAAATGGACCTATATTTTTCCGCTAGGCCTGGATCTAACTTCACTAGATTTTTACTTTTGGGGTTATGTGAAAATAGTGTTTTTTGGAAAATATTAACAGCGTTGAGCAGTTAAGAGTTGAAGTTAAAACCAAGGTCATCAATTTGAACAATTATTGGTGTGATGTGCAAATAGTTTTAATTTTTGAAAATTCGTTTTAATTTAGTTATCTAAATAGTATATATAGTTGAAAATACGTTGTAATTTGTAATAGTTTTTAAATCTAAATTTATTTGTTAACAGTTTTGGATCTTGATACATTTTCCCTCTGTAGATTATATTTTTTTTGTTTTTGTATATATATATATATATATATATATATATATATATATATTTATTAATTTGGGAGAAGAAGAAATTTGATATTATTTCTCCTTGACATTCGCGACTTTTGAATATTTGACGCAGCTTTATTTTTTTTAGGTGTTAGGTTTTTATTTTGAAATTACTTTTGTTTACGTCCTGCTGCCTGGAGAATGCCTTTGATTGCACCGTTTTTATATATATATATATATATATATATATATATATATATATATATATATATATATATATATATATTTTTTTCTTTTAATCGTAAGATAGTTATTTGTAGTGCAATTTTTAGCCTTTATTTACCTTTACCAAGCTATGCACGTTGAGTTTATTTCGGCAAATTTTACTGGTAACGAAATTAAAGCCATTTTCGTTCAGAAATGTAAAGCAACCTTTGTTGATTTGTTTTGATGAATTTTAAGTGCCGTTTATTAAAGTATAGGAACTTTTAAATATTCGATCGCGTTTTATTTATTCTTATTGTTACAAATATTCATTTTAAATTGAACAATTAATGAACGTGTTGACCAGTTATCATTTTTTTTTTGTAATTGAGCAAACAATTCTACGTGAAAGTTTACTCCATAGTTACATAATGAATAGTTTGAGTATTAGTTTTCGCAATTTTTGTGGATTTTGATAGAAGCTTAAAATTTTGCTTAAGTGTACGTGACCCTTGCGTTGGTATTTTTGGAGTAGAACTTCAGGTAAAAGTGAGTGTTTTCTCTTCAAGTGGGCGTTATGGTTTCCTGTTTGACCATTACTTTAAGATCTAGTTCTTGACGTTTTTATCGCTATAAATCTATTTAACAGATGGCGTATTTTGCTGATTTTGACTTTATTGAGTTGTGTCGAGTAACCTTTTGGAGCCAGTAAACTGAAAGTATTTATTACAACTACATAATATTTCATCAACTAATTAAACGTTATCTTAGCACGATTTCTAGTGTTAGATAATCTTTCAATTAAATTAAAACATGTATTATTGAAGTTGTAAAATAGTACGTAGTCTGCCCTCTCTTTCTATGGACATTATCTACCCCCAATGAAAACAATTTACAGCTCTTCCTCTTTCGTGAATATATTTCATCACCTATTACTAACTCTTTGAACAGGTAATGTTGAAGATTATGTAACGTGTGCAGATGAATATAAGCACTAATTGTTGAAATAAAAAGAAAGTAATAAAATTTGAAAGTTTACCTGGACGCTGGTAAGAAAATGTAACCTAAATCTTGTATTATATTTTCACTCAGCGCTAATAAAAGGGACACTGTTAAAGCTTCGGAACAGTTTTGTTGTGTTTGGGAAGACAAGCACGGTAGTCATGGTTATTTGGTCAATATCAGTTAAACTCTGTATTATAAGTGTTTTGTAACTGTGGCTTCATATTACTTGAGCTAGTCCTATTTCCACAGTTTCTGTTTTTAAATTTGTATTATAAGTTTTTTGTGACTGCGGTCTCATAGTAGTTGAGTTGATACGCCTATTTCAACCGCAGGTTAACTAAGTGTCAACCTAATATAGCTTGAAAAATTGTAATGAGCCAGAAAAATTAGTAAGACGAACAAATTTTTATTATTTTAAAATTATGCTGATAATAATTTAAACAAGAATTTATTCAATTTTAGAATCCAGATGCGTTAACAAACGTCACATTTGCGTACGCACCAGCCCCATCCTGTATATGTGCAATAGACATCACGTCTAATTTCGCCAAAACCCCACTTCTGTACGAAATATAAAAGCGAAAGTTTTATTATAATTCGATACCGAGCTGGTAGCGTAGTGGTGACACGACCTGCTTAGAACTCGGGAGGTAATGGGTTCGATTCCTGTTACCGTCTACCTTGCATGAGGTTTTTCAGGGGGTTTTCCTCATACACATGTAGCGGCATAGTCACTGCGTATATGCACGCCATGTGCGGCTGCTTAGGCGAATGGTGGGGTAGTATTTTCCCCCTCATAACCCTAACTCCGTTGCTTCCGATCCTATCCTGACCACATGCATCCTTAATCCCACCATGTATAGATACGTAATGTATGTATGTATGCTGGGAATCCATGATTGTAGCTGAAGGAGCTCGGAAATCTCGAGCAGCCCGCCCTCCCCCTTCGAGAGGGAATGAAATACGTGGCCTTTTCCTTTTTTTCCTATAATACGACTACTTCGCCTGCAGAACACTTCTCTGTAGTATTACTACACCAGCGTTCCTGAATTTCTTTTAAGATTTATATTTATTCGAGAAAATAGGAATATAAAATGCTGAGCCGCGCTCTTAAAGCAATTTTCTGTAAAAATTGAACTTATTGTTCAAGTATTTCGATATTTCAAAGCACACCTGTTCAAATTTTAAACACAAATAGTTGAAATACCTGTCGATTCCTGTCACCGAAATCCTTTCAAAAATTAATAAAACGTAAAAGAGAGACTAGCAACCTGTACTGAGAGTGGGCTATTTGCTGAGTAACGCCGGCGGTAACCTAAGCTTAGTATAGAGCTCTTTCTCTAGAAAACGGGCTTAAGGCTACGTCTGGGGAGTTCAACTGTTGCAAATACCTCTGACCTGATCCAACCAGATCCAACCCATTCTAAGTATTTTCGGTTGGCCGCATTGACTGTAAATATCTCGAACCAAGAACGATACTTTTAGTCAGCTAAGGCTTCCCTTGGCTATAAAAGATAATAAAATCAAACCCCCTGTATAAATAATTCCTGACGAATAAGTTCTATGTATTTATAGTTGACCGCACTGCCTGTAAATATCTAGAATCACTAAGGTCTCCTTTGGGCAGCTGCGGCATTCCTTGGCTACAAAGGGACAAGAAAAATTAAACCCTCTATATATATTTATATCCTGCCCTCATTAAGAACCACCTGTATAATTTTAAGTAGAATTCGCAACACTCCGTTTATACAACTAAAGTGAAAATTAAATCAACAATAGAATTAAACAAGGTTGGTTTGTAATAAAACGAATACGTTTTCAATAAGTAAATTATTAATCTGATTATACGTTTTAACGTAATTAAAACGTAACAATTTATTCCATCTCGTTTTAACAATTAACAAAGTATTCCCTGTATTACCGAAAATTTCCATTTATATAAATTCAATTGAGATAGTTTATTGACATCAATTGACCACATCGGTTTGCATAATTTACTTACTTACTTATTTAGTAAAACCAAATAAAATTGAGGACTAAATATCTCAGTATTCAATTAACCGTTTCGAACCTGTACATATAATTTAAGTCTAAGGAATAATTTAGTTTTCTTTTCCCATTATTTTTGTATATAAGAATGAGTTATCTCAGTAATTTTAGTAATTTAAGTCGCATTCGCATTGCGCATGCAATCAAAACCGTTTATATTATTCTGACATGAACCTAGTTTTGAAAGAACATTAATCCCCTATTACGATTACACTAAAACCTATCGAAACCGAATTATTAGAAAATAATTAATATCGAATTAATTATTTAGCCGTCCCACTAGGAGGTTCTGTGTCAATAAGTTGACCGCAAACTGTGATTTGTATTCATAAATAATGGTTGTGGTACACAATAAATTGACATAAATAATTCTGGAAAATTAAAATTAATAGTATATAGAATAAAGGTAATAAATGAAAACAATGAACAATGATCAATAAATAATAACTCAAAATTAATTCTGGTCTGGGAACGCCCGTTGGTTCGGCAAACTTCAATGGTTGTAGACGATTCCTTTTTCTTTGGCTAGGATTTTTCTATTTGGTAATGTTTTGTAACCACAATCAGATTTAATATTTTTAAACCCAAAATGGCGCGTTGTTGCGTGATGCTAATTTATAACGGGGTTATTTTGAAAGAGAGTATATATATATATATATATATATATATATATATATATATATATATATATATATATATATATATATATATATATATATATATATATATATATATATACATATATGTTGTAGTACATGTCAGATGTCAACTATACAAATTTCGTTACAATTTGCGACGTTTGGCAATTATCAACTTGGCTTAGCCGGATTCCATCTCTTTGCCTTCAGCATTAATTTTATATGTGCGGTAACAGGAGAGGTCACAAAGTTAAAAATTTAATTTAACGTTTATTGTAGTTTTGTGATGTGGTTCTCTTTGGGATGTTAACTGATATGGCCTGGACTTTTCCAGTCGTGGTAGCGGGAGAGGCTGCAAGTTCTCGTCCTTTTTTTCCTAATTTTTGGTTTTTAATTATTCCAAATTTTATTATAATTTTGTTATAATTTTGATGATTTTATTTTCGATTGTTTCACCATTAATCCTTTGTAAATTCATGCCACAATAAAGGCCCTTACCATACAGCTTAAATAAAATTTTCGCCCCCATTGATCTTTTTAGTCAGTTTTTGAGCCACTGGTAGTAAACTGTTTTTCATACTAGTTCAGAAACTTACTGTTAAAGGCATGTAGAACACAATTAAAAGTGTACGTGTTATACACATTGATTGCTGTGGCTTCGAATAACTGTAATTCCAAGCGTCCATCATTTTTTACATTTATTGGTATTGTCTTAGATACATCTTGTGGTTTTTGAATAACCATTGTTGCGCATGTTTGCAAGATTCAAATTTAGACTATGCTTCTCCTTTCGACTAATGCAGCATTGATTACATCGAAATCGCTATTCACTCATGCTACAGACTTATTTTTCACAAGAAACTTTATATTGACCTTATAATAAGTATATATATATAAAAGTATAAATAATTTTGGAAACTACCTCACACTAAATCCTCCAAATATTTACCTTTACGTTCATATCGGTACTGCTATAAAGAATTCTTAGAGCATATGCTAATCTCATAGAACCTAAATAATAAATGTATCTAGTCATTTTACATACTTAGAATGAAATCTAATCTAGCCTAACATTTACACGGGCTTTCAACAGCTGTAGAGTAACCTTTCCAAAGGAGAAACACATAATAGCAGTCTAATGTTAATCATAACGAAGCTTGTTTGGTACCTTTTAGTGATAGTTTTAGAGATCTGAAGAACATACGATTATCTGACACAATTAAAAATTATTGAAGAAGATTCTCAGCAGCAACCACCTACTTGCATGTTGGATTTTTCTGAAATCTTGGACTAGTCATATAGGGCCGGTTCTGGCTCAATTTAAGTTCAATCGCCCTCTGGGGTGACTTTGGAAACATCTTGTAACTGTCTTAGTGGCGTAAGTCATCATGCATTTTATTCCACCATTCTAGAATTTGCTACGAATTAATTCACGTTTTACAAAGTTTGATTTACTGGTTGGTAGACAAAAAATCATAACTACGGTTATAAAGTACATGAGTTTTGTAGAATTTTGTTTTCGTTTGGAAGCGCTTCAACTGCTTTGTGGAAAGTGACGTTCCACTAGTTTCAGCCAACCAATTTTGATAGGTTTTTTTGAATATACTATTTAAACGAAGGTCTCTAAGTACGTATTTCTGTAAAATTGGATGCGACAACTGTAATGTTATTTTGATGCACCGTGTATGTATAGTACGTATGTAACGTGTTTTGAATGTAGCTGAAGTGAGTTTGCACGAAAAGAACTTTTTTTTGAGTATGCATAATGTAAGTTGGTATAATTGATACGCCACTGGAATTTAGTGAGGTATTGGTTATCGTGTGAAGGAGTATTTGACTGCTGTAGAAAGATTTTCGTGTTGAAAGCGTTAAAGTGTGGTTGAGAAATAATGTTTTGAGTAAATGTTTATTGATACGGCACTGATAAAACTACTGGTCTTTTTGTTACTGTGTATGAAGGAACTAAAGAAATGGTTGTACACGTATGAGTGAGTGAGTTTATGATATACTGATATTTTATTAACGTGCAGTAAGGAATATGGATGCATATTTTTGTTGGTAGAAATTTTTGTAATATGGTGCAATAGGAAAATTTAATGTATGTTCAAGCATGAAGTTCGTTAGATTGTGCGGAAATAGAATTCGTGCACATGAGAGATTTGTATAGGAAGTTGAGATATAATCTGGTTAATCTACAGTCTGAATGTAATTGCAATTGATGATTTCTTCGGAAAGTTTTCAGTGAATTTACAAAGTAATTAAAGATGGCTACGTTTATTTCGCACAGTTGGTGTCTTCTTCCACGTTGGAATAATCACTAGAATGGTTAGTGCAGGAGTTTATTTGTGAAAATTATATTTAGCAGAACATGTATAGCAACTGCATTAACCCATAAGGGGATAAATCGTATAGACATTCACAAATAAATAATTTAATATATTGTGAGTTGAAGGAAAACATTAGTGATTCTCTTCAAGAAATAAAAAGTGGTTAAGCAGATTAGAAGTTAACACAGCAAATATTTTGTTATTAGTGTTCAATTGTGGGACTCGTCACCTAATATTATTATAAAGAAAAGTGAAGGTAACCATTTAAGTGACCGAAAGAAAAGTTTGTAAAATTTAATTAAGTTATTGGTGATCATCATTGACATTGAATGTGTACAATCGTTAACAATACCAAATTGGTTGTATAAGAGTAAATAAGAACTTTAATGTGTATATGGAAGTAACCATTTTTCATTGTGGTAAACGTTTTGAAAGGGCAAACATCACAGCATAAGGTGTTGTGATGTTAGGCCAAAGAGCTCCTATACCTGGTACGCGAGTGAAAAAACCATAGCCACTGGGTTAATGAGTGCTACAGCCAATTGCGTAGGACGAATGCGGCTACCTCTTGTGTTTTGTGCACAGTGCATCTAAGAATTTAAAAAGGATTACCGAAAGCAGATCATATGGACTACAACTACCTCACCGAAAGAAGATTAATTAATGTAATACGTAAGAATTAGATTTAAATTTTATTGAATCAAGACAAGTACGGTTAACTTTTAAGTACATTGTTTTCTTTTTGTTATTGTTGCGTTAATTCCGGTTCATTCAAAGAATAAAAAGGTGATCGAACTTTAGTTATTTTGTTGTTTTTAGTTTTAGGAATTGGATAATGTTGGTCTTAACATATTGATGTGTTTGGTGGTCGTTTTTTTTTAAACCACGCCGTTGTATATATTTACATGCGGAATTTGTCAAGATGTATCCACTGTTTAATTTATTTTGTCATTTATTTGTGTCAATTGTGTGCCTAACTGGTTATACCTTCTGATAAGTGAAATTAGTCTTTGCATATATTCGATTTTAAGTATTGATTGGAAATTGCGTAATGAGCCAGATAGATCGCAAAATTTCATTTTAGGTTTGAAATATTAATGCAGAACACTACTAACAAAGCACTTATTATTATTTATTTTTTTTATACAACATAAGATACAGTTTTGAAGTATTAAAGTTTAAACCTATTAATGAATGTCTAAATACGATTTGAAGATAAAGAAGTAATAAAGTATAAAGGTATTATTGATGATACAAGCACTAACCGCTCTATGTTTGAATTATTTAGCAATAAACAAGCATTTTGTTGAGATGACAATTTATTGTTTAACCGATTTTGTTTATTTTATTTAGAATTTTCTAGATTGGGAATACTTATTTAATTCAAAGTTTTTTATGACAGTTAGAAATATAAATTTACAGGTATTCGAGGGATACTTAAAAAGAATTCAAGTTAACGTCTTATGATTTGGGAATTTTCATTTGTACAGGGTGTGTTTAATAAGTTTACAACGACTCGCGTATTTTAGAATTTTCTTAAGCTTTTGGATCAATTTATTTTGAAGTGTGATTGAATTTTAATGGTGAATGATTTTACTGAGTAGGCTGCAATCCTTTCTTCCACAATCAGATAGGATTCATTTAACATCCCGCCTAAGACTATTAATTTTAGCAAAATTTAAGACTGTGGTGGCCTAGAAACAATTTTTTCCGGACTGAGATTTGTGAATTGTAGATTAATGGTAAGTGTAATATATTTGAAACTACCTTTCAATAAATTTTACTCCTTATATGGACCACGCCCATTTCCACTGTAAATGGCTTGGCAACCCGCTTATTTCGGTAAGCATACACGACGCCTAGTGCGGTTTGGACGTTTAACACAACGTCGCCTAGATAATTTGTTTGGGTTACTTGGAACTATTCCAAGTGATTCCTTTTGGCTTGACTTCATTTTTTCTGCTTAGCGTCAGTTAAAAAATTCACGCTTAAGAAAACAAGATGTGCTAGAAATATTTAATGTATTTTGACAAACCTACATTGTAATACACTTTCAGTTAGACTGGCTTTGTTTCATGAACTTACATAATTACTGAAAATAGACATTTTTCTTTCGTTTAATACCGATATAAGTTTTCATGAAATACTAGGTGACCTTTCTTTTTAGCTAGGTGGTAAGATAGTAAATTTTACAACTCAGGTCACTGTTTATACAGTTAAAATTTCCATAAATATTCTGTACGTTCGTCTTTACATCTTTTTACTCTAAACACCTTCCGAAACCTGGAGTTATGAATAAGCTAGGAATACGCTTCTTTACCTTCATTGGTCATCCTATAGGGAACATTTAGGTTTGTCGACTTCTGACAGCAAATACAGGTGTTCACCATAGTTGTCCGTAGTTCTACCAATTACTCAAAAGTTTAGATTCAGAAAAATGTTCTGTTAAGTTAACCGTGAGTTATATTTTGTTTTATTACGAGCTGACGCCCTGGAAATAAAAACACCTAGCTAGAACGGTAATCAGGTTAATATTACCCACTATCTATGCACTAAAACAACTTAATTTTATCGAATGCGGAAATACTTCATCCAGCTGTTAAAAGGTGCTTTAGCGTAACCCCAAATTAACAATTTTGCCGTTCCCACATACGTGTTCGTGTGATGATAACAGCTTTACACAGCGCTATGTCTTACTTGCGATGTGCTTTATCGGCTAAAACTTAGTGTACACTGTGTCTCTTGAATTTCTGGACATAGGGAATTCCCATGTTAAAATAAACTATTGTAAATATTGGTTCCCCTAATTATTTTACAGTAAAATGTCAAATGTAAAACTTCTTAAGGGTGCTTATTATGTTACAATTGCATTTACATTTGGTTCATCCGTTTTCGAGAAAATTAGGAAAAACTTAAGGGCTTTTTCGTAACCGGTAACGTTAATAAGCCATGTAAGTGTCAAGATAAATACAATAAGGAGCACAAATAAAATAAGTCTGTTATAAACAAGAAGATGATATTCTAAATAAACAAATTAATTATGAAAATTGGAAACTAAATAACAATAAATCATCATTTCTACTATTTGATCAAGTGTTCAAATAAATCTCCGTTTGCAGCTACTTTTTCTTCAATGGTGTAATAATTCATTTTTATAAACAAATTTTTCTTTAAAAAGTAATAATCTGTCCCAAATAAAGTTTTAATGATGAATGAATTGTGTTTTTGAACAATGAATGACTTACAATGACAATTAATAATTATTGTTAGCATTGTCTGTCTAAAGCAAAGCAACCTTAACCAGTTACGAAAAAGCCCTTAAGTTTTTCCTAAATTTCTCGAAAACGGATGAACCAAACGTAAATGTAATTATAACATAAGAAGCAGCCTTTTTTCCTTAAGAAGTTTTACATTTGACATTTTACTGTAAAATAATTAGGGGAGGTAGAACCTGTTGGCAGAAGTAAACTGTTAAAGTTAAATTTTAATATATGAAGTTGCCGTTGTTCTAAAACTACCGTTTCAGTAGGTTAATATGGGTGACCCACACTAATGTATATTAGCCTATTTATATCTCTAAATTCAATTTGTTTTGCGCATACCGCTTTGTGTGAAAAGTTTATTCGACAAATCGGTTAATCAAAAGCTGATAATTTTTTAATCCTTGATTATCTATTTACTTATCTTTACATTAGGGTACTTTCAACTGATTATTCGTAAACCTAATTTTTTTACATTATATCTGAGGTATTACCTTAGTGAATGCTAAATTTAAGATTTGTTTTGAACATTCACTATTTAAACGGGTAGTATAATTTTTGTTACAAAAAAAAATACGTTAAAGAAATGTTTCTCTCAGGAAAAGTGCATGTCAGTTTTCGCAAAACCTTTTTGTTTGTTGTATATTTGTACAAAACATTGTTTTAACTAGAAAATTTAGCGCTGCTTTAATTTCCTTTTTGTTAGTGTTTTAACCTTAATAAACGCATATTTTTTTTTTACTAACAAACGTTAGTGGAAAGGGATGAAATCGAATATAACGTCATAATTAATTAAAAATGGTGAGGGGGCGGAGTGGGGTTAATTAAAAGTGGTGGGGGGTGGGTGGGGTGGGTCATTTGTCCGAATGCCATCTTGGCGGACGTCAGCCATCTTGTTCGTATCTGGTCGGACATATTGTTCTCCATCTGGACGGCCACCTTGTTCGCCATGTGGTCGGCCATTTTGGCAGCCATCTTGTGAGACATCCTATCGGCCATCTTATCGGTTAAGGCCCTTTTGGCATAGGTCCTCGGAACTTGCTTGTGACTCTTCGTCTATTGTCGTGATCCTTCTGGCGGGAAATTTGAATTTGTTAGTGGCGCCAACACACTTGGCGGGAAATCTGAATTTCTAATAAGGGTGCCTAATGCTAACTTGTAAGACAGGTGTAGGGGTTCGCAACTTGCTCTCGTCCCCTTGGTTGTAAATTTGAATTAGTATTTTTTTAACAAGGGGTCCTAATGCTAGACCATATAAATAAAGTTTACCTCGAGTGGGATTTGAACCTATGACTTCTAATAAGGAGGCCTAACACTAACTTATAAGACAGGTGTAGGTCTTCGCAACTTGCTCTCGGGCCTTCGCCCCCCTTGTCATGGCCCCGGAGCTCAAAATTTGAATATGTATCTAAGTCTCTACAGTTTATGTAGGGAAATTTGGATATGTATTATAATAAGGGGGCCCTAATACTGACGTGTAAGACAGATATATGGCTTTGCAAGTTTCTCTTGGGCCTTCGACACCTTGGCGAGAAGTTTTTATTGGAATTAAATCTCTACATTCCGCTTGGTTACGACGGAAAATTTGAATTTGTATACTAATAAGGGGCCCTAATGCTAATTTCTAAGAAAAATATAGGTCTTTGGAACTTGTTTTCGGGTCTTCGCCCCGCTTGTCGTGGCCGCCTTGCCCCAAAATTTGAATTTGTTAGTGGCGCACTATAATGGTTATGGGGGAAATTCTATATAAGGGGTCTAACACTAACTTTTAAGGTAGCACGTATACATCTGGGTCTCAACACACTGTTATGCACAATATATTTTGGTTTTAATTATGAGTCATAATTAAATTTATAGATAAAAAAGATAAAGGTTTTAAATCAACTATTATAAGAAACACTATTTTTAGATTTAAAACTAATGAACGTTTTCTGTAATAGGGGCTGACGTTTTTGGAAATGGATAAATGCTAAAATATTTTACATACAAGATCTGCCTTAGCTGAAGCACGTCGGTCCAAAGGGCCTTAATTTTATAAGCAAGCCTGAATGTCCTAAGTCGTTATTATTCTGTTTTTAATTATGAGTCTTCATTAAATAAGAATGAAGCACGTGTAATTAGTGTAGCTGGGAAATTATAAGTATGAGAGGTAAAAATGGTGGTAATGTATTGTTAATTTGGATATGTATTTAACAAATAATATGTCTAACATGTTTTATATATTTATATGTAATAACGAATAAAGTAAAAAAAAAAATATTGAAATGCATACACGTACAATATTAGACTAGATTAATAAACTCGCGGTTTTTAGGATAGGTCAATACTCACTCGCGAGTCTTGATATAACGTAAAACCGTGTGTTTATTAACCTAACCTAATATTGTACGTATATTGGCCCAACGTAAAAGGAGAGAGAAACGATAGAGATGAGGTGAGTTGAGGGAGACCCGAGAGAGAGAGAGATGGGGGAGGGGGGATGGCGGCAGGGGGCAGAGGGGGGAAAATAGGGAGGGAGGGGGAAAGAGTGGGAGGGGGGAAGGGAAGGAGAGAGGGAGAGTGGGAGAGGGAGAGAGAGAGATCAACTTCTATTACAGAAAATATTCTCTAGTTTAAAATACATCACTAGACGGCATCGCAAACAGGAAAATCCGCTTTTAAAAATACACTACAAGGTAAAGCCACGCTCAACTTTCATTACAGAAAACATGCACTAGTTTAAAAATACACCGCTAGATGACGTCACAAACAAACAAGTCTGTTTTAGAAATAAGTGTAATCACACGCGCAAAGAACGTGAACATCATATTTACTTCCTACTTCCTGGGTAGTCGCGTAATTAGCTGATTAGGGTTTTAGATGTACTTGAATAGTGAAAGGTTGTCATTATGGTTACAGAACTGTTGAAATCAGAAAATAATTACTTTATATTAATGATGGCTGGAAGGCTCTATGTACTTTATATTATTCAGTTATAAGCAAGACGTGTGATGTGGGTGTAAGTAGCTGTTTAACCTGCCGATGTGTTCCTTCAATACGTTTATCGACAACAGCCCTGTTAAGTCATCGTTTCTTATTTTAACCACTACCCTTATTTTATTTACTTTATTTAATTGCTAGATGACTGGTTTCAAGTTTGGTTATATTTGTTATTGTATAGACATTTTTATTGATTTAAATGTGAAACATGTTTTTATCACTGTATGATAAACATGTCAATAGTGTACACGTTAGTTTGAGGGATATTTTGTTATTATGGATGGTGATAATTATGAGCGTGGATAAGATGATAAGATAAAATAGCCGTCTAATTTCGAGTTTGGTTATGTATTTGTTGTTCTGTGGGCATTTTTAACTAATTTAAATGTAAAACGTATTTTTAGCGCTACATACAAAACCTTGCAGTAGTGTTACAAACTAATTTGATGCTTGCATGTTGACAGTAATGCCGAAGGCTATCTCATGTATTTTTGAAATGTGGTTGGTCTTAGCAGGCTGTAAGTTAAGCCAAACCAGTATTTTGGAATTCTAAGCTGATTTTTACAAATTGCAAGTTATAATTTGATTGATCGAGATTGATTTGCTGATGATCGACTGTTTTCCCACGGTGGTGCCCTCACGTTTATGGAGAGTACCAGCTCTGAGTGTTTTCTACAGACTAAGCGGTCGCTCATTGGGGATATATATATATATATATATATATATATATATATAGTGGGCGAATCCTGACGGTTATGAAGAATTGTTAGATCAGATTCTTGTTTGATTTGATTGATTTGACTGATTTTTTATTTATAAATTTAGTTATGACTCATCATTAAAACCAAAATATATTGTTTGTAACAGTGTGTTGAGACCCAGATACGTATGTGCTACCCTAAAAGTTAGTGTTAGACACCTTATCTCAAATTTCCCCCATAACCATTACAGTCATCTGTATGTAGTTTTAAAATATACCGCTAAGTGGAGCCAGCTATATTACAAAAAACATTCATTAGTTTATATACAACTAGATGGCGCCACTAAAAAATTCAAATTTTGGGGCAAGGTGGCCACGACAAGTGGGGCGAAGACCCGAAAGCAAGTTCCAAAGACCTATACTTGTCTTAGAAATTAGCATTAGGGCCCCTTATTAGCATAAGCCGAAGGCCCAAGAGCAAGTTCCGAAGCCCTATTTCTGCCTTACAAGTTATCATTAGGCCCCCCTTATTATAATATATATAATAAAGTGTTTTAGCTCCGGGGCCATGACAAGGGTGGCGAAGGCCCGGGAGCAAATTGTAAAAGCTTATACCTGTCTTATAAGTTAGCATTAGGCCTCCTTATTAGAATAGTCATAGATTTAAATCATAATTCGAGGCACACTTTATTTATGTAATCTTACAAGTTAGCATTAGGCCCCCTTATTAGAATCCAAATTCAAATTTACCATCAAGGGGCTAGGACAAGGGGCGAAGCCCCGAAAGCAAGCTGCGAACCCCTACACCTGTCTTACAAGTTAACATTAGTCACCCTTATTAAAATACAAATTCAAATTTCCCGCCAAGTGTGTTGACGCCACAAACAAATTCAAATTTTTGGTCAAGGGGCGAAGCCCTGACAGCAAGTTGTGCTGCCCTACACCTGTTTTACAAGTTATTATTAAGGCCCCCTTATTAGAATTAAATTCAAATTTCCAGCCGAAACAAAATGGCCGAGGGTCTTGATTATCACTCATAATTAAAAGGGTTGTAACAACCCATTTTGAGTTGTATTAAAATATTCCGTAATTTATGTTCTTCGTTCATTTAGCTGTACATATAAGTAAAGAGTTTTTAATTAATGATTTATAGGTATGTGGTAGGCAACTTAATTTGCATTTTGGTGTAACTTAAGTGCATATCTTCTTAAGGGTATATACTCCCACCTCTTTAAATTATTTTTTCTGCTCATATTTTCGCGCAACGCGTCATCATCGTATGATATTCTAAGCGTTGATTTTTTACTTCTTGTGGTACGCTGTTAAATGCAGGAAGCCATATTTTTGGGTTTCCACCTAAATTTTGTGAAAGGTGCCATTGATTTAATGGTAAGATATATTTAACGCATTATATTGAAATTTAAAACATTTGCTCTTTGCAGGCACTTATTTTCTTGCACATTTAATTCTATTTTAATTACCTTTTAATTCTACTTTTACGTACGCTTTCATTTTATGATTTTTAAATGAACTTTCGAAAAAAAGCAATAAACGGATTATTCAAATTCATGAAGATAAATTTATAAGAAGGAAAATTCCATTTTGGTGAGGTTTACAACGTAAAGCATTGTTATTGCGATATGTTGTGCAATATTGGTGCAAAGATGACATCACCCTTGGTTTACATTTCCGTAATCGTTTAGATACCAGACGTTATTAAAAAGTTTGTGTACAAAAATTTTACAAACAGGTATTTATATCAATAATTTAGTAATTTAAGGCTATTACAATTAGTTTTTAAGATATATTTTATATAATTCTAAATTTAACTGTTAATAAACATAGTTTGTATATTTTTTATTTTTCACATTTTACTATATTTTTTATTTTAAACCTCGGTTTAGTTATTCCGAGCATAATTAAAAAATAACTTGGCGTCCGAGATCATTTTATCATCATTGCAGTTTTTCTATATTGATGTTAAGTGGAAATAACAGCATAAATTTGTGGTAATTAAACAAAACAAAAGATTAATCAACCGACTGGGACAAAGGCATTATTTTTGGTGAACGGGTTGTATCTCGAGTTAGTTTAACAATTTGTTTGTGAGAACATTTTTACATTTTTACACCATTTATACTAACACCCATTTGTTTTCATACATACATTATAGGGTTATGATGATATAGTTTAATTATAACAAAATGGTTGAGGGTCTTGATCATATCGGACCTTGGGGTCGAAGCCCCGAGAGCAAGTTGTACAGCCCTACACCTGTCTTACAAGTTAGCAATATGCCCCCTTATTAGAATTCAAATTTCCCGCCACGGGGATCACGACAAAATACGAAGGCCCATGAACAAGTTCCGATCACAAGGGGGCGAAACTCCGAGAGCAAGTTGTGAAGTCCTACACGACCTACCCCACCCACCCCTCACCACTTTTAATTAACCCCACTCCCCACCACCACCGCCACTTTTAATAAATTCTGACGTCACCTCCTGTTCTACCTTTCTACTAACGTTTTAATCTTTTGCTTTCGAGTATGCTTGTAGCATGTTCGTTTTCTTTTGTTTGTTCCAGCTAACCCACTGCAACGTCGTCTCCCAGTGGTGCGATTTTTAATTTTAATTGTGTTTTCTAATCCAAACACACGACCATGCATCCAAGTACTTTTCACAGGGACTGATGTCACATTTAATATTTTGCGATCGGTCCCTTCTTTGAAGGACCAGTGGTGGTTGTTTTAGCTGAAGTATGTCAAGATGAAGCTTTGTGTCCTTGCTATAAGATCCGAATTGTTCTGGTATAAACTAACAATGGATTAATGCAAGGTATGTTTTAAGGTTAGATGAGCGTCCACGTGGTTTTCATCAACGTTAGTGATTGCTAGGTAGCAGATTTATCATAAAAGACTTCCTTGAGTGAACGTGATTCATGACATGACGTGAAGTTAGTATTAAGTGCAAAAGAGAAAATAAAGAGGTTAAAGAAATTAGTAAAAAAATTACGAATTGAAGCTAGATTTAGAGTTCTTTGAAGTAAATTGAAAAATGAAGAAGCAATCAAGAAGGGTTACCTGAAAATAAATAGTTTTTAACACGTATTACGTATAACCACGTGAATATTTACAATTATTCCTACATAAATACTAAAAGAATTAAGGAATTAAAGCTGGATCTAAAAGTGTTTGCGACTTTGCGATGAATTTAAAAAAATGAGAACCTATAGATTGGCAAAAAGTGTTAATATAAATTGTTAATTTGCTTACCAAGCAATGTGTTTAAAAGAAATTATGCTGCAACAAAAAGTGAACCACAAAAATAACAAATAATTTTGAACATGCCTGTTATGTATGAGTAATATATAATTTGTATGTTTAAAATGTACTGTCTTAAGACTGGCATCTTATGTAGATAACTCACTGGTAAGTAAAGGTTTAGTTGTTCAAAGGTTTCAATCTGTATGTATTATTATAAATAATCTCTTTAGAATGTCTGTTTTCCATTAATGTACCTGTCTGAAAAATCTTGGTAGCAATTACGTAGGATTAGATTTGTAATGTAACGTGCAAAAATCATTTTATATGACAATTAAATTTGATCACAGTTTGCTATTATTATAAAATAGGTTTTAGAAATCAGTTAATATTGTGAAGTATTTCAGCATTTTCTCGTACAGTTTAAGTTAAATGCAAACTTTCTTAAACAATGCCTAAAATTTGACGAATTGTAAAAATTTCATTGTTTATACGAACTTATGTGCATTATGATGTTTACAGGAAAAAATACTTTACTTGAATAACTAAATCATATTCTGCGCATCATTTACATGTTTATTTATAAGGTAAATTGTCCTTGTTCATTGTTCCTTAACTTATTTACAAGTTGGAGTATCGCTTAAAGTTTCTGCACACACTTTAAATTATAGTAACAATTATCTTCGCATTGTTTCAGGCGGATACCAATTTTTATAATAGAAATATTTCATGATAAACAATAAAGCATAATTAAAATTGAACATTCATTTATTTCCTATATTTCATAAAAAATAGGAACTACTCCTAACAAAGAACCGCTCTAAATGTTACAAAAACTAACACTAAAAAAAACATCCAGTCTGCATGTTCCTTATATTTTGCTTCTCCAGATGTCTAGTTATAAATATCGTCATTTGAAATGTTCTGTAACCACATCACACTTTTATTCTTAAAGTGCTGAGGGGTTGTTAGATCCTAAGTTTGGTGAACACTGCGATTGGTTTCCTTCTACCCTAATCAGGTCTAAATCTTTCCTCCTTACTGAAGCGTAGGTGGTGTTACTGCTGACGATGCTACATCAGTTGTTGTACATATAATACTATAAGACAAATTGAATAAATTAGTAATGCATTTATCGACAAGTAAGTTATCATGAATAAACTATAAATAATACAATGTGTTAACTCACATTAATGTGAATACTATTGCATATTACTGCGTACTAATGAACTAAAACGTGTGAATAATTCTACAAGCAAGACAAGTAGTAACATGTGTAAATAACCTTAACAAACAAGACAGTTTTCATGGGAAGGAAATGTGATCCTAACATGTTATATGCACTTAAACCGAAAACAGAACATTTGAAATTAATAATCTCAAGTTGGCAACTTTTAGGGGTGAATTATCTCAATTTCTGAGTTCAAAGACTGTTGTTTGGACAGGTCAATTGAACTTTGGAGAACGGTCATTGACCTTAGAATCTGAGGGCATTAAGTTGGATTTCTGACTTCATTGTCCGTGATCTATGGATTCATTGACAAGTTACTGACCTCCACAGAGGACTCAAGGACCCCAGAATCTCCAACTATGGTCATTCACCCAAATTATTTTTAAGTTCAATGACCTCCCAAAAAATTGGTACTTTTTGATAATGTCAATAGCCCCAAGTCAACAACCCCAAAAATTTTAAATTTAAGTTTTTTGCAATTTTGGGGGTTAGTGATCACTAGAGGACTGGAAAGTAACTTGTCACGCGGTTTATGTCTATATAAACAGATAAAAAGCAGTTTGATACCCGTTTCTATATCGGAATCGCGGGGATAACTTTAATTGTAAATTTAAATTACTCTTACAGTTATTTAAATGATTAATTCAGTTATATTAGCCGGGAAGAGCAATTAGACAAAAGTTACAATAAATAAAATATTTCCTAAAACGAAGCAGGACGTTAGGGCGCCACCAATAGGGCGCGACCGGAAGGGCGTGACCGTTAGGACGCGAGGACAGTTGGGTGCAGAACAAATAGGCGCGAGGACATAAGGGTGCGCGGACATAAGGGCGCGAGGACATAAGGGCGCGAGGACAGTAGGGCGCGGGACAAAGTATACGACACAAAAAACTTAGATTGTTCGTTGCTCAGGCGCAAATTATAAGTGCTGTAGTATATGATCTACAACATAACAATAAAAAATAGTAGGTACCTACTTAATAAGACCATCATCAGTAAAGTAAAAATAGTTTTATTCAAAAATATTATGAAATGTATTGCGACTATTTAAAAACATTAAAACATTTATAAAAAATCATGCATTCATCATAATTATGGGAAATGCCACGTAAAAACTCGAAAATATTCCTATTGTGATAGGCTTCTACAACCGTTCTTATACGCGTATCTGCTTGCACATACTTTTGTTTTTTCATTGGTGGCTCGTAACCGGCAATTAATTGTACCAAAAACACATCTCTACCACGCTGAATTGTCTTTAAACTTACAATCAACTTCCAAATTGTTGGGCGATTCATTGAGAGTTCGGTCTGTAAACGTCTGTGTGTCGCTTCCGCATAATTATTAGTTCTGTCTGTATTAGTCAGCACACGATTATATACTGACCAGATCTCTGGACTAAAAATTGCCGGTTGCCTTCCATTGCCACGACGATTTGGGCGTCCCACATATGTGCCTTCAAACCTTTGAAGCAACGGTTCCAGTTCGAGTGGCAAAATATGCGATAACTGATCAATTGTGTTACCCAAATCCGCAATGGTACAAAGGCTAATGATGTTATCATACTCGTTTGTATCACAAGTGTTTCTTCATGCTTTTCGTGAGATGGAAGAATTA
Source organism: Vesta saturnalis (assembly GCA_036346205.1). NCBI lineage: Eukaryota > Metazoa > Arthropoda > Insecta > Coleoptera > Lampyridae > Vesta > Vesta saturnalis. Next base: position 3,276,973 of record JARFJB010002287.1, on the reverse strand, counting down.
ATGAAGATATTAAAGGCATAGTTGAATTTCTATAAGTTTTAAGACACGATGACTCCAAAAATGCAATTTTTACTTTGCCTTTTGATGTTTTTGGCGGTTTCTGCCTTTTTGAAGAAATTTTACGGGATTTTGCCTTTTTTGTGGATTTTTTATTTTAATAAAATTGAAAAAATGCGGTTTTGAATGATTCGGATGAGTATATAATTTCACTTAATAGTTACAGGTATAAGCTTCTCTTAATGACCTGTCAATCACTAAAATCCTGGTTGGAATATTGCTAATTGTTGGAGGATTTCCGATTTCAATAGATATTTACTTAAATTGTATGTACATAAATCATTTTATTGTATTTTTCCTTCATGCAACTTGTGTACTTAGTAGCATAGTGAAAGTAAAGATTACTAAAATGACATTGTTGCAAATCTATTTCTTTGCCTTTGTTTGAATTAAATTGCTTAACAGTTGTTTTTGAACCTTCAAACTTACTATTGTAACGAAGATTGTCTAATAATTTACATTTGTTATCTAGAAAGTGATTCATTTCTTCCATTGTTGGAAATTCATTACTATATTCTATATTCACTATATTCACGTAAAGTAGTATCTAATTTGGAAGTAATTAAATAAATAATAATATCATCCCATGCATTGCAAGGCCGTTCTAATAATACTCTCATAGTTCTCAAATTCTTAGTAATAGTGTCGTATAAATGTCGTAAATCAAAATCTGATTCTGGGTGAATTTTTTTAATGTCAAATATACCCCTTAACAAACTGTGAACACTCAATCTTTTATTTTCATATCGTTCTGTACAGTTTTCCATGCAATTTGACAATTTTCTGCACATACCTCTAGAGGGCTTTTCACGATGAGCGTTAATTAGACGTTTCTGGCAAACCAGACAACGAATCAACCTGAAAATTTGACAATATGCATAAATTAATATGATCTACACGCCTAAAACATTTTAGATGTTGCGGCGCTGCCGCTTCTACTATAAAGTAGAGACTACTTTGATTTTTCAAATGGAACACCCTGTATATAATATCATATTATGACATTATATACAGATCATGTACTATTTTCTTATACCTATCTATTACCGTTTAAGAGATATAAATTAATTTCGATTTTTTTTTACAAAACGTACTTTTATAAACGCTGATAATCTTGAACTCTCTGGTACTAAGACGATCAAATTCGAGATGGAGTGGAATGATACCATAAGGATCTTCACTTCGAGTCATATTTTTATTTGCCTCATACAGGGTCTTTAAAAATGCAAATACTTTGTTCACATGAAAAAAGGAGTGGAAGTCAATTTTTTCAAATGGAACACCCTGTATATTTACACATTTTTGAGCTCTACATCCAATTTTAGTTTGGCTTTAATCAGATAATGCTATTTCGATTTCGAACCGTTTTCCTGATAAACTGTTTCAAACAGAAACTGACGTGGTTTCCTTGTATTCATCACTTATTTTTTAAATTTAACAATTTACCAATCCATCTGTCTTCGAAGATTTCAGTTAAAGCTTCGCCTACTGAACGAGAATTATGGGGTGGAGCACCATCCATTTGGTACCATACACGTTCTCTTCCTGGCCTATTATTTAAAAATCATTTGAATTCCATTTCTCAGTAAATCTTGCATTCAAATTATCATCATAAAACTCGATATAAAAAATTGACTCATTCTTTATGGCACAAAATACATTAAATTGCCATCTTTCTTGAAAACCCCTTTGGCGAACGACATGAGGATTTTCTGGCAACCAATAATGACTGTTGTGTCTGTTGAAAATTCAATTTTTTGTAAACTTGGCCTCATCTGTCCATATGATATTGTCAAGGAAATGTTCATCCTCTTGAGTCTTGACAAGTAACCATTCAAAGAATTCCACTCTACGAGGCAAATCAGTCTCTTCCAAATGTTGGACACAGTAGAATTTATAGGGATGCCATTTGTGCTTATTAAGAATGCGATAAATTGTCACGTAGGATATACCTATCTCCCTTTCAGCCTCGTGTAGAGATGCATTAAAAAATCCCAAAACTGTTATGCCATTGTCATCATCATCCACTGCAGGCTTTCTACGAATGATTTTTGGACGAAAGGTTCCATTCAACCTACAGTTTTGTAGTAGTTGACTTATCGCATTATTATTCGGCTTCGGAAGTTGTGGATATCTTTCATTAAATACTCGGAATGTTGTACTTGCAATTCTATTGCACTCACCATGAATAATTAATAAATTCAAGAAATCTTCATTACTGTAACCTATTCTTGACATTTTTCTATGATAATTAGTATCACAATCAGTCAAAACCACCAACGAAAGTTTGACGTTTCAAAATTGGATCATTTATTTTTCCAAAGCACACTATTAAAAAATATTAATTTGCAATGTTGTACGGTAGAGGCCCTCAATACCTCAATGCATACAAATTGTAACTTTTTCTAAGGTACATATCAATTTCGAATTGACTGATTTGAGACTGTTGAAAAACTAAATCGAAAAGAAATTGTATTACGCAGTATAAAATAGATGTTAAATCTCAAAAATAAGTGATGAATACAAGGAAACCACGTCAGTTTCTGTTTGAAACAGTTTATCTCGAAAACGGTTCGAAATCGAAATAACATTACCTGGTTAAAGTCAATCTAAAATTGGATGTAGAGCTCAAAAATGTGTAAATATAGAGGGTGTTACATTTGAAAAAATTGACTTCCACTCCTTTCTTCATGTGAACAAAGTATCTGCATTTTAGAAAGACCCTGTATGAGGCAAATAAAGATATGACTGGAATTGAAGATCCTCATGGTATCACTCCACTCCAATTCGAATTTGGTCGTCTTAGTACATATAAAAGTACATGTTCTGTAAAAAAATCGAGATTAATTTATATCTCTTAAACGGTAATAGATAGGTATAGGGAAATAGTACATGAAGTTGACAAAGTAATAGGAAATCATAATATGATATTATATACAGGGTGTTCCACTTGAAACATCAAAGTAGTCGCTACTTTATAGTAGAAGCGGCAAAGATGCATCATCTAAAATATTTTAGACGTGTAGATCATATTAATTTATGCATACTGTCAAATTTTCAGGTTGATCCGTTGTCTGGTTTGCCAGAAACGTCTAATTAACGTTCATCGTGAAGAGCCCTGTATAGATTCAATAATTCGTGCGGCATTGCCCGCAACAGATGATTTAAGATAATAAAATTTTTGAATATCGGAAATTTCGTTACTTTCATGAATAATTGATTCAAAGGCATCATGAAACTAATCATTTGTCATAGTTTCCTGTAAAAGTTGGTAATTTAATTGTTGCTAATTTAACAGATTTTAAAACTATTGTTATTTGATTGAAAGGAATTGTTTGTCGAGGATAAATTATCATGGTGCTTGTTGTTGAAACATGTTACAAAATGTTTAGTTTGTGAAATTATAGAAAAATAATCAGTTTCAAAACTCTCCCGTTCGTCTAATTCTACATTAATTTGGTCATCATCCTCACACGCGGCCTCAATAGAAGCTTGAAAATTGTTAAAGTTGTCCCATAAGGGTTCACATTTATCTAACCTAAGTTGTAAGGCTTCTATAGTACTACTCGTAATGTTATTTTTATCTAAATTTTCAAAATAATTACCTAAACGGGTAAGTTGAGACAAAGTACCCCGTTGCTGTTTCAATGTGTTCATTGTAAAACAGAATTAATCAAATTGAATAAATGTGTAATATAAACAGGACACTTACAGTTTGCGTCTGAACAAAGAAAAATCTGCAAGTTTTGTTGGTGTTGTATACTTTGTCCCGCGCCCTACTGTCCTCGCGCCCTTATGTCCTCACACCCTTATTTCTTCGCGCCCTTATGTCTTCGCGTCCTTATGTCCTCGCGCCCTATCGGCGGCGCCCTAATGTCCTAGGCCGTTCCTAAAAGTCCATTATTACGTAATCACCCCAGCAATCATCATTTATCTAACAAGAAGTATTCTTCCATTGTTAAAATTGAGAAGTAAATTTGTAACGCTCATCCATATAATTAACACTAATATAAAGCTATTGCAAAACATGATTGAAAATAAAATTTGTTTAGAGGTAGATTAAAATCTACCTAAGCTTAAAACCAATTTATCATTATGGAGTGTTATATTAAGACTTAAAGAATTAGAGAACGTTTAGAAAACAGGCAGTGGAATTCTGATGTCACTAAGAAACGTATATGAAATTTAGATACGTATTCTCTAGATGCAGGTTTCAATAGTAGGTTACTTACAGGAATTTGTATAGTAAATATCAAGGGTGTTCTTACTTTTTTTAGAAAATGCATACAATGGTTTTGCACAAAACGTTAAATTAATATTAAGGTGGATATTGTCTTAGCCTGAAATTTTATTCAATCCCAAAATTTTTATCGATTTTAAGACTTTTACCTTAAAAAATTATGTCATTCCAAGCTATATACAGGAATCGTATACTAAAAGCGTTGATTACAAAATTACAAAAAAATTAGAAGTTTTTCTAAGGATTCCGATTGAGCATTATATGAAGCTTTACATTTAAGGGTGAATCTTAATATCAACGTTCCATTTAGAAGTGGTCTTGCAACTTACACTGAAGGTCCTTATTTCATAGCAGTAAAGAATGTTGTTGATGAATGTGGGATTTTGTTTCGGCCTTATGTCCCGTGCAATATGTTAAGGGTATAGTTTACAGTTCTGATTATTTCAGTGATGATAATTTTTAGTTATGATTCAATTTATTTTCTCATTCAACTAGATAATGTGAAAAATGTAACGATATAAACGGGTGGTAGAACGGGATTACAGATAAAGTTGGCCTTTTTGCCCCGACTAGTCAGCGTATGGGTATGGGTATCATGTCGATAAATTTTGCACATCCAGAATAGTAAAACGTACGTAAGTCAAAGTAGGGGATGAAGACGTAATCAGATTCGTTTAGGGCGCCAGAATGTTTGGTAGTCAAAATAAGGGACGTCGTGCCAAAAATTACTAGTACAGAGCGTGTCTAAACACGCCTGACAAATAAAAGCGTGTCAATCACTCAATAAAGTTACGTTACGTTACTACACCTCAGTGTAAATAATAAGGCATTATATAATAATCAAAACAAAACAAAAAAAATCACGTTTGTTGAATGCACTCTAAATGAATTAATAATCAACTAGAATAACATGAACGCTATTACTCAATTAAAAAAAAACTGTCACTTCGTTACGTTAAAACTTATGCTCCTAAATTACCGGTAAACTTGCAATTTGCAAAAAAAACTTTTATGTAACACAAAAGGGTTTTCACAGAATTAAAACAATTTTATAAAACCTAAACAAAGCTATAATAAGATAAAAAAAATAATATAAATGTGAACACACGATAATGCGTATATAAGATAACAAAATTCTTAATGGGCGACAGAAGGTCTGGCCAGAATTCTGCGTAACGCCGTTCTAAATGGCTTAACCTATATATATATATATATATATATATATATATATATATATATATATATATATATACATATTTCGTGGATTATTTACCCACTACTTCAGGGTCAACTGCCCTTTAATACTAAGATGAAGGGTGTGAAGGCGAAGCGTCAGAATTATGATTAATTACAATAAATAAACCAAATCAACAACTTAATTTAAAAGATACATGACTCCGCTTTCAAACCTTCGTTAACAAAACAAATAATTCGAAACACACACACAAGAAATCTTGAAAATACTTAAAAAAAACACAATGTTATACTACCTTAATGTCTAGATTAGCACCTCTCCTGTGTTACAACAATCGAAAATGAACCAGGTGATCGATTACTGCTGCTACGGATACGGAATCTCCCTGCTCTGACGCAGAATGAGGAATGAAAATGTTGACTATTATTCTTTTGTACACAAACGATTCCTTGATTGAATCTCGGTAAAGTGTTACTGCATTAACAAAGAACTTCTTTTAAAATAATAACTGGTGCGCTCAACTGACTTGTTAACTTTCATCTTTCAAATCGTTTTATTTACACTAACAATCCAAAAGGTTATTAACTTTATTTAAATAAAAGTAATTTTAATATACTGCGAAAGTTTCTTTGTACTTCGACACGCTATACACGGCAATTAAGTGACACTTCAAGAACGTTAATTTAATAAATCCGCACAAGCGACATAAACCAATGAGGTCACAGAAGCACTAAAATAACACGACGGTGATCTCAAAGTAACTTGATTACGTAAAATCGAAATCGGCACTAGGTCTAATCCTTTGGTGATTGAACAATTTTAATTAAAATCCCTTCACAGGTTTTCTTCAAAAAGTAGCTAACTATCCTGACAACACAAAAGTTCGTTCGTTAAACACCAAAAGGTCCAATATATCAACGTTCTAAACAACCCCTTAAGCCGTTACAACAAACGTCACAGTACTACTACTCGGGAGCGCGGTCAGTTTCAGAATCCCAAATTATTACCAAAAATCCATCTTGGATTTTTGAATCCCACCACAAAAATCTCATTTAATTTAGTTCCTCCAATTAAGAAACGGAAGGAGAAGATTTGATACCCCCTACACTCAAACTTCGTTTTCAACCGTAAGGACTCGATAATTTTCAAAATTCCAAACGTCAGCAGAATCAACGTGAAAAGTATCTCTGTATTTTCATTTAAGTTCAAGCAGTTAGTCCCACATTCTATCTTTATGACTCAAAACCAACATACTCAATATTAATCTGAACCACTTCTTGTCGCCAGAACGATATCAACTACATTTACATCTACACTCTTTCTTTAAGTTACTTAATTTTACAAAACTTTCTAATAAATCTTAAGGAAATCAAACGAAATAAACATTATATACAACTATTTACAAATAAAACGTTACTCAACATTCAATAAACGGGGAATAATAAGAAAAACAATCTCTAAAACTTTAAATGTAAAATTACGAAATAATAATTAACAAACAAAAAACTTAAGTTCGAAACACACCATCCTTAAAGGTCGCGACACACGTAAAACAAATTTATCCATAAAGCTCAACTCGCCAACACAAATTTGACGGTAAATCGCTAGAAAATCGTGATCCTATCACAAAAATTGAAAAATTAACCTACCTCTCCATTACTTTGGTTCGAATTCAAGAGAATGTTATACTACCGCTTGTATCAAGACTATAAATCTTTTAGCACTTCATCATAACTATCTTGTCGTTACTTCTATTGCTGATGTTATTCATATAAAATGCTGGACCGCGTGGATCACAAACATGTCAGTTTTATCTTTGCTAGAATAAATAGCACAGGAAGTTCGTTTGTGGTCGATGTTTGAACCATTTCTCTTCAAATCTGCAAAACTTAATCGGTGCTAATCTGCCTACCAAAACAAAAATATTTCTGCAGTTCAAAAATTTTGCATTCCAGAAAAAGGTACCGTTCATTGTAACATTGACGAACAATGTTCTTTACTAGTTCGAAAAAGTCTGTTTCCCTGTAAGTGTATTGATATTTGGGATGAACTGAGCGTACATACAAACTTGATTATCTTCGCTATTGTGCAGTCCGAAATTCCACCTATCTAGAATATAATGCTCACCTCTGGGTTAGTGCTCCCCAATACGCTCTCGATATGATTGATTGTTATTCAAAAAAGAGCGATTAGGATTATAAATGATCTGTCCTTAACTTCTGTCATACAGTTCCTTGATCATAGAAGTTCTTTCTTTGTATTATCGGTATTATATTGGCTATTGCTCTGCTGAATTACATTCTATAATACCATCTCTGGAATGATCTCCCTAGTTCCAGGTTTTCTCTCGCGCATGATATGAAATATTGAAGGTAGCCATTCATAGGCATCTATTAGCAATTCAATATTTCCCTATGCATCCTTCTAATTGCTTTAGCACGATAGGTTAAATTTAACCTGTTCAGGACCACAATTATTATAAAAAAAATTATGACAACCTTGTTTCCGGCCAATTTGTCTGCCCTCAATACCTATAGATCACGAATTAGTTCGAGTACACCATTCGAATATTTATCTTCACTATGATTGTTTATTTCCTTAAAAAACATAGCTCGACCTCTTATAATTGTGGGAGACGTTGCTAGTAACGGATTGATTATTTGTGCATATTTTTTGCTTCGGCTTCCTCAAATTTACCAGTTGACATCATAATCTCGCTTTGCAGAATTAGTAGCTTTTAAAATGCGTTTATACTTTCTTCTACCTTTTGAACTTTACGAATCTCAAGTTAGATTCATACATAAGAAGATCTTACAAACCTGGACGCCTATGCATGATACCGTTCGTAATTATACCGTTTCCTTTAATGGTAATGTAATTGTCCATTCATGGGTTTTGGTATTATAATCAACGCACATGCTATTTATAATACGAAAGCTTATTTACTTTTCTAGGTTGTAGTAGAAAATCATGGTTACGTTTACAAAGTTTGATTCAATCACAATGAAATGTAATTAATTCACACAATGATATTGGATATCACACCTAGAAAATAGATGCATTGCAATGTATTTCATCTCATTGCGATACATCAATGCCGCAAATACTGAATTATCGAGTTCAGAATGCGAGATTCAGAGCTTGATAGATTTAGCATAAGTTGGTTTTGGTAACAATTTGCATATTAGGTATCAACCTAGTTTCCATATCTCAGTTTTGATTAGTTAATAGGTTACCAACCTTATTTAAAGTTTAATATTCAACCAAAAAAGTTTATTAACACATAACACATAAAAAAGTTGAAATGTTTAATTTATACTACAGGGGTTAAAGAATGAATTATGAATGAAAACACACCCTGTTTAGTTTCTGATGAACAAGTATGCTAGAAATTCGACTAAACATACGATTATGATCATTTTTTCACTTAAATACTTAAACATAAATACCGTATACTTGTAGTAAAATAAATGGTAATGGGATAGTATGTCTCAAAAGTTTTGGCACAATCGAAAATCAAAATATTTCCCTCAGCACTATTCATCGCACAATAGCGGATTTTGAACAAGGAATACCACATATAAATTTCCCAGCAACTGGAAGACCCAGATCTTTTACCCAAGCCAGAGCAGACAGGTTATTAAGAAGAGCAACAAATAGGGTTGGAATATCGGTTAGGAAATTAGCAAGGGAGTATAGAACTTCTAACGATACAGTTCGAAGTAAATTGGTTAAGAATGGTCAAGAATATCGAAAAAGAATAAAATGTCAAAAATATACGCCAAATCAGTTGGCACGGGCACCACATGATATCGGGAATTAAGGTGGATACATTTTGCGAACAACTAAGCCATTGTTATTGGTAATGGAAAATATTTCACTCTAAGTAACTCAGAATTTATGGGTAACGATTGTTTCAATACAGATAACATAGAAAACTGCCCACAGAATGTTAAATACAAGGAAATGGCAAAATTTGCTGATAAAATTTTAGTCTGGTGCGCGATTTCTATAAAAGGGATGTCGAGGCCTTATGTAGGGCGTGTAATACGCGAATCACTGTACAGTCAACGCTATATTCAGAATTGTCTAGTTAAACTGAATGATTTCATTAATGAACAGCATACTGAAAACGATATAATGTGTTGGCCAGACTCAAACTCAAAACTGGCTCAACGCTCATAACATACCATTCGTACCACAAAACGACAACCCTCCTAATCTACCTCAGACCTGCCAAATAACAGAATTTTGGGCACTTTTGAGTAGACATGTGTATGATGGAGGGTGGCAAGCTGGAAATGAAGAACGGTTAAGACGGAAGATTTACAGAAAAATTCGAGAGATAGATTTTACAGCTGCTCAAGACCTGATGTGAAATGTTTTCTAGAAAATTGCGCCTTGTTGAAGAGCATGGATCACTTCATTTAATTTGAGTTCTCAGTTTTATTAACAATAAGTCTATTAATTATGTTCCATAGCTATAAGTTTAAATAAAACATATTTGTTTATACAAGGTGTATTTTAAAATCACCGACAAACGAAAACTGGAGATTCTGTGATTCAAAATAGGACAAAAATTATCATAAACGCTTTTCCGAAAATGCTTTCTAATCTAATCAGTTTGATTAAAAAATGATTTGTTTAAGATTCCTCAAAAACTACAAAACATATTACAGTGAGATTTGGTACACCTAAATGTCTAATTAAGTACAATTAATGAGGTGAGTTTGAGTCAACTGGCTCCATCCAGTGGCGTAGAAGAATGTTAAGTTAATCACCTTTAGTAAAAAAAAAACGCACGTCCCTGCTTTTTTTGAAGAAATATTTTTCTGTTAAATTCAACATTTAATTCTGCAAATAAAATCATACTTAGTATTTTTTCGATTCGGCACCCGTTTTTGAAATATTTTGCATTAACATAAACGACTACATTATTCAGTAATAATCAAATTAAATAAATCAGAAATTGCTTTGCATTTGACAGTTACGTATCTTATGTTTGCTAAAATAGTTGCATTTACGCGTGTTTTGTAATTCATTGTTTGTGTCTAATCACTGTGAAAAAATAAATTATTTCAAACGAGAACTGGTCGATATGCATTTATGGTATGGTAACACTAATTGCAATGCTCGTACAGCTGCTCGACTTTATGAGCAAAGATTTCCAAATAGAAGACATCCACATCAGACTACGTTTAGAACCGTTCATCGCAACTTGTTAGAGTATGGAAGTTTAAAAGGAAAGAAAAATTCCGCACGAAATGCACGTGTACCAGTTGAAATTGAGGAACTTATTTTAGATAGAGTTAATGAAAATTCATCAATAAGTACGCGTGAGTTAGGTTTAGACTTTGGTGTCGCATAGCAAGTCTTGGAAAGTTTTACGAGAACAAAATTTACATCCCTTTCACCCACAAAAAGTGCATACATTATTGCTTGCTGACCATCCTCGTCGAATGAATTTTTGCGAATGGTTTTTGAATAAAAATGCTAAAGATGTACAATTTGTTAGAAACTTATTGACAACTGATGAGTATATTTTTCCCGAGATGGAATAATAAACTTGCATAATTCCCACAAATGGTTAGATGCAAATCAGCATCCAACTGTAGTTACAGCTCACCAACATAGATTTAGCGAAAATATTTGAATAGGTATACTAGACGATCACCTAATCGGACCTATCCGTTTTCCTCAAAGACTTACTGGCGAATTCTATTTAAATTTTTTGAGAGAAGATTTACCAGAATTGTTTGACGACGTACCCTTAGATGTTAGAATGAACATGTATTTCATGCATGATGGTGCACCACCACATTCTACACGAAACGTCAGAGAATTTTTAATTGCATGGTTCCCTGGATGCTGGATTGGACGAGGAAGTGAAGTACTGTGGCCGGCACGATTGCCAGATTTAAACCCATTGGATTTTGGGGTATCTGAAAACTCGTGTCTATTCTGTTCAAACTGATAATTGAGAACAACTTTGGAATCGCATACAGATGGCATGCGATGAGATTAGGGCTATGCCACACATTTTTCAGCGTGTTGGGTTTCATTTGCTAAGAGGAATACAAGCTTGCATTCAAAAGGAGGGAGGACATTTTGAACAATATGTATAAAAATAATTATTATTTTGTTTTTGGTTCCTTCAATATCTCTTTAATAATGTACCTAATAGTTAACTGCGTTATTTTCTTGTAAAATAAAATACATTTTGATTTTTGTTGAAAAATGTGGTCGTTTATGTTAATGCAAAATATTTCAAAAACGGGGTGCCGAATCAAAAAAGTATGAAGTATGATTTCATTTGCAGAATTAAATGTTTCTTCAAAAAAACCAGGGGAGTGCGTTTTTTTTTACTTAAACTGATTAAGTTCAAATATTCTACGCCACTGGATGGAGCCAGTCGACTCAAACTCACCTGATTAATTGTACTTAATTAGACATTTAGGTGTACCAAATCTCAGTGTAATATCTTTTGTAGTTTTTGAGGAATCTTAAAAAAACCTTAAAAAAGTATTTTTTAATTAACCTGTATCTCAGTTAGGAAGCATTTTCGGAAAAGCGTTTATGATCATTTTTGTCTTATTTTGAATCATAGAATCTCCAGTTTTCGTTTGTCGGTGATTTTAAAATACACCCTGTGTAACTGAGAATATAATTCACATGTCACATGGTACATTTTTGATTACTTTCATTAGTTAAAATACAAAAACAAAATCGCAGAATAGGCTATCAAATCGATGATAATTTTATCACCGCATGTTGGCTGTCACATGGTTTTAATGAATAAAATAGTTTACTATCAAAGTGACAAATCGTTTAAAATTATAGACTCTAAAAATAGTAGATTTCGCAACTAGTGCGCTGTTTGCACATTTCTTGATGCGAGGTCGTTCTTTTTAACCCGAGGCGTAGCCGAGGGATAAAATATATGACCGAGCACCAAAAAGGTGACAGCGCACGTGTTGCGAATAAAATTTTTTGTAATCGTTTACATAAAATTAGAAAAAAATTAAATTTTGAAATATTTGTTGACAAATGTCAAATTAAATACATAAATAAAAAAGTTTATGTATTTAGTTATATACCACTTTTCGCTTTATGTATTAAAAGTAACGATTACAAAAAATATATTTTCTATTAACGTTCATTAGATTCTCTTACCAAATATAACACGTGTGAAAATTGTAGACCGAAACTCGTACTTCGCACTCGTTCAATTTTCATCCATTTTAACTCGAGCTATCATCGATGATAATGTTAACACTAGTTATATTATCGCCGAATATAATATGTTGTGCCAAAGCTTAATAGACATACGTTACTATAATAAGACACAGTTAATGTATTCGTATTGTAATCTCCGATTTAACATTCCGAAATAGACTTTTGCAAGAAAGGAATGCAGTTCAGTACGGTTCAAAGCGGTAGTAAATCAATTTCACGGTTATATAAGTTTCCGCTTTCCCCAAATGCTAGCTCTATAAAAACTAATAAACTAAATCTAAACAACCTTATACCACACAATATGATGTAACTAATTTTAGATAAACACAATTTAATATCACTTTTCAAGAAGACAGGTAAAATTGCAAGTATTGTACGGAATAGCTTCAAGATAATTAATACATATTTTTTATTGCAGGTAAGAGGTGTAGAAATAGGTATAGTACTATTGGTGCTCGTCGTATGGATAGGAGCCATAGCGTTATTTTTTAATCGATGGGGTAAAATTAGGATGCTACTACCATATCAACCAGATTATAAGGAACAATTAAAAGTACCTGGAACAGCAGCGTGTGCCGCAGCAGTTGCTTCTGGAAATGCATGTACTCATGCCTCTGGGGACCACATGTGTTCGCAGGTAATGTTTAAATCGTAATTAAAATTTTAGTTACAAAAGTTTTACTTTATACTTAATTGGAAAGCAGCAGGACTTGATGATAGACGGAAACACTTGCTAGGTAGTAAAAGTTTGTGGTTTTGGTTGCTTTTAAGTGTTTCGTAACGTAGACGTCGCGTCGTTAAGATTCAGGTACCTCACAAGAATTAAAATGCTGCAAAACATTTATGTAGTCTGCGATAGAAATTTTTTGCTTTAGGATAACATAGTGAAAAGCCTATTTAAGCTGAAACTTAGTTGCAAATGCAGGTCTGTCCAATTGAGCATGTATGCAAATTAAACGTTGTCGTTATTTTACCATACTTATTCTGCTAATGCTAGCCATACAACATGGAGAGATTCAAATTTGAGGATTTTATAAAGTCATTCAGCATTCGGCTGTTACTAAATGCCACTAAACTGTAATACACTATTTATTCTTGGATAAAATTTTATTTTTAATGCTCTTTTATATGAAAACTTAACCTTTGTTATAAATAATGTTTCTTGCTGATCAGGTTAAATTTCAAGACACACTGTTAGCAAAGTAAAAGAAGTTACATAGCTAAGATTTGTTTCCCAAAGAAATTTACTATTGACCCACTTCCAAGTGTTCGCTAAAGTCTGGATGTGATTGTGTCTCGTAAGCGTTCGACGTAATACTACGCTTGGGATGGTCCATATATGTAATCCTATCCTATATTGGTGTTAAGAGAGCTATCTCAGAACTAACTTAATTCAATAGACTTTATTAAGGCTCTGCATGTCCTATTTCTAGAATGTTTACTAAAAATACTGTCTGCTCTGCTACAATTTCATTAATGAAACCGTTTCGATATTATCACTAACGATGGAGGGATTTTACGATTAGATGCCATTTACCTAAAGCACCTACCAATAATTACTTTAAGTTACTCAAAGCTGATCCTTGGATAATTTAATTTTTAGTTTTATCATAATTCGAATTAAAGCAACATGCTTAAAGTTTATTCCTATTATTACAAAATAGATAAGACTGAGTACGTATTTGTATGTATTTACTCCTTAATTTAAATATGAACTATAGCGCGTCCAAACCTCCAAATTCAGTAAGGGGCTTATGGAAGAATAGTGCAGGATTGCCAATAGATTACTGCACCTATAATACTGTATTACTGTTATAATAATACTATATCTACGGTACGAGAGACACAATTTCTAACCTCAAAATTAATAAAAATATTTGCGCAATACAAATTTAGATAAATCTGCAATGTACAACGTGATCAATCTCAAGTGTACTGTAGTGGTATGACAAAAATCCCTAGTTGTTAATATTGTTGTTTTGCAGTTGGCTGCTTAGGATTTTTAGTGTGGTTTTAGTCGTTTTAGTTTATGTCATATTATACCTTCGTTTTTCACTTTTGTATTTTCTTGAGTTATTTACAAACTGTCTATATCAAGACAAATCATATATTCTGAATTTCAAATTGTGATATCGAATTTAATCGTCATGCCATCTTCAATTGAACACGACACATTCATTGTTGTGGATCATTTTCGTAGCGGCTTCCAAGATGGTAATGTGCAATGGCATTATTCATTGCAATCATGCATCGATCAATTTACTGTTGAGTACCCAAATGAAAATATTAGTTACGAAACATTTAGTCAACATCGTAATCGATTGATAGCTCGATTCATGGAAACTGGTAGTGTTTTAAAACGCAAACGTGAAGCTACTGTCTTAACAGAGGACACCTTAGCAGATATCCAAGCAAGGATGAATGCAAGCCCCAATAAATCTTTGCGAAAACTATCTGCACAAACACATATGAAAAATTTTACCATACAAACATAATTTTACATAAATAATTTTTAGATGTATCCTATGGAAGTGTCCACACTGCAGTAAAGAAGAATTTACATTTGTACCCGTATAAGGTGTCGGTATTACAACAGTTGCGAGATAGAGATTTTCAGCTTAGAGTAAACTACTGTTAAAGGTTCAACAATACGTTGAACAATGATGTATTTTGAGAAACTACCTTACACCCTATCAAGGTCGGTGTCTGGATAGCAATGTCGCGACAACGAATATTTGGACCAGTATTTTTCGATGGCACAATTACTGCGGCAAGATACAGGGAACTTTTAGAACCATTTATTAATAATTTGGATGATCGTGATTTACGAAACGGGTATTTCCAGCATGACTCCGCTACCCCGCATACTACACAGGCTACAATTAATTATTTACGAGACTTCTTTGAAGATAGAATCATTAGTGTAAATCGTTGGTCACCGAATTCACCAGACTCGACACCGTTAGGCTTTTTTCTTTCTGGTTATTTAAAAAATAAAGTGTTCAGCAGATTGCATACTCTTCAAGAATTGCGAGATGCTATAATTCACGAAGTTCATAATATTGGTGCCGAAATGTTACAAAATGTATTTGCGAATATGCAACGTAGGGTGAACTTATGTTTACAATTTAATGGCGGTCATTTTGAACATATGCTGTAAAGCAAAGTGTGATAACTAATGTGTACCTAAGGAGTTAAAAAAAATTTGTAAAAGACATTGTCATTCCATAAACATGTACTGTAAATTTTATTTAATTATAATGAAATTATAACATTTAAATACTTAAGATTCATTATTTGCTAATGATTTAATTATCATTAAATAATATTTTATTTATTTTGTTGTATTATATAGAGATGCAGTATAATCAAATACAAAATAGTCATTATTTAAATTAAGATAATATTTTATAATATGTATAAGTTAATGACCTTCATACAGATATGAAACTGATCGTAGTTTTTACTCGAACCATGCTCTAGAGTAGCTAGAGCAATACAGCTTCTTACCAACCTATCAGAGGTACCAACTTAAACATTTTGATTACGTGGTATACACTTGAGATTGATCACTCTGTACAACTTCCTTTCAAAAGTTTCACGTACACTTTCAAAATCAAGTAACAACGATTTTTCATAATTTTAGCTGTGTGGATGGGTAATGTTAAAGTTAGGTTAAAGATGATATTGACAGAATTAACAAAAATTATGATCTGTCCCTCAGGACACAAATTATACTGTCTTACATAGTAATTATAGATAAATGACTTTTACAAATAATTTTGCAGAAATTAGTGATTGTTATAGAAGGTAAGGAAGATTTATTGAATTCTTTTATTTTGACTTTGCAAAATTTTAAATGTCAGAGTGGATTAATTACAACCCTAATTTAATACAACAAAAAATGGGTGTACACGAAACGTTTGAAGCAAGGGTACTTAGAATATACCGAATCGAATCTTTGAACTGTATTTTTTAGAAAAGCGAATTAGGCGTATATCATGTAGGTGTACATTACATGGCAATGTGATGGGTTCGATTACTCTGTACATGGAATTATGACTTTTATTAAAGTTTGACTATAGCTGCATCATTTTTTTTCCACTGTAATATAATATAGAAAGTGTGGCTATTAAATAACGAGATTGACGGTGTAAAACATTTTATTTTGATGCAATAGCCACACCTCGTATTTTAGTCAATTTGTTTGTTTTTCACTACAGTTTAATCGCTCTAATCGATTTCTAGGTCTTCGGATGATGATTCTGTAACGTTGCAATATCATTTGAATGTTATCAGCTACCCACATCTTACCTTCAACGATCTTTACATGACTTATATAATGTTGCCAATTTTCAATCGTCACTTTTTCCTAATCAAACTTTATTAATTCCCCCGTTTCTTTAACTTTAAAAGTCTTGTTATTCATTCTAATATGATGTTTGACTTGTGCCCACACTTGTGCTACAGTAGCCAATAGGTCTCGCTTCTACATGTTATGTTCAGTGGGCATTTCTTTCTTACTAAGCCAATCTATAATTTGTTCTTTTCGACACGTCATCTCTACCTTCCTGCTGTAATAAGAAACATTGTCAATAACGATAATTGAATTTGGTGGTATATTTGGAATGAGTTGATTGATAAACCACTTCTCGTAAGTGTCTGCATCCATTTCATTGTGCACATAGGTTGTGTTGTTTTTACAGAGGAAATTAAGTTCCGCACCAGGAATAAAACCATTATCGCCACCAGAATGATATAAGACAAATCGGGGTCCAATACCACTTGGTGATTTTAAACCTGCACTGAGCCCTTGAACGAATGCCTGCCGACCGTTTTCAATAGTGGTGTCACACCATGCCTTACTAACTGTGTGCCCCACGTTAACCCACGATACATCGGTGTATATAATATATTTACCTAAAAAGTGAACATTGTTAATTATGCAAAATCCGACATTATTATATAAACATGTAATTATAGATCTAATAGAAAGACTAAGTACCTTCTTCTCGGAACTTTCTGATGTATCTTAAGTATTTATACCTACATCTCATGATGTCATCATGTTCAACTAGGTTATTCTTGCGTCGCATCTTTTGAAACTCAAGACCCATATTTTTCAAGAGGTTGAATATTGTGCTGCGTTTAAAATTTGGTAGATCATCATCACCATTAATGGAGGAAAGGATACTATTCATCGTTGGTGGAATGTTTTCAATGAAAAAATTGTGCACTTTACGTCGAATAATTGACTGTATATTCTAGCCATATACATGAAGACGATCATTGAGTTGTGCACCTTTACGTTTCATGCGTTTTTTAGGACTAGCTACTGCTCCGGTTTGGTCTTCCTTTTTGATAGCATAGATACTACGCTCTGTGCTTCATAAAGCTTTGCTGGCTTCTGTAGCAGCTGCACTAACGTTCGTTGTGGCCAAGAAATAATTAAGTACATTTATATTCTCCTTACGGATAAAGTGTTTTCCACTATGTCGTTTTATGTCTGCAGGACCACATTCAAGCTTCCATCTCCATATGATACAAAATTCTACAAAATAAATAGAAATTATTCATCATTACCTTATAAGACGCGTGAATGAGATGTAGGCGTTCTGAAAAGAACGATTTTTAATAAATGGAGTTAGCTTAATTCGATAAATATTGTAGAAGAAAGAAGCACTAAATTTGACAGTACACGGAGTTGATATTGATTTGTTATTAAATTACATTTTACGTTTGACAACATCGCTATGAAGAACAAGGATACCGTTATTTAGAAATGACTAAAGATAGTAAAAGAAGTTACTCCAGTTACACAGACTATAGTTATTTTTAAATTAACGTAAGGTTTTGGTGGATAGCAGAGGATATACAAACAAATATAATTAATTGTTGTAGGACATATATTTTCAACGTTTCTAAGGACGTTCTAGAAGAATAAAAGTAGGGCATTTAAATGAAACTAAATAATCGGATGCCAATCACATTAAACCTAAAAAAAGAATTATAGGTACAGGGTGGGTTAATTTTTTTCAATTTTTTATAACAGCCGCTAGAGAGCTTAACCCTAGCAACAATACATAATATGGGGTTTACCCAAAATATACATACTCAACACCTACGTTGAAGGTAATTTTATTGCAATTTATAGCACACCTTTGTTTTAATCGTTTCATTCTATCTTGTCAAATGAAGAGTGGGAGAAGGTATAAATGATTGATAGAACAAAATTGAGTAACCCTTTTATGACTAAATTCTTTGGTATGACTTATGCAATGCCTTCTCGGCGTGGTACACGGATTGTTCCTGCAGTTTGCAGATAGAAAAATACACTAAATTAACCATAGAAGTCCATATACTATGAAACAGAAACAGGTGGGTGACATACCATTCATCATCTCAATCACTGGCTCTCCACACACTTTTGGCGCACATCTTAAACAACTGGGTCTTCAACCAACTATTCACAAACTGGTACAAAACTTTATTATCCTTCAAACGTGCAACATAGTACGCTTATTCTTAAACTCAGACAATAGACTCTAAGACGACTTGGCACAACCCGCCTTCTTGGAGTAAATTACCACTTTGAAAAAAGTGAGATAAAGAAGAATAGATATTAATAATAGTAATAACTATAATAGTAATAAAACAAATAATAATACACCTCCAATGGATACATCTTGTCATGCAAAACACAAGAAGTAAAAACTAAGAACATTATGGCATATAATGAAGCACCCAATTATACGAAAAGTCTACAAAAGAGTTAAATATTGAAAAAACCTCCCTTGAAATTTTCGAAATTTGTTGTAATTACTCATAACGTCTTAAGATGACAAAATGCGTTTTAAAGTCATTTAACCTAGAACTTTCAATTATAGTTTTGCGCGATATTGTTGTATGTCACCTGAGCCTGCATTTCGTTAAGGTTCGACAAAGAGTGCTGTGATCATTCTTGACTTATGCAATACGATAGTTTGTGCGATGTGTGCGTGTCGCGGTATGTGCGTCGTGTGTGCGTGTGTCGTGTGCGTGTGTGCGTGTGTCGTGTGTGTGCGTGTTGTGCGTGTGTGCTGTGTGTGTGCGTGTGTCGTGTGTGTGCGTTGTGTGTGTGCGTTGTGCGTGTGTGTGTGTGTCGTGTGTGCGTTGCGTTGCGTGTGTGCGTGTACGTGTGCGTGTGTGCGTGTGTGTGTGTGTGTGTGTGTGTGTGTGTGTGTGTGTGTGTGTGGGCGCGAATTTGCGCGTGTGCGCGTGCGTGCGTGCGTGCGTGTGTGTGCGTGTGTTTGACATTTCCACGAGAGTTATATGTATTTGTCTTTCTTCCGGGTCCATGATCTCGTGTATTGATAATATTCTTGTCAGAACCTTCACTGAATCGATTGCGATTCGGTAAACTTTCATTTGTCGTCTTCAGTTCACTAACAATCTAGTTCTGCTTCACGTTATTCGCATTGAACTGATATCTGCTGCGCGCTCCATGTTAATTATACCTTCGCGGATTTTCACCTTCTCTACTTTTTTTCATAAAATTTCTATTGTGTGTTG
The DNA here is from genome assembly GCA_036346205.1 of Vesta saturnalis. NCBI lineage: Eukaryota > Metazoa > Arthropoda > Insecta > Coleoptera > Lampyridae > Vesta > Vesta saturnalis. The sequence continues at coordinate 3,256,694 of JARFJB010002287.1, read as the reverse complement.
GTTAACGGTTTTTGTTTAATACTAATGTAGAGGTATGGCGCAACCTCTGTGTGTCGTCTTCGGCATTAAGATTGTTTGGGCGTTTTTCGATGTCTGCAGCTTCCTTTCTCGGTTAGATGTTCTGCTAATGCTATCCTACTGGTTTTATTGAAGTTGATATTGTGTGATGTAAATTGAACGTGTTGTTCTAATGATGACGTTGTGGCGATTTTCCTTACTGACTGGTTCTTCCAGTCTAACACTGATTTGTCTGTTTGTTTGACCTATATGCGTTCGGTCACAGTTTCCGTCTGTTTTAGAAACCTGCTAATCCGATGTGTTGTTCCTTTTACGTGCGATAAGAGTACTTTCTTTGCTTGTTCCTTCTCTTTTTCTTCTTCCTTGTATCCTACGATTAGTCCGCGTTTTGGGTATGTTTTTGGTGAATATGTTTTGTTATAAACCTGAGTTTATCGTTTTGATTTCTTCCTGTATGTTTCCTGATGCTTTGCCAGACTTTTGCATCTCGTAATTAGTGTTTCGAACACGGCCGGTAGTTGTGCTTGGTGATGATGGGAATGGGCATTAAAGTACTGGATGTTGTGTATAGCGTTTCTATAAACCATGTATACTAGTTGTTCTCCCTTCTTGAAGATTAGTGCGTCTAAAGGTGGTGCTCCATGGTCTTCTATTTACATCCTAACCTGACCTTTTCGTGAACTCCATTTAGGGGTTGTAGAAATCGATCCAGTTCTTCTCGTTCATGCGTCCAGATTATAAATGTGCCATCTACATATTTTAACAATAGCTTGAATTTTGTATTGCTCCTTCTTCCAGACTGCTGGTAAATAAATTAGCTAGAACAGTCGATAGTGGTGACCTCTTAAATGCTCCTTTCATTTGTCTACACCTTTTGATTCCATAACTGGAGTAAGTGTTTTTTACACAGTGTTCCGTTATGCTGGTGATATCTTCTTGTAGATGGTATTTTGTTTTAGTCATGTCGATTGTTTTCTTGATCAGCACTTTGGTGAATAGTGACAAGATATCTAAACTAACTAACGGGCCGCCTTGGTTGAGTGTTTCCTTTTTATTAGGTCTATGAAGTACCTTGAACTTTTTACGCCTGACTCTGGCTTTTCAGCGTATGGTTGCAGCAGTTTGGCGACGTACCTTGCAAGTTCTTGTAAAGGTGATCCCATTGAACTCATTATTAGTCTCAATAGTACCCCAGATTTGTTAATCTTTGCTAGTCCATAGAACTTTCGATAACTTCTCACGTGGTATAAACTTCACTTGGATTTTGGATCCATATGGGTCTTTCTTTTCGTTTTTCCAAATGTGTTGTAGTATCCACCCTGATCTTTTGGTATGCTGGTTTAAAAAATGAATAAACTGCTGCAAGAACTTATAAGCAACGTTTTCCTTAAAGAAAGAGTTTTAATAAAAGGGCTTCGATTTGGTTAGCTTTCTATGGTTAATTCAGTGTATTTCTGTATCTATTCGTTGTACTTGGTTTGAATGTTGGAGTCATTTGGTACAGATATACCTATGAGGTAGGTGATCTGTCCTTTTTTCTTTTGTAAAACGCCGTCTGGTCTACTGCATGTTATTGTATTATCAGTGCGTATTTCTATGTCCTGATTTAATTTGTATTCACTGGTGTCAATGATCGTAGTTGGGAAGTACTTGTAATATGGTGGTTCGTCTGTGGTGAGTTTATTTGCGTTTGCAAGTGCTTGGTGAATAATTTTTCCTATCATGTTGTGCCTTTCAGTGTATTCTGTACCTGGTATAATTTTGCATCCACTAGGGATGGTGTCTATAGTCTCTTTAGATTGATGACATTTTCTGTACGAATCTGTGTGAATGTTTGGATCTTTTATGATATGTTTTTTATAGTTTTGAGTGGCTATGACCTGATCTTGTATTGCCAGGAGGAATCCTTCCGTCTCTGGAAAGAGACTTCCAGTTTCGAGCCATTTGTAAGAGAGTTTTTTGTCTATGTGACCGTGTTGCATGTTGTAGCTGTGTTTTCCATGTAGTTGTTTTGCTGTCCAGTTATTAATTTTCTCTTCTGTATTGTGTACTGGGTTGAAAGTATCTAATGGGTGTGTAGTTTTTGTCAGCTTTGCATACTGCTTGGTGGAGTGATGACTGTTTGCTAGTGAAGTAATTTCTTAACTGTTGGATCTGTTTAGTGTGTAGTATTTGGACAACTAGCGTGTGTCTTCCCTCTTCATTCCAGCTTATTGTAACTCTTTCTTTACAAAAGTTGGAATGGAGTTTTCTGTGTTTTGTAAGCTCTGATCTAGTGAGTTTATATTTTCTAAATCCGTTGAGTCCATTTAAGTATTCCAAAGGAGTATCTGAGTATTGGGATTGCAAAAGTGTTAATGGGTTTGAAGGGGTTCCGGGAACAGAATGGAGTTTTTAATATGGCTTGCAGTCTTTGTTTGTACTGGTTTTTTAATTGCTTTTTGATGTCTGTGTGGTTTATCCCGTATTTTCTTGGAACCCAACGTACTTGTATGTTTCATCCTGTCTTGTTGTCCAATATTTCGTTGTTTATGATTTCTCTATAATTGGATTCTTTCCACCTACCCCTCTCTATATGTAGTTTTACATTTACTGATGCCAAATTCCATCAGTATGTCTGCTGTGAATGTTTCTGTGGTCTTGAGTAGTTCCTTAAGTTGTGTTTGTGTTGCTGCCTAGATTTTTATATCGTCCAAGCAGGTGGTTGATTTTGTGTTGTGTAGGTTTTTGATGTTTTATGTTAAAGCCGTATTTGGAATCGTTGAGTGCGTTTGAGAGCGGATTTAGACATATGCAGAACCATAAAGCATTGAGGGCATCGTCCTGAAAGATCTCTCGGCGGATGCATAGTTTATTTGACTGTAAAGTTTCTGTATTTGTAGTTATGCTGGTTCGTGTTCTCCAGGTTTTCATGATTTCTGTTACAAATTGTTTGAGATGTACATCTTTAAAAGTTTTACGTTTTTATTAGCCAGCTATGTGGTACGGAGTCGAAGGCCTTTTTATAATCTGTACAGCAGGTGTGTAAATTTCTGCATTCCTTCTCCGTCTGTTTCAATATGACCGAATAAATTATTAACTGTTACTTACATCCTTGGCAGGATTTCCTGCAGCCTTTTTGTTCTTCTGTAAGTATGTTATGTTATGTTGTGTTTTCTTACATTTAGTAGCGGTTATTATCTTGTATAGTGTAGGAAGGCATTTTATTGGTCTGTAGTTGGCTGGATTCTTTGCATCAGTGTTTTTGGTTTGGTGTATGTGTTCCCCAGTGCTAATTTGTGGAATATGTTTGGGTGGAGGATGATTTTATTTATTTTCTGGTGAATGCTTCGTGTGATGATGTGAATTGTTTGTACCAACAATTTTGTATTTTATCAGCTCCTGGACATTTCCAGTTATGAGTATGTTAAATACTTTCTGAGAGTTCTTCTCGTGTAATATAATAATCCGTTTGTGTCTATAGGTGGTTATATTTTTCTGTTTCTGTTTCAATCCACCTGTTATCGTTGTTGTATTGTAGAGGTGTTGACCATATTTTTGACCAAAACTGTCAGTTCTTGTTTGGTGGGTATTTCTGTTATGTGGTTGTCTTCCTTTAATGTTATAGACTTATAAAATTACTTTTCGTTTCTTTGAAAGGCTAGGTTTACGTCTTTCCTTTCATTAGATTCTTTGTATCTACGTAGTCTTCCGGGGGTATATCGGTTGTTTTTTATTATTCTTAATGCATGTAAGTTTTTTTGATGTATTATCATTCATGTGTTGGGTCATTTGACCTATATCCCTTCTTAGGTTTGTTATTTTATTTTCTATTCCAATTTGCCATTGAAGTTTATACTTTTTCCTAGATTTCCTGGTTTGCTTTGGGATTTTTTGCTTTTTGAGTTGAATTACAGTGATTTCTCTAGTGTATATGATTGTATGAATGTCTTCTAGTGCGCTATTGAGTGTTATGTAGTAAGGAATTAGTTTGTCTTATGTTAATGATTTGGAAGGTATTAGGCTTTAATATGAGTCTTGGGATGGGGTTCCTTATATTTAGGTTCGTTCCTCGCCAATAAGCCATGCTAATTTCCATTTGAAGTCTGAGGGATTCTTCAAGTTGTGATGTGCGTTTGCAGTTGGTCGTATGGGTAGTTCATGTGGTTGACTTAGTGGCTGGTTTTGACTGTTATTATCTAACGTATGTTCGGAAGTGCGTTGTGGAAATGTGGATGTATTTTCAGTTTTCGTTATTTCTTCGCTAGTGGTTTCCACCATTGTGTCGTCGTTATTATTACTGAGTTCTTGAACCATTTGTCCTTTTAATAGTTCTAGTTCCATTGCTGTTAATTTATTATTCTTCAAGGTTGCTCTTTTCTGATCTATTATACGTTATTCTGTTACAACGCGGTTTATCTCGTCATTCCATGTCATCCGTTGTCGCGTAATGCCAGCTTTTGTGGTTGCTGGAAATCCAGGCAAAACACATTGAGCTGGTGTATTTGTAGGTGCAGCACCTGCAGCGGGTGGCGTCTGTGTTCTTATTTGACGCCCTTGTGATTCTTGTAGTGAGGCTTGATCTTGTTGTGTAACAGGGGCTTGCCTTCTTTGTGCCCTGCTAGTATTTCCTTTTTCAGTTCTGCTTTGGGTATTTATGCAACGTGAGCGTCGCGGGTTATTTTTGCCTTGGTTTAATGTATTCATCGTATTCCCACGAGTACCTGGGGAAATATTCAGTTGACCAACGTAGAGCCCCAGAATACGTTGGCAAGGCAGCATTTAAACAGGGTATCGCCTGATTCCCTGAATTTCACACTCAAGATACATGTTACCTCTGTATCATTCGTTCTCTTAGCCTGTGTGTGACACGTTGTGATTAGGAGACGTTGTTTACCGGACCTCATCGGTTGGGAAGGGATGGGTAGGTGGTTAATGGGTGAGACTGGTGAGTAAGCAGGACAGCGGACAGCTGCTTCAGTTAGTAGCCTTTTACGACAGGCAGGAGCATCCTTGGTGCAATTCTTTTAACAACCCGGCACATACAGTGGAATTCTGAATATTATAGGGAAATTACTCCAACTTAATTATTATTGGTATTATTATCGTTATTATTATTATTGAATGTCTTTATTTACTTTTTGAAATATAGTGATAGTGACAAGTATGGATTTTTTTTACTACTATGTTAAATATACAGGGTGACCCATTAGTGTGTGGACGGGAAATAACTTAAAAATATTAGAGAGAAAAACTTGTACAGTTTTTAGAGATGCACAATCGGAAAATATTAGTAAGTATACAGAGTCGTCCAAAAACGTGTGACATACCAAACATATAATTTTTTTAATGATTTAATAGTTTAATAATTCATACAAAAAATGCATCCTCGGGACTCGGAAGATTGCTGGACTTCGTTTCGCGTCATCCAGAAACGTTCTTCCACCTCCCGACAATTGACATTTTTTGAACTAATCGAAATTAGGTACTACTTAGCAAAGTAAAAATAAAGTTTGAAAAAGGAATAGCAAAAAAATTGGATGTACTTATAACTACTGAAGTAAGCGTTCAAAATGTAAATCAATTTGAATAGTAAGCCTTGGATAGTCATATTGGCAAACATTAAAACAAAATAAAGTCTGTCACGTTGGTTCATTGGCATTTAAAATTCCTAAAAGGAATCTTAGTTAGTTAATAGTTAAGTTTGTTATAAAAATGGAGTTTGATAAAAGTGATTTAATTGACATGATTTTTATACTGGGTGAGTGATTGTTTATTAGCCAGCAGAGTTTATAATGAAAGACTTTCCAATAAACTAAGATATCCAAGAGAAGAGTCGTTTAGAAACCTTTTGGAACGTTTTGAACGAACTGGAAATGTGAGTTACGAAAAACATGAAAAAGTGAAACCTGTGACATATGAAGAAAATTAAATCATGATTTTGACGGCAGTTGTTGAAAATCCTCACACAAGTAGTCGTCAATTAAGTACTGATCTCGATATCTCTCGTACCTCAATTCAAAGAATAATTAAAAAGAAATAAGCTTCACCCCTGCCATATACAACTTTACCAGGAGCTTTTGGATGCTGATTATCAAAAAAGAATAGCGTTTTGTTAGTGGATACAAGACCGGGTTGCCGATCAGGTTATTTTTTTTACAAAAAGTAACGTTTTCCGACGAAGCAATATTCCATAAAAATGGAACTGTAAATAAGCATAATTTCCATTATTACTCCGACCACAACCCACATATTATGATGGAGACAGGCAGCCAGCATAAATGGTCTTTCAACGTATTGGCTGGAATTTTAGATGGATACCTTATTGGACCCTATTTCTTTTTAAATAATTTAAATGGTGCTCTTTACTAGGAGTTTTTAAGTACTCAACATTTTGCTCTTCTTCAACATGCTCCGGTGCATATTGCCAAAGACATGTGGTTCCAGCAAGATTTCTTTTTATGAGGATACGTGAAAGAAATTGTATACAAAGAAATTCCAACAAGAAAAGATGATATGAAAATGCGCATTCAAAACGCATTCGCACCCATAACGCCAGTTGTACTTTAACGTGTCAAGGAATCATTTTCTAAACGCATCAACAAATGTTTGCTACAACGCGGAAGACATTTTGAGCACTTACTTCAGTAGTTATAAGTACACCTAATTTCTGGCCATTCCTTTTTTAAACTTTTTTTTACTTAGTACCTAATTTCGATTAGTTCAATTAGTCACTTAAGCTTGATTTGTGCAACAAAAGTTTGTTTTAGTAATGATTTTATTTTAAATTTATAGTGGAAGGTTTAATTTTGGATTTAATTTGTGTATTTCAATTAAAGTCTGTCTCTTTTAGACTTGTTTCACCGTTTCTTTACATGCATACAAGGAGTTTTGTTTAAAACTTGAAACAATTTAGCATGTATTAATACTTAACTTACCGCAATTTCCATAAAATAATGCCATAACTTCTGATTACTACGGTATAAATTATCAAATGCATACATTTTTAGAATCACGAAAGGTAGCTGATTCCAAATATGCAATAATATACAGGGTGTTCTATTTGAAAAAATTGAGTAATTTTAAAGTAGATATTCTTGTTCACCATGTATAAAAAAATACAGATATCTCAAAATTTGAAAGTAATTTTGAATAAAATAGAGCATATGTACCATTTTGTTACATAATCAGAACTATTGTTTATTTTCAATTGTTGAAATTGTCATTAACTAAATTAACCCTTAAATGCATTAAAAAATAGTCATATCTATTAAACCATTCGATATAAGGTATGACAACTGTATATTTTTAGAATCAGGAAAAAAGCCGCATTTAAGAATAGAAAAATATATAGAGTGTTTCATTTTAAAAATTATATGTTTGGTATGTCACACGTTTCTGGGCGACCCTGTATACTTACTAATATTTTCCGATTGTGTATCTGTAAAAACTGTACAATTTTTGTACAAAAAGTTTTTCTCTATCTCTAATACTTTTTAAGTTATTTGCCGTTCACACACTAATGGGCCATCCTGTATACCTTATTAAATATTTATTGAATAATCACGACAAAATCTTACTAGTTAAAACGACGTCGATTATCTATATGTAACCATTCAGCATTAAACAATGTACGGAATACCTATGCTACAAATAGTTTTAGGAGACTATACATTAGTCTTAGGCATAAAGTAAGACGAGAGGTAACATAAACAACTGGAAACTAAAGGGAAAAATTGATGTGTAGGCAACTTGTGTTACGTGTTGACCATAACCTTTAAAATTTGAAAATAGTCCGTATGTATTTATAAACGCATTTTTTAACTTAGTGCATAAAAAAGTGATCGGAAGCGATTGAAAATGCTTACATGTTGTGGGTTGTGCTAATCGAGCCGCACAAACAAGTTTAGGTCAACGAAACACGAAAGCGGGACAAAACATTTTGTTCCACGCGTAAGTACAGTATAGTATTGGTTTATTTTTATCTGATTAATTATAATAAATACCGGTTAGCGTACAGAAATATGTTCTAGGCTTCGACTTAACATTAAAAAATTAATGTAATGTAATATTTCAGCATAAAATTAAAAGAAATTAAATTAAATATTTTACTCGGTATTAAGTACTTTTAAATAAGTTTGGTTGATTTATTTCCATTACTTCTAATTCACATTAGTTGTATTAATAATTAAAGTATACATTAAGTAAAATTATTACTTCAAAGTCATTACACTCTTCCCTAAATTTACGAAAATAAAATTTCACATCATTTAATTGTATGTCCCCCAAAAGTATTTATTACCTGTCGTACTAAAACATTAAGTTTGTCGCATAGTATTGTAATATACTTCTACTCATTTATCTAATACAATTAGTTCATCAATATGTGAAATTTATATTAAAACACGAATTCATTATGTGTGTAAAATGAATATTCAAAGTTCATATTCCAACCGGATGCTTTATAATAAATTTGTTATATTTTCGGGTCACTAAATATCTATGTATGTACTTATGTACAATGTGTTTTTCTAAATAAAATTGTTGCAAAATTACGTATTTGGGATATATATTTATATATTCATAAAATGTTACTAAAAATTTATGATATTATATAATAACATTATAAACATTTTTGGTGAATTTAATTTGTTTCAATTATTACGAAAATATGCCTAGTCCTAATTCTATAAGTAAAGAAATTATTCTTGTAAAATGTGTTAAACCTATCTTATCAGTTAATGCAGAAAATTGAAAGAATCGACGCGACATTAAATCTCATTAGAGCATATAATAATTTAATGTTTGGTCAACGCGTTTCACTGGTTGCATAAATACTCGCGTTCCCCCCTTCCGCCTGTGTTTGTGCGCTTGTCACTGTTTGTACGTCCCCTCTTGTCCTTACTCTATGGTCTTAGGCATGCATTTTGCAGTCCTTTTCTATCTTTCGCATCTAGACAGGGTCCATATATGTCATCGGCGAGATTGAAATGTGATAACACAAGGACTCACATAATACCATGTATTTGATGGTTTGACCTAAACACTTCCTAATTTGATAAATGATACGTAGATAGTAAAAGCCATTTCTAATACAGTTATTGATGTGGTAATTAAAAATTAAATTTTTATCAATTACTTATAAAAAACTAAATTAAAATAATAAACTAACAAAAATATTCTATATACTAATTCGAGATTTTCATTTTGCCCAAAAAACATTCTAATGAAGTTATAAAATGAAATAAAAAGAAAAAATGTATAATTAAGTTTATATAGTAAAAAACATCTTTTAAAAAAGCTAAGAAAGACTACAAAAATGAAATTACATTACTTTCACATATTTTTCATCACAAGCAAAACATCAAAGTTATTTCTATAAATTTGTTAGTGTAATCAAATTTATTTTCTTTTATTGCGTCTAGCTTAAAATACAAAATAAAATTATATTTCTTAAAAACAATGACAATTTTAATGTTTAGTGTTGGAGTTCTAAGGTTTATTAAGAGTTATTTAGGTTAAATTAATGTAAAATGTAAATATAGTACCGAAATGCAACTGAAAAACTGTTTGACTTTATATACCTCAAATTGCGTGCTTGAAGGATTTTATATATTTTATTTAAAATAAAAATGAAACATGAAATTCAATTCGTAATTTCACAAAATACCGTTTATAACTTTGAATATTAATAGTGTGAAAAGCGAGATCGGCTGGGTTTGTTATCTCGTCCTCGTCCTCGTTCTGAACCTGTATGCAAGTGCCGAAATATGGAAACATATTTAGACGTTCCTCAATGGGAATGACATAGAAAACAAGACGTATTCATCACGTATCCATGGGAAATACGGTACTCAATTGCGAAAAATCTTTATAGCACATTTAGAATGCTTTTCTATGTCAATAGGAACGTGTCAGTTGCTTTGTCTTTAGTTAGACTGTAAGGACAATTCTTTTTGTTAGTGTAAAGGCGTATTGAATATTCCGTTCAATGTATTCATACAGCATCCATTTCTATCGAGATCGTTGCGATAAATTTCTTAGGCATAGTTTGCGTACTTAAATCAAAAAATCTTTTTGAATTTCATTGAATTTGAATTAGATTTTAGTTTCGTGGCTGAGTTGATTAGAGCTTGTAATTTTAGTAGCTTAATCAGATTGTATATAGAAGGGCTTTATTTTAACAAAAAAGCTAACAACTATAAATGTATATTTTATATATTTTTTAAGGAACACATTAAAAAGTCATACACGCGATTTGATTAAATCTATAATATGCTACTATTGATTAACGCATTAATAAAAACAAACCTAATAATATATTTTGTAGTAGTAAATAAATGAATTATTTAGTCTTTGCTATTGTCAGCATTATTTAATATTTTTATAGATTTTTAAATTAGCGACAGTGATTCCGTTAAAAAAAATTTCTGAAAACAAACTACATATTACGGTTTCATTGCTTCAAATTCTCAAATCCAATTTCAGTCAATACACTATAAATCACAGAAATGATTGATGTTATTTATAGCATAATTATAGTTATTATCACTTAAAGAAATGCTTTCTTTTCATGAATATTTGTTATTATGAAAATGGAAACACATGATTTATGTTGATAACAATAAATACTTATCATTTGAGTATAAATCGTGTATTTATGAATAGATTCTATAAACTGTATACGTTTCGACACCTTTTCCAGCTGTCTGTAAAAAAAGAGCCGCTTGATTAGTAAATGCTAATATCAAATAAATTTATAAAATACAAAAACACCAAGAATAAGCTTGCGATAATAGTTTCGTGTACTTGTTAGCCTGCTGTTGAATGTTGTTTTATTTTTTGTAACGAGTAATTACTACATTACTAGTTGATTAGATATTATTAAACCACTTTTGAAATGACATTCCAGAACACCCTATGCGCGAAGTATTTGGTTTGTAAAATGTATGTTTAAATACAAAATGTATATACACAAGAGATCAGCATTTATAATTTGTTTTTAGTGTACACGTAGTCCATTATATTTTGTCCCCCTTTTAAACGGCTGTAAAATATTTATTTTTTGAGATAGAGGTGTCATGAAAAAAGGAATTTGAATGGTTGTTCCCAAAGTTTTATATAGTACCTTTAAATTTTTTCTATTGCGTTCGGTTTTCAAGCAGACGACATAACCTAACTTTTTTTCAACAAGACACCCTGTGTATTGTACGGTATTCGGATAGATATTTATTTTTCTGATTCCAAATATATATATCATATGAAGCAGTTATCTTTTATAGTTTTGCTGTAATTAGGATGAATAGATGATACATTCAGATAGATCGGTTTAGTGCTTTAGGGGAAAAAATAATTTGCCCTGAAACTGCAGGCCTTTATTTTATAACTAATGTTTCATGTCATTCAATTTAAGTCAATTTAAACGTCATTTCTTAAGTATCATGATGAGTTTTTAAGTTTCAATAAGCAAAATATGCATATTCTATCGAAGAAAGATGTAATATGTTCAAAATTTATCAACAGACAGGCAGTGTGACCCGGACATTGAGAAAATATAGGTTTATATTTCCCAACAGAGGGTTGCCGTCAAAAAAGATGTTTTCTCAGAAACCGGTGGAGTTCATCACAAGAAGCATACAAGAAAATTAATTTTGAACGAAGATGCGTAAATTATCATTTTAGCGTATTTCAGAACCTTTCCAGAAAATTGAATAAGAGATGTGCCAAAAGAATTAGGTATTAAAGAAGCACAAATTTCGCCCATTCAAGTTTAAAAGGTTGTAAACATTAACTCAGGCTCACAAAGAGAAACGACTTGAGTTTTGCATTGAAATGTTAGGAAGACTTGAAGCTGACCCAACATTCTTTGATAAAATGTTATAGAGCGATGAATCCTCATTTCCCACTAATAGAGGATGCCGCAAGAAGAATAAACATTATTAGAGTGACAGTAATAAATTTGAAACGTAAGAGATCCAATTCAAGGTCGTCAATCAGTTTCTGTTTGGTGTGGGTTAGTTCACGATCAGGTTCTTGAACCTATAATATTTCATGACAGACTTACATGGAAATGCTGGTAGATGAAATGGAGAATCGTTTATGTGATTTACCTTAGTAGCAGTTACGCAGTATTTAAATGAAAAATACACGGAGTGGATATGAAATACGGGCACTATTAAGTGGCCTCCTAATAGTCCCGACCTCACACCATACGATTTTTTTTCTGGGGCATGCATTACAGATGGCATACGTCAGGTGAAAAATATTAGACAAGTTTTATTAAAGATTAAAGAACATATTGTTAAACGGTATACAATGTACGTTGAGAAGCAAAGTGGACATATAGAGCAATCTAACTTAATGTTTTATTTGTGTTCTCAGTAATTTATGTTGTCTTAATTACCTATTGTTTGTTTTCGGTATAATAATTCAATTTATGCCAATTACACCAAAAATATTAAAGATAACTGCCTCGTATGATATATATTTGGAACCAGGAAAAAAAATATCTATCTGAATATCGTAAAATATACAGGGTGTTTTATTAAAAAGAAATTAGGTTATGTCGTCTGCTTGAAAACCGAACGCAATAGAAAAAATCTGAAAGTACCATGTAAAACTTTGGGGACAACCATTCAAATTTCTTTTTTCATGAAACCTCTATCTGAGAAAATAAATATGTTACAGTCGTTTAATAGTGGGACAATATACAATGAACACACTGTACACATTAAACCATTTTCTACAATATACATTGATACAATTAGTCCGTTACCTAACTTCCACCGCTTTTATGTACATAAACAAAATCAAATGAAAAACAGTTTAAAAAAAAATCATAATCTTGGTTTAATTGGAAATGGTACAATATAAAATCTGCTTTAAATAATTAGAAGATAAAGTTAATATTTCATAAAACCTAATTAGTTTGTTTTTGCATTATCTGAAAAATAATAACTATTGTAGGAATACGGTATATTTTTGTATGGTATAATAATTACTTGAAGCATCAAATCAGTAGAGCCGAAATATGTTGTGTATTGTGATGCTTATATCAGCATTCTTCATATTTTCCTTTACATTTACACTTATTAATGCTTCCAATATACATTCAAATACCGTAGACTTCCAAAACTGAAATTTATAAGTTGAAAACAAGGTTCAAAATTTCTCATACAAATTAAAAGTAACATCCATTTATAACACTTCCCCAACCGATATACACAATAATATTTCTAATCATTCTTTCAAAAACGGTTTATAATAGACGTCTTTTTATGGCATCAAATTATCTAGTTATTTTATTGCTTGCCAAAGCCTTTACACAATACTGCAATGTACATTAGGTTTCAAAACACCCCTTTTCTTATTCAATTTGTAGCATACTGAGGATACATTGAAGTTTTGCCTTATAATAACCATTAGCAAAGAACGCTTTGCCGGACAGAAAAGTTAAAAATAATTTTTACATTATAGCAATTGTTCGAAGTTACGAACTCCATTTTCGATAGACAAGTTATAACGATGTGTAATCGACAGCCAAATTCTTCGAAATAACTTCGGATGTTCACTAATATCGTCAAATGCCAGAATAATTCAAGCCACTAACTCTTCCTTTGTATTAACGAGTGTCTCATAAACCAGTAATATAATATGACCCCAATTACAAGAATCAACTGGAGTTATATCTGATGAATGTGCAGGCCAAGAAATCGGCCCACCTCTTCCGATCCAGCCATTTGGAAATTGTGCCTTTAGATAATTTAGGCAATTTAGTGCAAAATGTGCTGGTGCGCCATCATGCTGGAAGACAATATTTCTTCGAATATTAAGTGGGATATTTTCAAGAAATTCTGGTAGAGCATGTTCCAGAAAAATCCTATGCGCATGACCATCTAACCGTACAGGAAGTAAGTACGGGCCCACTACATAATTGTTAACAATCCCAACCCACATATTAACACAAAATTTCCATTCATGATGTACCTGCGAACGACTTGGGAGGATTTTCTTCGCTCCAAATGTGACTATTGTATGTATTAAAATATCCATCTTTTGTAACATAACACACTCCTAGGAAATCTTGGTTCGTCGTTAATTTTATTCAAGTACCATTCGGCAAATTGAACTCTGTTGGGATAATCAGCTGCAATTAACGATTGCACTTTTTGAATGTAAAACGGATGCTTTTGGTATTCCTTTTATAGCCTCCATACAGATGTGTGGCTTGTATTCATCGCATGAGCAATGGCACCGGTCCTTATTTTCGGGTTATTTTCAAATTGTTGCAAAACTTGGTCCTCAAAGTCAACATTTCGGACGGTATGATTGACTCCCGAATCTATTTTCTTTACTTGGAATTCATCAGTATCTCTAATACGCTGATTCAATCTTGAAAATGATGTATGACAGGGAATGTGACGCTGAGGATGCTGTTCCGCATAGATTCGCCTTTCTTCCTTAGCATTCCCGTAAGCTGCTCAATTCAATATTTGTAAAATGATGCATTTTCAATGAAACACTAATTTATCTAATAAATACCCATTTGTGACACGTAAAATGACAAACTCATTTATCTAATAAGGAATAATTTGTGACATACCTAAAATGACAACAACTGCTGCGAAAATAGTTGTTGTTTTTCATAGGTTGCTACATATTTCATTTTATCTCGACATCAAGAAATTTCCGGACACTAGTTCATTAATAAAAAAGGTTTCTTTAAGTGTCCTCTATCATTTCTGAAAATTAGGAATACCCTCCATACAGATGTGTGACTTACATTCATCGCATGAGCAATGGCACGAGAGCTTGTTTTCGGGTCATCTTCAAATTGCTGTAAAACTTGGTCCTCAAAGTCAACATTTGCTTAAATCCTATTCACTACTGCGTGCGACGAATTGGCATCGTTGAATTATTTTAAATATAAGTAGATGTTTTATTCTTCAGGATTAAGGTTAAAGTAGTTTTTTTTTTATGCACATTAACATTAACCACATTTTAACCTTTTCTTTCATATCTTTCATATTTATTTTTTACTACATTCCTCTTTTTATTTATTTAAAGAATGCATTTACAAGCAAATTGCGTTTATTGCATATAAGTAAACAAGTCCCAGGCTTCCGATTTGGCCACTAAAATGCAGTATGTGAGGGGTTGTGTTTCCTATTTTAACAATAAGTCGTGTAGTACTCGCGAATGATTTTAATGACGTGATTATCGAACCAAACGTCTCTGTATTTAAACTGCTAGAATTATCGGTTACAAAAAGCCAAACTAACCATTCCTGATGTTGCAGATCATGTGGGACGTGGTGCAGCTACTATTAATCTAGGTTGGCAAAGATATTATAAAAACTTTTAGTCTACGACAGTGTCATTATGATATTTACATTTTTAGGGTTTTATTACCAACTGCTTAGGCAGCTTATTATTATTCTGTAGTATTACGGAAACAACATCAAAACGTGAAAATCAGTGTTTCGGAAAGAACGTAACTTCAGAAAATGATGATCTAATCATTTTAACACAACACTTTCATACAAACGTTAAGTCCAATAGCGCTTCGTTTTCGAGACGCAGAGTGTCAAAGTTAACCTGACTAACCAGTTGGTAATAAATCGCAGCTTTCGTTAACTCTTTAGGTGTGTGTAACAGCGACAAATCAGTTAGCAAGTTAAAAGATTACTATATTTTAGCGTAAATGCAAATTAAGAACTAAAACAGGCAATTCTGTAAGCTAGGGTAAACTTTAGAAAAACGCTGTCTCTATAGTACAGATTTGCAAGAGATGCTATTTAATTATTAACGATATCCGAGTTTTGTATTGGGGTAGTTGGTAACATTAGCATTTAATCAATCAACGACATCCAAATTACACACACTTGTCCTTTGAAAGCATCGAGTAGTGAGTTAGAATTCAGTTTCCAATACAGTATCTCGATAACACAATTATTACGTTGAAATTTGTTCAAATAGTAGTTGTTGTTTGTTATTAACATTTTTCGCCACTGTCCAAAACTCAACATGAGTCGAAACGTGACACAATAACCTAAATTTATTTATTTTGGCAATTATTAATGATGCTTGGGAATTATCAAACATGTTACCAGCTGACGAGAAACAATTTTCGAATTTTCGAACTCAAACTCGCTAATTCCAAGTTGGTTATCAGAGACTTTGCAGCTGTTCAATTTACCATATTTTTTTTTGTTTTAAAAGAAATGCGATGCGTATAGGACCGTGAGTTATAGATGACACCGGTCTTAGTGCGGTCACTCAAGCAGTCGCTCTACAGCTTTTCGGGTATTTATTGACCATTTCTTGTCCAGTTTATTTTTTAAGGCAGTTTTTTTTATTTTTAGTAGTTGGTAGTAGTACTTGATTTAGCTTGCTTATTTATAATTGTTTTGTTCACGAACTGATTTATATTACATGTAATTTACTGGAATTATACTAATCTATATGTGTATTATTCGTTAGGTGCTGTTATTCACGATACAAATAGATATATTTGTTGGGATTTCTTATTCATTCTTATGTACAATTTCAACTGCATTTTATTCTTGCGGTTACCTTATTAATTTTTACTAATAACATTAATAATATTTGCCAAAATTATTGATGTAATCATTTAATTTTGATTTCATTTGTGTGTGATTACACTGATTTTTAATTTTACCGTTAATTTATCGTTTGACTGCAATTTTGTACGCAACACTTTGCTGTATCTGAATTTTGAACCTTTTCTTTGTTTGTTGATTTACAAATATCAATTATAAAATGACTTATCCACTAATAAACAGTTGAATTTTCTTGATCATTCTTTCCGGGTGCATAACTAACGTGTTTAATCATCAATGCACAAAGCTCCGTAACTCTAATTTGAAAAATTTTATTGTTTGGCTACTCCACTATGATTTAACACTTAACTTGGTCCCTCCCCATGTCGTATGATTAACATAACACCGCGTAGAATACCAATAGACGCTCAATTTATCAGATTTGAGTCATGGTAAACAATTTCTCTGTTAGGGTTTGAAATCATTCTTAACTTTAAATTAATGCCAGTAAAATCAAGATACTATTGGATAATCCTTAACAGAATTTATATGAATGCCGATAAGTTCAGCATCTAAGTATTGATAATGCTGTTGCAACAAATCAACGTGAGCTCCATCTTTATATCCTGAACTATGTGTTATGTCACCACATTACTTCATAGAGAAATTATTTAAAATCTGCATTTCTGTGTCAAAGGGGTACAAACGAGGCGCCAGCTCGAACGAGGGACGGCCACACTTCTGGATTTTTTCCTTGAGGGCTATATTAAAAAGAATGATTAATTGCTTGTGCGTGTACGTGTGTGTGTGCGTGTGCGTGTGCTTGTGCATGTGCGTGTAGGTGTGCATGTGCGTGTGCGTGTGCGTGTACGTGTGCGTGTGCGTGTGCATGTGTGTGTGTGCGTGTGCGTACGCGTGTGCGTGCGTGTCCACGTGCCTGTATGCGTGCGCGTGCACGTGTGCGTGTGCGCCGCATGTGCGTGTTATGCAGTGCACAATGCAATAATTCACAATTTAAATAGTTATCAGGATATTCGTTTTAAAGGTTCATTAATTAATTTTAGTCCTTTAACGTGTTTTAATATGTTTTAATATTTGTAATTTTTCACACGTTGTGCGTTGTGTGTTGTGTATTCCGGAAAATAAGCATTCGATTATGTAATCTTGTGAATTTAGCGTTATGTACGATTATTTTAAGAAAAAGAAAAATAGTAGCAATTCACTATTACTTGTCCTAATTATTATATCACTGTTCAACTGCGATTTAATGTCAGTTTTTATTTTTGTAGTCGTCAAAAAGTGTTTCAGCAGATAATAACATGGCTTCTTCAATAAACGGTTTCATTCTCTTCGCCAATAAATGTACAATTTTAAGGGAGGCAGTGGTTGTTTTTTTTTTATTGAAAAGTTCGTTTGTAATCGTAATCGATTATTCTATTTCTGTTAATTGACCCAATGGTTTTCTATATTTTTAACATCAATGATGTGGGGACAGCGATCCTGTTAGCAGGCTCTTGCGAGCGGAGGTGTTGCTGAAATAACATGATACACAAGTTAGATATATTAGTTACACTTATTTTAATTGCTTTCTCATATACTTAGGTATAAAAAGAAAGCTAATGTAATGCTTTAAATTTTCAAACCTTTTTTGCATTTCTTCGACGTTTCATGGTCTAAATAACCGAAAACTGCATTTTAGAAACAAAATTCGTGTATGCCTGTGTGTGTGCTGTTTGCGTGTGTAGTGCGTTTCGTTGCGTGTCCGTGTGGGTGTGCTATGTGCTATTCGTGTGTGTGCATGTGTTGCATGTGCGTGTGTATGTGCGTGTGCGTGTGCGTGTGCGTTGTCGCGTGGTGCGTTGGTGTCCTGTTTGTGCTGGGCTGTGCGGTGAGTGTGCATGTGCGTGTGCGTGTGCGTGTGCTGTGTTGTTGGGGCGTGTGTGGCTGTGTGCGTGTGCGTGTGCGTGTGCGTGTGCGTGCTGTGCGTGTGCTGTGCGTGGTGTGCTGTCTGCGTGTCGTGCGTTGTGCGTGTGCGTCGTGCGTGTGCGTGGGCGTTACTGCGTGTGCGTGTGCGTGTGCGCGTGTATGTGCGTGTGCGTGTGCGTGTGCGTGTGCGTGTGCGTGTGCGTGTGCGTGTGCGTGTCCGTGTGCGTGTGCGTGTGAGTATGCGTGTGTGTGTGTGTGCGTGTGCGTATGCGTGTGCGTGTGCGTGTGCGTGTGCGTGTGGGGACAGCGATCCTGTTTGCAGGCTCTTGCGAGCGGAGGTGTTGCTGAAATAGCATGATACATAAGTTAGATATATTAGTTACGCTTATTTTATTTGCTTTCTCATATACTTAGGTATAAAAAGAAAGCTATGTAATGGGTTTAAATTTTCAAACCTTTTTTTGCATTTCTCGACGTTTCATGGTCTAAATAACACGAAAACTGCATTTTTAGAAACAAAAATTCGTGTATGCCTGTGTGTGTTGCGTGTATGCGTTCGTGCGTGTATGTGGGTGTGAGTGTACGTGTGAGTGTACGTATTCGTGTGCGTCTGCGTGTCCGTGTGCGTGTGCCTGTATGTGCTTATGGTGTGCGTGTGCGTGTGCGTGTGCGTGTGCGTGTGCGTGTGCGTGTGCGTGTGCGTGTGCGTGTCCGTGTGCGTGTGCGTGTGGTATGCGTGTGTGTGTGTGTGTGTGGTGTGCGTATGCGTGTGCGTGTGCGTGTGCGTGTGCGTGTGGGGACAGCGATCCTGTTTGCAGGCTCTTGCGAGCGAGGTGTTGCTGAAATAGCATGATACATAAGTTAGATATATTAGTTACGCTTATTTTATTTGCTTTCTCATATACTTAGGTATAAAAAGAAAGCTAAGTAATGCTTTAAATTTTCAAACCTTCTTTTGCATTTCTTGACGTTTTATGGTCTAAATAACACGAAAACCGCATTTTTAGAAACAAAAATTCGTGTATGCCTGTGTGTGTGTTGCGTGTATGCGTTCGTGCGTGTATGTGGGTGTGAGTGTACGTGTGAGTGTACGTATTCGTGTGCGTCTGCGTGTCCGTGTGCGTGTGCCTGTATGTGCTTGTGAGTGTACGTATGCGTGTGCGTGTGCATGTGCGTGTGCTTGTGATGCGTGTGCGTGTGCGTGTGCGTGTGCGTGTGCGTGTGCGTGGGCGTCTGCGTGTCCGTGTGCGTGTGCCTGTATGTGCTTATGAGTGTGCGTGTGCGTGTGCGTGTGCGTGTGCGTGTGCGTGTGCGTGTGCGTGTCCGTGTGCGTGTGCGTGTGAGTATGCGTGTGTGTGTGTGTGTGTGTGCGTGTGCGTTTGCGTGTGCGTGTGCGTGTGCGTGTGCGTGTGGGGACAGCGATCCTGTTTGCAGGCTCTTGCGAGCGGAGGTGTTGCTGAAATAGCATGATACATAAGTTAGATATATTAGTTACGCTTATTTTATTTGCTTTCTCATATACTTAGGTATAAAAAGAAAGCTAAGTAATGGCTTTAAATTTTCAAACCTTCTTTTGCATTTCTTGACGTTTTATGGTCTAAATAACACGAAAACCGCATTTTTAGAAACAAAAATTCGTGTATGCCTGTGTGTGTGTGTTGCGTGTATGCGTTCGTGCGTGTATGTGGGTGTGAGTGTACGTGTGAGTGTACGTATTCGTGTGCGTCTGCGTGTCCGTGTGCGTGTGCCTGTATGTGCTTGTGAGTGTACGTATGCGTGTGCGTGTGCATGTGCGTGTGCTTGTGCGTGTGCGTGTGCGTGTGCGTGTGCTTGTGCGTGTGCGTGGGCGTCTGCGTGTCCGTGTGCGTGTGCGTGTGCTTGTATGTGCTTATGAGTGTGCGTCTGCGTGTGCGTGTGCGTGTGCGTGTGCGTGTGCGTGTGCGTGTGCGTGTGCGTGTGAGTATGCGTGTGCGTGTGCGTGTGCGTGTGCGTGTGCGTGTGGGGACAGCGATCTGTTTGCAGGCTCTTGCGAGCGAAGGTGTTGCTGAAATAGCATGATACACAAGTTAGATATTTAGTTACAGTTATTTTAATTGCTTCATATATTTAGGTATAAAGAAAGCTAAGTAATGGGTTTAAATTTTCAAACCTTTCTTTGCATTGACGTTTATGGTCTACATAACGAAAACCGCATTTTGAAAAAATTCGTGTATGCCTGTGTGTGTGTGCGTGTATGCGTTCGTGCGTGTATGTGGGTGTGAGTGTACGTATTCGTGTGCGTCTGCGTGTCCGTGTGCGTGTGCGTGTGCCTGTATGTGCTTGTGAGTGTACGTATGCGTGCGCGTGTGCATGTGCGTGTGCTTGTGAGTGTGCGTGTGCGTGTGCGTGCGCGTGCGCGTTGTGCGTGTGCGTGTCCGTGGTGTATGTGTGCGTGTGCGTGTGCGTGTGCGTGTGCGTGTGCGTGTGCTTGTGCGTGTGCGTGTGCGTGTGTCGTGTGCGTGTGCGTGTGCGTGTGCGTGTGCGTGTGTGTCGTGTGTGCAGTGTGCGTGTGTGCGTTGGCGTGCGTGTGCGTGTGTGCGTGCGTGTGCGTGGCGTGTCGTGAGTGTAGTGTGCGTCGTGCTGTGCTGTGTGTGCGTGTGTTGCGTGGGTGCGTGTGCGTGTGCGTGTGCGTGCGTGCGTGTGCTGTGCGTGTGCGTGTGCATGTGTGTGTGCGTGCGTGTGTGTGTGTGGCAGTGCGTGTTGTACACGTTGCGAACGCAACAAATGTTACAATTTAAATAGTTATAGGATATTCGTTTTATAGATTCATTAATTAATTTAGTCCTTTAACGTACATGTCCGGAAAATAAGCATTCGATCATGTAATCTTGTGAATTTAGGTTATGTACGATTATTTTAAAAAGAAAAATAGTGGCAATTGATTTTACTTGTCCTAATTTTTATATGTGATCAATTACAACGTATATAAATGTAACTTATGATTTAGTTATTAAAATGAAACAGACATTTAATTATTTATTTAAAATTTACTTTTATCATAACTACTAGTAATACATGTTTTCTCGATTTCGTATCTGCAATGAATTTAATAATCGTAATATCTGTAATCTGGTGTTGGAAGGATATCCAACCATTCCATTTATTGATCAGTATTTAACAGTGAAATACCCAATCATGATTTGTATAAATACCCTGTTTTCGCGTATGACA
>JARFJB010002287.1:3180000-3227500 GCA_036346205.1 Vesta saturnalis | reverse complement strand
GCGTGCGTGTGCGTGTGCGTGTGCGTGTGCGTGTGCGTGTGCGTGCGTGTGCGTGTGCGTGTGTGTGTGCGTGTGCGTGTGCGTGGACGTGTGCGTGTGCGTGTGCGTGTGCGTGTGCGTGTGCGTGTGCGTGTGCGTGTGCGTGTGCGTGTGCGTGTGGGTAGAGCGTGCTTGTACACGTGTGTGTACGCGTACGCGTGTGCGTGTGCGCCACGTGTGTGTGTGTGTTGCGCAACGCACCACACAGTAGTTCACAATTTAAATAGTTATCAGGATATTCGTTTTATAGATTCATTAATTAATTTTAGTCCTTTAACGTGTACATGTCCGGAAAATAAGCATTCGATCATGTAATCTTGTGAATTTAGCGTTATGTACGATTATTTTAAGAAAAAGAAAAATAGTAGCAATTGATTTTTACTTGTCCTAATTATTATATGTGTAATCAATTACAACACGCGGTATATAAATGTAACTTATGATTTAGTTATTAAAATGAAACACGACATTTAATTATTTATTTAAAAATTTACTTTTATCATAACTACCAGTACAATACATGTTTTCTGGTGAATATCAGTAATCTGGTGACTTGGCTAAAGGGATATCCAACCATTCCCATTTATTGATCAGTATTTAACAGTAGAAACATACCACAGCATCATGATTTGTATAAATACCCTGTTTTCACGTATGAACATGGTGAAGGGATCCCACGTCGCAAACGGTGTTGTAGCAAACGATTTTCAAATTTAGTATAACTTGATCGATCGACTTCTACATCGTTAAACATTGAAGCAAAGTTATAAAATACTTCAACAACGGAAAATCTTTATTTAATATCCAAGAGTTTCTTATGTTTAACTAAAGCGATAAATCACAGTTATTGAGTAAGGTTCCTTTTGAAATGAGCGAGAATGTCCGTGTAAAGAATAAAATCCTGCGGTATGTTTCGTTAGATCTAAGTTTCAACGTTTAAAGCCCTTTGTGATTCTCCAAACATCTACGATTCCGAAATTTATACAAGATTTCGCTACTGGCTTCAATTATAATACAAGGTAGCACTCGATATTGGAAATGTAGGCCGCAGCGGTGCCCTATGTATTAAAAAAAGGACCTCGACGGAGCGCCAGATGTCGGAAAAACGTCTCTAGTGTTAAGAATGGGGCCCTGGTGTGAAATTTAATGGCGGACAACCAAAAGGAAACGCGTAAACAACATGTAGGAAAACCAATAGGCATAGGAGAACTGACGGATACTTTATAATGCACACGGAAATAAAGGACAAAAAGGTACACGGCTTATCAGATTGCAAAGCCTTCAGCTCCAAATAAAAGCAAGGCACGGGGACATCTTCCCATATCCAATCAGAATAGGTTACCCCTCAACCTCCGAATGGAATACGATGCACTTGATATCCCGTAAACAGAAACTGGAAGAAGGCGTAGCTTCGTCCTCAGGCGTATTTTTACTAACTAAACGATGCAGCGTTTCATTTTATGTAACAGAGCGATTTTTGCAGGACAACTTAGGCGTTATATAAAATCAAATTTCTTAACTTATTTCATACATGGATTTGGATAGATGTAGGTATTCTATTAGTTTAAATTTATATTATAACTATCTATTTCAAAAATGAGTCTTACTGCTTTGCCAAAATAACGTCTCTCTTGAATTGGTCAAGTTTAATTCACGATAGTTTATTTAAAAAAAAAAAAATACATTACTATATATTTTATAATTCCCGAAAAATCTAAGAAATTCATGAAACGTGAAAATACATGATAGTGCGCTCAAGGTAACTTTTTGAAACCTATTTAGCTGAAATTTCAAAGAATGCGCAGAATTGTTGGAGAAAAAGTTTAATAACATACACTACTAACTTTGTGACCGGCGAATGCAGCACGATTTATTGCCCTGTGCTGATATTATACAGTGCCCGTCTGTTGTGTATTTGCGGTTGTGATAGTTAAATTAATTGAATACATAACTATGAATCTACAGTGTGCTAGTATGGACTGTAGATAGGGTAAATTGAATTTATTCGGAATATTATAACGTGGCCTTCAGAACTTACCTTTAATGGCTGTACAGTTCTTCTTGATTGGCCAATCGTGTACTTCTTTCTTCTCCAGCACACCATTTAACTCTCACGCAAATGCTTGTTATCTAAAATGTCAATAAAATGTTAAAATAACTTGTAATATTAAATAACCAACAAAACTTGAAATATAAGAATCAATAATAACGAAAACTGATGACAAGGAAAAAATGTTGTTTGAAAACACTGACCTTTTTTTTTGTTTTTTTTCTCTTGGCAACGCTTCTGAATAATGAAGCTGTTAAGACCATTTTACCCGATAAATGTAGTAATAACGCGAAGCATTGGTATCAAAGTGAATACGTGACATTATTTTCGTATTTGCAGGGGTGTTACATATTACCAGGGTGAACCAAACATACTTTTTTTAAAATAGGATACCCTATATATTATTCCAAATTTAGATGAAGCTCATCTCCCCCATACCTCCAATATAGGGTTTCATTACGTTATACAGGGTATTTCAAAAGTTATGGTCAATTGTACACGAAAATCATTCTCATTTCAACGTCTTGTCTCTGCCTCTGTCTCTGTCTCTGTCTCTGTCTCTGTCTCTGTCTTGTCTTGTCTCTGTCTCAGTCTCTATCTCTGTTTCTGTCTCTGTCTCTGTCTCTGTCTCTGTCTCTGTCTCTGTCTCTGTCTCAGTCTCCGTCTCCGTCTCTGTCTCTGTCTCTGTCTCTTAATCGCATACGGTCGAGGTGCGTGTCTGGGTGTTGATTAGAAGCACATACAGTCGAAAACACATTCTTCTTGTGGCTGGGGATCGATTTCAAGCATCTCAACACTTGTGCATACATCTTTCTTCAATTTTATCTGCACTCTGTTTGAGGCTGTAGTACGTTTTCTAATACATAAACAGAATCTTCAATACTGTGATACGTGTAGCAGCAAAACACATTAGCTAGATAGTTTCACCTCTATATTACTTTACATGCAAGCCTGATCTAATCATAAATAAATACATCTGTTAAAAAGCTAATTAAACATAACCCACGGTCTGGGTATAGCAAGCAACGCTTCCAATTATAGCTTTTAGACAACACAATAGGGCCTACAACAAATACAATCGACTAGCACTGCTTTAGTACGAGGATCAAACGAAAACGCGCATGCACGCACGCACGCACGTACACGTACGCACGCACGCACGTACACGTACGCACGCACGCACGTACACACGTACGCACGCACGCAAGCTAGCACGCTCGCACGCACGCAAGCTAGCACGCTCGCACGCACGCACGTATGCGCGCGAGCGTTCGCACGACCGTACGTACGCTCGCACGCACGCACGTATGTGCACACACACACACACACACACACACACACACACACACACACGAGAGAGAGCGCGAAAACACGCTAAAGCGAAAAACTTGTAAACTTGCAAACATGAACCAAGACGGTGGAGCACCGCTAGGAAAAAAAAACAGGTTTATTAACAAAAGCGAAGGAAAGCTTAACGTTTTGAAAATATATTATTATTATTATTATTATTATAAACAACAATACATTATTATTATTTAATAACATGCTTTATCGGTTTTCTTCTTCTTCTTGAACCGTGAGTCGTCCTCATCATCATCATCATGATTTTGAGATTTGCCCTTCCCTACCTCATAGCTCTTCTTTCTCTTCTGTGAACCATCATCTTGGATGTGAGATACACCCAGCTCAACCACTCATCGCTTTCATCATTATCTTGAACGGTAATGTTGTAATAGTTTATTAACAAGTCAGTAAAATCTCTAATGTCCGCTGATGTTGGCTCATAAACAGGAGAATACATTATAGTAATGCTCACTCGATGACAGTTACACTTTAAAGAGCGAAACACACGAGAAACGAGAACGCAGCTAGCCTTGGGTCTTGTGCAAGCGTACTCGTCAACGTTCGGGTAGAATCGGACATCTTCGGGGATGTCTGAAGTATTGACCTAACCACACTCTAACATAGCCCTGTGCATGTTTATAAAATCTAAATGCCTCTTTTATGGTAGAGATATTTTCTCCTAAGACGCCAGAACGCAGCTAGCCTTTGATCCTATGCGCAAGCGTGCTCGTCCATGTTCGGTAGAATCGGACATCTTCGGGGATGTCTGAATTATTGACCTAACCACACTCTAACACAGCCCTGGGGCATGTTTATAAATCTAAACGCCTCTTTTATGATAGAGCTGTTTTCTCCTGCCAGAACGCAGCTAGCCTTTGGTCTTGTGTAAGCGTGCTCGTCAATGTTCGGCAGAATCGGACATCTTCGGGACGTCTGAAGTATTGACCTAACCACACTCTAACATAGACCCTGGGATATGTTTATAAATCTAAACGCCTCTTTATGGTCGAGATTTTCGCCTAAGACGCGTCTTAGGCGAAAATGAGACAGAGACAGAGACAGAGACAGAGACAGAGACAGACAGACAAAGACAGAGACAGAGACAGACAGAGACAGAGACAGAGACAGAGACAGAGACAGAGACAGAGGCAGAGAGAGACAGAGCAGAGACAGGACAGACAGAGACAGAGAATCATTTTGTTTATAGACTCCAAATCCCAGTCTTAATTCATTCTGCAGCTTTGCGTGTTTTTCGTTTTGTGTGTTTTCGTTTTTCGTGTTTGTGCGTTTGTATGTTTGCGGTTTTCGTGTTTGAGAATTTTGTGTTTACGATTTTCGTTTTTCGTACTCTGAGCGTTTGTGTGTTTGTTATTTTCGTGTTTGCGAATTTTCGTTTTCGTTTTTGTGTTTGTGAGTTTGTGTTTTACGAATTTTCGTGTTTGCGACTTTTCGTTTTTCGTGTTTGCAATTTTTCGTTTTTTCGTGTTTGTGTGTTTGTATGTACCTGTGCTTGCGCTTGTGCTTGTACTTGTAATTGTTCATGTGCTTGTGTTTGTGCATGTCCTGATTCTTGGGCTTGTAATTGTTCCTGTGATTGTGTTTATGTTTGTGCTCGTGCTCGTACTTGTGGTTGTGTCTGTGTTTTTGTAAAGCTAACTTTCACAGGAGACAATTTAGAATACAATCTCCGATACTGGACCAACCCCTAGTCTGACCCAGACCAAATCCGATCTCTCAAGGCTAAAATACGATCCTTACATGGACATTAAACTATGCGAAAAATGGCATTATAAAAAATACTTTGTTATACATTATTGATATTAAGTTTCTTGTTGTACATGAGATTAATTTGGTAGTGACTACCTTGAGCGACAACTAGATTTAATTATGACCCATAATTAAAGCAAAAGGATTGCGACACATTGTGACTCATATTTAAAACCAAAATATATTGTATGTAAATAATACGTATTAAAAAGGTAAATAAATAAAGCGACATTCCTTAATTTTCGATAATTACTATTGCTGTAAGCAGGTTAATCAATTAGTTAATTACATTTTATTTTTAAATCAATTTCATTTTAAAATATATTCAAATGAATTTTCACCACAAGAGGACCACAATCTAGATATGGGATTAAAAGGAACCTAATAATGATTTTAATAATAACAACAATTATGCAATCTCATTTGATAAAATTCAATTCATATTAAATAGTCGCTAAACCGTACATTCACTTGTATGACAACAACAGGGTAATTAGCTGATTATGCAATGCCATTAACTGTTTATTATCGTTATAGAATTAATAGTGTATTTTTAAAATCAAACGTATACGTTATCTTTACCTTGATTAGTTTCTTTTAATACTAAAAATATCCTACCGTTTATTAACCCTTAAAAATAGGTAAAAACGATCCTACGTGCGCATGCATTTGCCTATCCTTTAGGGGCTCCCGCCAAAAGGGCTCTTAAATACAAACAAAAGGTTGAAAATACTGTCAGGGTTGAAATGTGTCGCTCACGCTAGTGAACACAAAAATTGCTGTCAAAAGGCCCTTAATACAAATAAAACAGTTAAAAATTTCATCAAGGGTTGAAAATATATCCCACACGGATCTGATAAATACAAAAAGGCCTTAATTAAGAATGCAAAGGGTTGAAAACGCGTCCTACACGTGGATGTGTAAAATAATTAGGTTGAAAAAGGGTTGAAAATACGGTCTCACACGTAAGCGAGTAAAATAAGGGTGAAAATCGGCCTCACACGTAAGCGTGTAAAAATTAGGGTTGAAAATACGGTCTCACACGAGGATATATAAAATAGGGTGAAAACCCGGTCTCACAAGTAAGTGCGTAAAAATAAGTGGAAAATCCTGTCTCACACGTGGATATGCAAAATAGGTGGAAAATCCGGTCTCACACGTAAGCGGGTAAAAATAAGGTGAAATCACACACGTGGACGGTAAAAATGGCGACAAGGTGCGGTTACAAAACCAGTGGAGTAGGGATAGTGCCTGTCTACTTGTCAAAGTACGATATATCCGTTATTAAAGGAGACATCAAAAAAGTTATTCAAAAAATTATGGGCAACTTCAAACTTCACATTATAAAATTATTTTCGTATTTGCAGGTGTTACATATTACCAGGGTGAACCAAACATACTTTTTTTAAAATAGGATACCCTATATATTATTCCAAATTTAGATGAAGCTCATCTCCCCCATACCTCCAATATAGGGTTTCATTACGTTATACAGGGTATTTCAAAAGTTATGGTCAATTGTACACGAAAATCATTCTCATTTCAACGTCCTGTATACCCCAGACAGAACGACCTAACGAGAAAGTGCTATTTCTTTATTCCTGCACCAATTGAATATAGAACGAGCCAAAACTCGAACACATGATTTTGTCAATTTTATTACAGAATTTAATAACAGAAAGAGATTTTTTAAACAATTTCTCTTATAACAAGTTAGCCGTGAACAAATAAAAGTGTGACAAATTATTATAAAAAATTCAAAAAACATCGGTTATTAAGACAAAATTCTTATAAAATTATTTCATAATAAATGTTCAAAATGTCCACCGAAAACATCAATTCATCACTGCAATCGATCTTCAAATTCTCGACTGACATTTCTTAACATTTCTACATTAATACTCTGGAATGCTTCTCGTATTCTATTCTTCATATTATCTTGTGAGGCTGAAGGTATTTGATACACACGCTTTTTACATAACCCCACTTGAAAAAGTCAATTTTACTTAACTCTGGTGAACGAGCTGGCCATGCAATGGTCCTCCTCTTCCCACCCATCTTCCAAGAAAATGGGTATTAAGATGATTATGAATTAATCTAGTGTGATGTACCGGAGCTCCATCGTGTAACAACCACATTCTTTGACGAATGTTAAGAGGAACGTTTGCCAACAGTAATGGTAAATGATTGTGGATTTGTTGTTGAGCACATTCACAAAAAGCAACCCTTCTGGAATAGTCATCATCGAATAACTCTTGATGCAACTGGATATGGTATGGATGCATCTTATTCTTACGCAGTATTCTTCGGACGGATCTGTCACTAATATCATGCTGACACGAGATTTCACGTGTAATAACGTGTGGATTATGCGTAACTTCAAGCATCACGTTAAAATCATTTTCCTCGTTAAGTTCAAGTTTTGTCCTTTCTTTTTTTTTCATAAACTACTAAACCCATACGAT
Organism: Vesta saturnalis; assembly: GCA_036346205.1. Taxonomy (NCBI): domain Eukaryota; kingdom Metazoa; phylum Arthropoda; class Insecta; order Coleoptera; family Lampyridae; genus Vesta; species Vesta saturnalis. The sequence continues at coordinate 3,219,835 of JARFJB010002287.1, read as the reverse complement.
TAAAACGATATACCAACCTTTCCAACGTTATTTTCTCGAGTTGTCTTCGTGCGGGATATTTCTCTTTGTAAATTATTTGTGCTAATAAACAAGTTTTAATACATTCTCCCAGTACCCGTATCATGTCTGTTAATTCCTCAACAGGAAAGTTCATTTCAAACTGCATTTAAGTGTACAAATTAATAAACACTACACAACCAAATGACAAGCTAGTAATTATTACTGAATAATATCTATCTGTCATTTGTACACGACTAACTTGTAATAGAAATTGATAAAAAAATCTTTTTCTGTTATTAAACTGAGGATATAATTCACATGTCACATGGTACATTTTTGATTACTTTCATTGGTTAAAATACAAAAACCAAATCGCAGAATAGGCTATCAAATCGGTGATAATTTTATCACCGCATGTTGACTGTCACATGATTCTAATGAATAAAATAGTTTACTGTCAAAGTGACAAAAGGTTTCAAATAAATAAATAATTGTATTGATTATCTTGCAACTGTAATATTTACTATCAAAGTAACAGATCGTTTAAAATTGTAAACTTTAAAAAATATATTTTCTATTAACGTTCATTATATTCTCTTATCCAAATATAAATGTTATGATTAATAATCAATGATACCAATCGTTAAAACCTTTAGAAAATTGAACTGGTGCTTCGCACTCGTTCAATTTTCATCGGTTTTTAACTCGAGCTATCACCGATGATAATCAGAACACTAGTTATGTTATCCCCGAAAATATCTCAGAAATTAACGATTTTAGCTATAGGGAGTGCTTAATAAAAATGGAAGAACATAAAGTGTATTTTCACTTTTTAAAATAAAATACAGGGCGATTCATATGAAAAAATTGACAAAATCATGTGCTCGAGTTTTGGCTCGCTCTATATTCAATTCGTGCAATAATATAAAGAAATAGCACTTTCTCGTAACACTGTACCAATGTCAAAAAGTTATGGCTGGAAAAAAATGATTGTTAGGTTGTTCTGTCTAGGGTATACAGACGTTGAAATGAGATTGATTTTCTTGTACAATTGACCATAACTTTTGAAATACCCTGTATAACGCAATGAAACCCTATATTGGAAGTATGGGGTAGATGAGCTTAATCTAAATTTTAAATAATATATGGGGTGTCCCATTTAAAGAAAGTATGTTTGGTTCTTCACCCTGGTAATATGTAATACCCTGTAAATACAAAAATAATTTTATAATGTGAAGATTGAAGTTGCCTATAATTTTTGTAAATAACTTTTTTGATATCTCCTTTAATAACGGATATATATATATAATATATATATATATATATATATATATATATATATATATATATATTATATATATATATATATGTGAACCATATATATATATATAACGTTATATATGACGTAATCATTAAATGGACTGATTTTGTATATTTAAATGATCATAAAGTAATCCATTTGAAAGCTCGTCCTTTCAATGACATTAATCATTAAAACTGATAAGTTTCACAGAATCAAACATTAATTGGCGTTGAAATCATAAGGAATATTAATGTTAGCTTTGAATCAGGTTATTCGTATAACTTTAATCATCTTAAATAGGCGGCTATTTTGTAAAATATTTAATGGGACATATGGAAGTAATATCTCATTTGAAAGCTTGTCCTTTTCAACGACATTAATAACATTAAAATGTTACTACTGATTTATGAGTTTCAACCCAAAAACCTCAAAAGATTAATTGGCGTTTTTGGTTTGAAACTCATGAGTCATGAATCAGTAGTAATATTTTAATGTTGCTGATGTCGTTGAAAATTACTTGGAACGAGCTTTCCAATGAGGTATTACTTGCCATATGATCCCGTTTAGAATTATTTTACAAAATGGCGGCTGTCCGCCATTTTTAATGATTACGTCATTGAATAACATCAAAAACGTTGTATATGTGTCTAGTTCGTACCCAAAATTTTATTAATAGTTTGGGAGACTAAACGGGCACTGTATAATAATACTCAACTCACTCATTTTGTTACCGGATGAAAATATAGAAAATCCGCATTACAAAACCATGAACTTCATTTTCTATTTAGGTGTCACAATGATCATATTGCACAACTGTTTTTAAAAATAGTGGAACAATAACCGATTCTGTAACATTTAATATGGAAATGAATGATATGTTGTAATTGGCAACATCCACTGTAAACTTTAGGTTGTCTATTATTATTATTTTCAATAGTAAATTTGTACAGTGCTACCAACCAACGAAATTGAAATGACTAGCATTTTAGATTTGCACAAAAATTAAGATTTATGCCCTACAGTAGAAAAAATATCCACAAGCTACAAATATTACAATACCTGCTCCTTCTGGGCATTCGTGGCTTAGCCAGTCGTTGCACAAAATAGTCATATTGCAATAAAATTTATTATAACACTTGTCTTTCAAACTGATGTGTACCAATTAACTGTGTTGAAATTTAAATATTTTGTAATAAAAGCGAAACTGTTTGAAACAATACAGAAAGAGGTTTTAGTATGCTCAGAAGTTTAAAAAAAAACCTGAACTACCATCATCCACAATTTGTAAACTTACGATACTTTGGAAATGAAATGAATGAAATTTTTGTTTTTGTTTTTTTAAATTATTAAGTCTAAGTTGTTTCCAAAAACACATAGCATATATTGTAGTATTTGCAAAAAAACATGGGGTAAGCAAACTGAATGTTGACTGTGTTGGTAGGAGGGGTGCTGTATGTTGGATCGCTGTTTTCGCTACCCGCGGCGGACACGGGATTCGCGTGAATGTGGGTGCCAGTTTGCGCTGTTGCACAGAGCCGACTGCACTTAGCGACATTCTTCACCGAAAGCAGTAAGTTTAAAATTCCATGCATTATGCGAAACAGCACGGTTACCGAAATTTTCATAAACAAAGAAAGAAAGAAATTTTATAAAAGTATAGTGCCACAAAATCTAAACATTTTGTGAATTACCTAAAATTATGTATTTAAGCCACGAAAATTTCTGTAGCTGGCCTGTAATGGTAATTAAAAACGAATATTTACATTTTGCATGGATAAATTGAATTTGGGTCACCCGCATTCTTTTTTAAAAGCTAGATCACATTGGGCTGACAAAAATCGGCTTTATTTTACACATTGTCGTTTGAAATAATATGAGACTACATAGAGTGATTACCTGTATAAGTTATCAATTGCATAAAATATAAAGATTAATGGATAACAGATTGCATAAGCTAATTACATAACAAAATTTTTCAGCACAACTCTGTGAAGCGGCTGTAGCCTTAAATCAATATATTTGACTGTTATGGGTTTAATTAATTCAGCTTGAAACGAATTCGCGAAAATTAATTTTGATAAAGCACTTTTAGAGAATTCATTATCATTCTATTAAAATAGTTTTATGTTTATTTTTTTAATATAAGCACATTTAGTTTAACATCTAGTGTCGTTAACTATAGTGTTCACTACATATTGAAACACGCAAGCTTGTGGTAATTATCACTATAATTAAAAGTGTAATTCATACACAATAAATCTCTGCAAATGGGGTATGAAATATTTAAAACGTAACTATACAAATATTTTTATAGCAATCCACGTTTCAAAAAGCTGGTTGTGGAAACATTAAAGTACTACCCTCTCCATAAACTGTGGTAAAGATTGTTTGGTCTTGGTATTGTGAACCTTTCCCAATATTAGTGACTCAACCATAAAAAAAATTGTAGTGAATGCGCAAGCAGTGTGTGATCAAGAGTATTTTCTTATAGCGGGGTCAAGAATCCTTAACATCAATGTGTCTGTTAAACAAAGCGAAGCTCAAGATATCGTATGAGGGAATCGAAACCAATATTCTACACCAGCAACACATCTGCTTGAAAAAACCCAATAGAAGTTTCACATTTTGTGTTTTTGAAAGTTTTGAGTTATTTTGGAACCATATTAAACATGATTGCAACTGAACTAGAAATATTCTATTGATTTGTCAAACGTTCCGCTAATTTCTAGGGTAAATAGAATATTAAAAAATAACGTTAGTTTGGTTAATAAACATGTGTCCGAAAATGCCTCCTTAAGAAGATACGGCTCTGAAAAAGTGACCCCAAAATCCCTTTTTTTTATTACCTCTGAAACGATTTAAGGTACCTCAATGAAATATAGACCACAAATACCTTTGATTAGGTCATAAAAGATAGTGTTGACAAAATTTTTAATATCTTGTATAGGAGCGTCGCTAAAGGGGGTACCACTTATTTTACCCCCAAACTTTTTTTATGGGGATATTTTTATTTTTTTTTGGCAAAAATAGTATTTTTTAAACAATGCCACAAAAAAGATACTCTTGTTGAAAGTCAAAAAATTACTGGTTTTGGAATTATTCGAGGTTTCAGCAAGCAATGCTGACCGAATTAATAAATTATTGTACAATGAAACCATTAATAATTTTCATGCAGGAGAACGAACTACCTCAGGGAATAATTATTGTTTCCGAAACAACTATGAGGTAAAAATATTGTAAATTATTTAGAACTTAAAAAAGGTTTTAATTGTATGACATTAAAAAAATTGAATAAGTAGGTACGGGTTTTTACATTAAATTTTTGAAATGCCCACCATTTTCACGTAATCGTTTTTCCAGTGAAAACATAATCCTTTGGAGTAGCCGTGCTTCTTGAATTAACATTCTTAAATTACTTTCAATTCTCGCTCGAAATTCTTTAATGGAATTTATTTCGTTTGAATATACTTTTTCTTTAACTAAACTCCACACATCAAAATCCAAAGGTTTTAGGTGAGGGAACCTTGGTGGCCAGTGGATAGGAGCATCAGCACCTCCACCAATCCAACGATTTTGTAAAATGTTCGTTGAACCATCTTCTAGCTTGTCTACTGAAATGAGGTGGAGCACCATCATGCATAAATACCATATTTCTTCGTGGATCAAGAGCCAAATCTTCTAATAGCGTAAATAAACGATTATCCAAAAAATGCATAGTAAACCACCATTTAAATTTCTATCAAAAATATGCTATGCAACGAGGCGGTTGCTTATTGAAGCAGCCCATACATTCAACTTAAAATTATGTTGATAATGCGTTACACGTTTAACCTTTGGATTTTCCTCCATCCAAAAGTGACTGTTATGACTATTAAACATACTTTGTCTAATAAAAGTTGATTCATCGGTGAAAAGAACATTTTGTAAAAAATCTGTCGTATTCTTTCTTGTAATAATTCGCAAACGTCTCTTTCCAAAAACAGATTTTCAGGCAATAATTCTTGTACTTGCCTGTACGATCTTTTAATACACTTGTGATACTTGCCGTTGCCACATTTCTTACACATATCGTAGTATCCGCAACAACTAAATTTAAAATATTTTCTTCTGATTGAGGAATTCTTGCCACTCGTGGTCTACCAGAATTTACTTTTTTTGGTTTAAAGGTTCCAGTCTCACGGCACCGGGTCACTAAATTCAAAAATATTTTTGAAACCGAAACACTTATTCTTGAAAATGTTTCGCTGCTTTAGCATTTCCATCACATTCCCCTAATGTTAACAACATATCGGTATGGTCAATATTAGTGTACATATTCATTTTCAAAGGTTTTAAAAGCGTTATTACTTGTTAAACAAACCAAAACTATCAACAACAATGTGTCAAACGAATCTGTCAAATAAAAAAAATTGCCAGTCTGCACTCTAAGCCTACTTAATTCAAGTAAACCAAATTAACTCAATATTTCTTTTATTTTCTTATTTTAGGTAAAACATGTTAAAACCTCAAGTAACTCCAAAACCAGTAATTGTTTTGAGTTTCAACAAGAGTGCCTTTTTTGTGGCAAATTGTTTAAACAATATTATTTTTTCCCAAAAAATTATAAATATCCCCACAAAAACACTTTGGGGTAAAAATAAGTTATTATTTATTAAAATTTTGTCAACACTATCTTTTATGACCTAATCAAAGGTATTTGTGATCTAAATTTCGTTTAGGTATCTTAAATCGGTTCAGAGAGAATAAAAAAAAGGATTTTTGGTGCCACTTTTACAGGGCCGTATCTTCTTAAGAAGGCATTTTCGGACGCATGTTTATTAACCAAACTAACGTTATTTTTTAATATTCTATTTACCCTAGAAATTAGCGGAACGTTTTTTGAAACACCCAGTATAAACCACTTTTCAAAAATTGGTCCAAACTATGATAAACTATCCGGTTTTAATACAACATTACCTGATTTATTAAATCTTCAGAAATTGAGTAAACTAGGCATTAATACTTTATGCGGTGTGTTGTTTCATTAATTGCAATTATGCTTAAAGTATTTCTCATTTAATTAATCCTTATCTGCTGTTGTAAATCTTGGCAGTTATTATGAATGAGCACAGTTTTTAAATAACTGCAGTATTAAATTACATTGAAAGTCATATAAAACTTGAAATTCTACATGCTTACGTATTGATTTTACAGCTTAATGAAATTCAAGCTGTTACAAACGTTTCTAAATTGAAACGTCATCAATAAAAGGCAGGAAAGTTGAGAAACAAAGTTAACTACGTTTTTCAAATAATAAACTTCCGTCTACTTCTTTTGAATATTGCTGTGAACCAAATTTTACAATACACATCCAATTGACGGAAGTATATACTGTGTTGCAATAATTAATTACTTTAAAAGCATATGCGACCTAATTTTTGTACACGATGGTAAATAATTGAGGGAGTAATTTAAACTGACGGGCATCGAACTATAGCCTATAGGTAATCACTCTTGAAGTAAAAAAAAATACGCACAAAGATTGACACTACAGCACCCTCTTTCCACACGAGGACCAATTACTAATCAAATTCTGCTGTTAAATACGTTTAGTTATCTGAGGACACTAATTTACGTACTTTATACTAAACACCTTTTTTTTTCATTTTCTTTGTGCTACGTAGTATTTGATTTGTTTTTGGTCCTTAAGTTTTTCACTTCAACAGTTTGTTTTTTGCTTTTTCACTGCTTGTATTTTGCACGCATTTTGCATAGTTATATAAAATCGATTTGAATTATAAAATTAATTTCATTACATAACGAAATGTTAATTTGGCAAATCTGTAACATACAGGATGACCCACAACATACGACGCGGTCTACTGTTAGAAAACGATTGATGAATGAATTTTGGTACAATATGGAGACTGTAAAGCACTATATTTTAAAATTATTCTGACGATACTGCGTGGTCTAAAGAAAAATATTTATATTAAAGCTACTTTTTTTAAATTAAACACCCTGTATTTTTTATCAACTTTCAGAAGATGAAGTCGAATAAAGATAAGTTACTGTTATTGTTTCTATACCTATCCTCCTAGTATTTTAATGCTGGCTTGTGAAACTGCAAGGCTAAGTTAAATAATAAAAAAATTTTGGATAGAATTATAATTTATTCGTCTGTTGCATAACTTGTATTACAGTAGGTTTTCAGATAAATTTAGGCTATTTTTGAAATTCTTCAGAATGTAGAGGGTGTCTCAAATAAAACACCTCGTATATAGTACTTTCAAATTCAAGTATATTTTATTACCTTTTCATTAGTATTAGGTTTCCCTATACCTATCGTTAACAAATTTATAGTTATTTGCGTGTAATCTATTTTCAGATATTTATCAAGGCTTATGAGGCTATCGCCCATTAGGCCGATAGGATACGATCCGATGTATTTCTCAAACTTTTAATTAATTTATATGAACACATGATTATTTACCATTAGTTAGTTGGACATGGAGACATATTTTGTTAGAGAAAGGGCTGATATGATTTTAGTGATTAATGAGTGTGAATTGTCCAAAAATACCTGTGCTTGAGAAAGTGTTGATAGTTTTTCGAGAAACTGGAAGTTCTGTTAGACCAGGAACTTTTAGAAACGAATTTTCAAAAAGAATAGAGCTTTGTGTGTGGGTTCCGGTAAATCTGGAACACTGGAACTGTGGAAGGATCTATAGCAAACAAAATACACCCACGTACCACACAAAATTAAAAAAAATAAAAAACGCTGAACGCGTTTCAATAGCTACGCTATCATCATCAGCGGTCGACTAGGGCGAACTAAAGAAAATTTCTAATATATATATATATATATATATATATATATATATATATATATATATATATATAATATACCATCAGCGAGTACCACTTCGTTGCTTATCTGGTGAAAGTTATGAAAGTTTAATGAGAACTGAGAAGTCTAAAGGTCCTTGATCGTCATTATTCCTTAGATTTTCTTTGTTTTTGAGGATCTCTAAACTTTCATAACAATCAAGTTCGTACTTATTACTAACATGTTTGATTAAGGATACCTTATCTACTACAAGATTTTTATCAAACATATGTAGGGCTACGGCAGACTTGTCCCAACATTTGCATTTTCTAATATATATATATATATATATATATATATATATATATATATATATATACACCATCAGCGAGTAACACTTCGTTGCTTATCTGGTGAAAGTGAAAGTTATGAGAGTTTAATGAGTTCTGAATAACCTAAAGGTCCTTGATCGTCATTATTCATTAGAATTTGTTTGTCTTTGAAGTTCTCTAAACTTTCAATCCAAACGTTAGGACAAGTCTGCTCTAGCCCTACATATGTTTAATAAAAATCATGTAGTGGATAAGGTATCTTAATAATGCATTAGTATATACGAACATATGAGTTAGAGACCTTCAAAAACAGACAAATTCTTATTAATGACTATTAAGGACCTTTAGGCTACTAAGAACTCACTAAACTTTCATAAGTTTCACTTTCACCAGATAAGCAACGAAGCGTTATTCGCTAATGGTATGTATAGGTGCCCCATAAGTATAAGGATGCAGCTTAACTACAACCTCCTTAGGTCAAATGGGATCGATTAAACCAAACATACCTTAGTACAAATGTGCTTCTTGAAGAAGTTACAGATTTTTAAAGAGATAAAAAGCTCTTAATACTGGGTATATTTTAGAAATCAGATTACGTATCAAGCTGAAAATTGGAACAGATCCACTTCCGATGAAGCTGAATATTCTTAGTTTATGAGCCATACTGCATATTGTAGAGGGCGCTGTCGACAGATTTTCTTCGTATGTTTCTGTGGTATTTTTCTTATGATCAACACTTTGGTTTCTGTGGGTAAAGTTTATGATGGAGAAACTAATTTTACATAAAAACGGTGTACTTGTTTTATATCCACAAAATGTGTACACCGTTTTCAAGAAAAACGCACCTAAACGTTTTAATGCACCAATTTAAAGCTTTTCACGAAATACGATTGTATCAAGTCACACTACTATTAATGCACTTTCTAATAAAAGTTGAATTGAATTAAGTAGGTATTAGATTTTACTGGCTATTTACAAATGATTCTCAAAGTGGACGCCATTAGCTTCAATGTACTTTTGACAACGCTTAGCTAGATTTTGTCCAACACGGAAGAATGACTGAGCATTATTTCTAATCTCATTTCCAGCTTCTCGAATTTTTTTTGACAATTCCATTCTATTGCCTTTTGATTGTTTGTAAACAATGGATTTCATATGACCCCATAAGAAAGAATCTAACGGATTGAGGTCCGGACTACGCGGTGACCAAAGATGATCACTCCCACGTCCAATCCATCGTTGTCGAAAGTGATTACTTAAATAATTTTGCGCATTTCGAGCATAATGAGCATATACCACATACTGTTTCTAATGTTAAGCGGAACATCTTCTAGTAAGGTGGGCAAAGTAATTTTCAAAAAGTTGAGATATGATTCTGCGTTCAACTGATTAGGAAGTTCACATGGTCCCCTTAAAGAATCCCCGACAATTCCACACTATACGTTAATGGAAAATTCGTGCTGAGAATGCTTCGTTCTAGCTATACGGGGATTGTCTTCACTCCGTGTATGAGAATTGCGGGTATTAATTATGCCTCGACGGGTATAGGTTGCCTCATTAGTAAATAGCACACGATTAAAAAATATCGGGTCATTATCTTATTTATTACGCAACCAGTATCAAAAATTCAATCATAGTGGGAAATCAGTCGGCAATAACTCCTGTACATTTAAATGGTGGTACGGATGCAGAAGAACTCTGCGTATGGATTCCCCGGGTACCGCTGCAATTGCAAATATCTATCGCATACTGATTTCAGAATTTTCTTCAACTCTACATAAAATATCTTCTTCCTCCCCAACGGGTAGAGAAGTTGGACGTCCATCATGGTATCTCGCTTTAAAGCTCCCATGTTCCTTTAACCGTTTAATAAAGTTTGAAACAATTTTCTCTTGTGTTCGCGACGAATTGGGTATAACTCATTATACCTTCTTGCTGCAACTTCTCCATTAAATTGCTCTTGGCAATAAGTCGCAACCATATTAACCATCTCCGAGTTGGAAAATATGTTGTAATGGGACGTTTTACAATAAAACAAGAAAAGGTATTCAGAGCGGGAACAAGAAAAATGAACAGAAACTTTAAGAACAACAATAAATTCGATAATAACTCAGTAGAACAACAATAAAATGAGTTAATATAAAACAACTGACAGATTACAACTTGCAAATAATATAACAAATGCAATAATATTAGTGTGACAATTGGTACCTTTACACAATCGTATTTCGTGAAAAGCTTTAAGTTAGTGAATTAAAATGTTTAGGTGCGGTTTCCTTTAAAACGGTACATTTTGTGGATATGAAACAAGTGCACCTTTTTTGGGTAAAATTAGTTTATCCACCATAAACTTAAACCGCAGAAACGAAAGTGTTGATCATAAGAAAAATATGACAGAAACGTACGAACAAAAATCTGTCGACAGCGCCGTCTACAATATTCATAAACTGAGAATATTCAGCTTCCTCCGAAATGGATGTGTTCCAATTTCCAACTTGATACAACATGTCATTTCTGAAATATACTCAATGCTAAAAGTATTTTTTATCACTCTAACGAGCTATAACTTGTTCAGGAAGCAGATTTGTTATAAGACATGTTTGGTTTAATCGATCACATTTGACCTAAGGAAGCTGTAGTTAAGCTGTGTCCCTATACTTTTAGGACACCCTGTATATTAGAAATTTTCTTTAGTTCGCCCTAGTCGACCGCTGATGATGATAGCATAGCTATTGAAACACGTTCGGTGCTTTTTTAATTTTTTTTATTTTGTGTGGTACGTGGGTGTATTTAGTTTGTTAGTGAATAACTTCAATTTTCATTTTTATAATGACGAATATCCGCATTTTTACGTACGTGTGGTTTTTAATATCGATTGTCCGTTACTGTATGCGGATGAATTCCAGGAGGAAACGTTATTTTATCATTTTATAGTGCTTCAAATGCTTTTCAGTTTGAAATGATTCTTTGCCAGAATCTGCACGGATTGTTAGACAAAGTTCCTCTCCACGATGGACAACGTATGTGGTTTCAGTTGGACGATGCCCCCGCTTCAACAATGAGGTCATCAAAACTGATCACCCTCATCACCAGAGTTATGCCCATGGATTTCCTTTAACCCAGAACCACCGAAAATATGAAATATAGGATACCCACTACATTTCAGGACAAAATGTTAAACAAGAATTCAGGAAAAAAATGTAACTGTGTACTGAAACAAACGGAGCACCGAACGCTTGTGACTGTATTTCATTCCTTAACCTTAGTTTTAACATGTTTTTTCATATGATTCCTCTTATGTTTAAATTATAATTTTCATAGGGAGAAACAATATAGCTATGTGGTTATGAATATCTCCGAAATACTCTAAATTTATTCCATAAGGGACATTGAATTAATTATAGGCGAATAACCAGAAATCTGTTAACGATAGGTATAAGGCAACATAAAGAAGGTAATAAAATAACCTTTAATTTGAAAGTATAATGCACAGTGTTTTATTTGAAATGAACAAGTTATACAATTAAAGCTCTCATCCATGTTCTTAGGACAACCTGTACACGTTCAATGTTTTTAAAAATAGCGTTAATTCATATGAATAATAACCTTAATATAACTAAGTTATGCAACAGAATTGTAGATTTTAAAAAATAAATAAAAAAATAAAAAGAAGTAACTTAACGTTACTTGATCTCATCTTTAAAATGTGATAAAAAATACATGGTGTTCCATTAAAAAAATGTGGGTTTGATATACATTAATGATAAATAAGTTTAAAATATAATCTTTCAGAGCCTCCATATTGTACCAGACAATCATTCGAATCAGTAAAACCATTTTCCCGCAGTATCCGGGTCGTGTAGGGTGGGCCACCTTGTATAAAGTGTATGGTTAGGAGTTTGGAATGTGCTTGGCATGAATCCCGATTTATCTAGAAAACATTTTGTTTAATTCTATTCTAGAGTAATACAATAATGACACGTTCAGCTTAGGGAAATGTGTTGATTTTATTTTGTATATTTTGATAAATAGCCAACTAAATGAATACATACTGTCTTCACACTTCCATGCTTATGTTTACTAAAAGGAAGCTATTATTATATTCCCTCTATCAATAAATAAATAAAACGATTTTAGTTCACTTTGTATAAACATTCTAAGGTTTCATTTTGTTAGTGGTCTGTTTTTGTATACGGTTTGTATAGAAATGTAAATGGGCCTGTTACTGATGAAACCGTATGATAAATCTTACCAAAATATGTAAAGTTGTCAAAGAGGTTCCTTTTATTTTTGCATTATTTACTCATATTCATTGTTGATGTCTTATCTGGAGTACTCCCTCGCATTGAATATTTATAGTAGACGTGCTGCTTCAGTTGAGATTCAACATTTTAAAATAAACAATGGACTTTTAGCAATAGAAAACCGTTATATTTAGACTTGGTTATTTAGCTTGCAATTGATGCCTACTTCGTATAGTTTATCAAAAAAACCTCTTTAGTGCTATATTTTATTATTATACTAGATGTACCTTTATGAATTGAAAAAATTCAAAAACAGTTGTTATGCACCAAAGGTATATTTAGAAACACAAAAGCTTCCCCACTGTTATGCAATTTTTTAATTGTAACGTACCAAACATAAGTATTGAGAGATATCAGGAGGAGCTGTCAAATCTAAATTTACTTTGTAGATATCTTCCTTTACACCGGCTGGATCGGGATGGGTGAAAAATTTCAAATTGATTCCACAAATAGAGCACTACTCTCAACCATTCACGCCCCAGCCAGCCGGATTTCAAAATTTACCTAAAGGTGGGAAGCATGCGCACCCCATGCCAGCCGAGGAGGTACCGCCACCCTTACCATCGGCTTAATATCGCGTCTCCGATTTTCTGAGCACGGTAAGAACTGCCGATCACCTTTTTCTTTAATCTATTCTCATCCTTATTTTTCCTTGTCGCCCTCACTGTCTTCCTAATGAATTGAGAGTCCAAAATTAAAAAAAAAATTAAAAAAAGATAGCTGTAGTTTCTAGGATAATAAATAGCGGACATAAAATCCTGCCCCATTCGGATGTCCGGGAGGGCAGGGCCCAAATTATCTCAGTCATCGAAAGTACTTACTATATCCACTATTGCAACATCCGCGGTATCTGGTTTAATCTTAATGCTGTTCACCAACATCTTGAACAATTAAAACCTGACATTTTGTTTCTATCTAGAACACAAATCCCCTCTGAAAACTCCGATTCACTCGACTTGCAATTTCCTCTGATGTAATGCAGACTACGTTGGTGCTAGAAATACCTGGAAAATTGTTATCACTAAGGCTAAAAATTTGTTTGAACCACGAAAATTCAATAAACTAGCTACATCTCCTTTGGGCAGCCGTAAATTTTGGTCTTTAGCTAAAGCCATCAGTAAATCTACGGTAAATCTTCATTTCCCCCCTGACATCTCTTAACGGATCTGTAGTTGCCAATCTTTTGTCGACGTAGTTGCCTCAAACTCGTATCTCAATGATTCTAAAAAAGGTGTGCCTTTTAATCAACTCTTCTTCATACTCTATGAAACCAATTCATTTTCGGTGCAAGAAACTTGAATAGATTATATCTCAATTAGGCAACTGGCCCCAACGGTATCACAGCTGTTGTCTTGAAGAAATTTTTCCCCGAACTGATAACAGCCCTATCTAAGCTCTATTCGATCTCTTTGTCTTCTGGGGAATTTCCTTCATCATGGAAGTTAGCAAATGTTGAACCTATTTAAAAAAAACGGTAAGTTTGGGAAAATATATTAGAACAACCCGGTGAAAAAGTGGTAGATACTTTAGATATCTCAAAGGCATTTGACCAAACTCACCTCGTTTGGGTTAAATGATACGCTCATCAACTTGGTTTCTAGTTATAATAAAGTGATCGAACTGGTAATCGTAATAATATAATAAAGTAATAAGCGTAAAATAAATGAGTGTAAAAAGTTCTCCAAAAACCAATCGTTAAACTGTCTGGAGATACTAACCATTCACCACAAATAATGCCTTTGACTCAAATCGGTATATTAACGTAGGGTGGTTCATTCTTTCGATTTGCTTAATTACCACAATTTTTGCTAGATTACTTCCACTGAACATCAATATAAAAAAATACAATGTAACACTAATAAAAATGGTCTCTGACGCCAAGTTATTTTTAATAATGCTCGGAATAACTAAACCGAGGTTTACAAAAAAAATTTTATCAAAATGTAAAAAATAAAAAATGTACAGACTATGTTTATTAACATTTAAATTAGGGTTATATAAAATATATCTTAAAATTCTAGTCTTATACTAATAATCTATAAAAATAAATATCTGTACAATATATAATACTTCTTGAGAACCCCTGCTATTATAAAAAATAATGCAGAATTGCAAACCAAGGTGACGTATCCTTGTGTCAATGTTGCGCAATATATTGCAATAACAATGCTTTTATATTGTCAACCACACCCAAACTGGAATTTTATCTCTTATAAATTTGTCTTCTTGAAACTGAATAATCCGTTTAATGTATGTTCTTGAAATTTTCCAAATAAAATTGCAATCATAAAATGAAAGTTAAAAGTTAAAATGTAATTAAAGCGTAAATCAAAGTAAAAATAAAAGAAAATAAAAGTAAAAGTAAAAGTGCCTGAAAAGAGCAAATGTTTTAATTTTTAGTATTACGAGTTAATTTATCTTACCATTAAATCAATGGCACTTTCACTAAGGTTAGGTGGAAAACCCAAAAAAAGCTTTCTGCTTCTCACAACATTCATCAGGAAGTGAAAAAATGGACGCTTTGGAATAACTGGTGATGACGCGTTGCGCGAATGAAATGATCAGAAGAAAATTTAAAGTGGGAGTATAAACCATTAAGAAATATATACCCTTAAGAAGATATGCACTTAAGTTACACCAAAATGCAAATTAAGTTGCCTACCTCATAGCTATAATGCAAAAGTAATTAAAATTTTTCTTATATTTACAACTGAATGAACGAAAGACCTAAATTATGGTATATTTTAATACAACTCAAAATGGGTTGTTACATAGTTTCCTTGATAAAAAACGAATACGTGTCGTAGTTGATAGCATTAACGCGGACGTGCCACAGGAATCAGTTATACCGCCTACACTTTTTCTGCTATACATAATTGATCTTATTTCTTCAACAACTAACCCGACCCATTCCTTTGCTCACGACAGCACTCTTTATTGTAGTTCATTTGAGTTTAGTCATAATGGTAATCCATCTCAAATCAAGGCATTAAAGCTGAAATGGCAGTTTCAATCAATAAAGACATTCAATGTATTCTCAAATGCGGAAGCAATAGTCTAGGTAAATTTAGTACTTATAAAACTGAGCGTTGCCTTGTTGTTTGTCAAATACGCTTTTGAACAGATATAAGTAGTACTTTACCTCCCGACAACTCTTTCCGCTGTAAAAGGTCCAAATTCGACCTAATCTGGAATATAATTCTCACCTCTGGGTTGTTTCGGTTCTTTCTTTGTATTATCCGTATTACAATGGCTATTGCGCTGCTGAATTACATTCTTTGATCCCATCTCGGGCTAACTTTGCTAGGAATACTGGATTCGCTCATTCACACCATCAGTAAAACTGATGTCGTACCAAACGGGCGCAATCCACATTCTCCTACACATCTAAACTCTGGAACCTAGTTCCTGTTTTCCTTTGAGTTATGATATGAAAAAATTTAAGGTAGCCGTTGGTCGCAACTCAATATCTCGCTGTCCATCCTCCCAAGCGTTCCTGAGTGCTTTAGCACGGTAAACCAAACTTAGCCTATTCAGGTCCACAATTATTAAAAAAACTCGTGAAAAATGCTTTTCAATGATACAGTACAAATGTACATTTAGATAAATAATTATTAACTAATTCAATAAATAATAAATAACAGACTGTTGCTATGTAATTATTTGTATTTTACATGTAAAATAAGACATCTTATTTAATGAATTTGTGTTCATTAAAATATCCACCGTACTTTTTAAAATAAATTTCAGGAAATAAAGCAATAGTTTTGCAATAAATTATGTTACTTTACATTTAAGAGAATATTATCGCTTTGTTTTCGGTAATGTCATTTTACATTAAATAGTATTAGGCAAAAATCATTTAGTAAACGATAAAATTTCGCTTTTCTCATTTTATTGGAAATAAAGTGAATTTTAGCAATTAAATCTTATTGTTACATTCTTCTGCATTCATCATACCAAATCGGAAAGTCAAGTTCTATAATGGCGTACTCGTTGCCAGGAAGGTGTCAGATCAGCTACTGTTATAATGATGACATCTCGGAAAAATGTCAGTTATGCATACGTACATCCATTCGCTAACCTCGCAATTTGAAGAAACTTGTTCGATAAAAAGTAAATAACGTACAAAATCGCGAATGCTTGGTTCACAAAGCAGCTGCTCCAACCGGGATTTGTCGAGAAGCAGTGTGGAAAGTGCTTGAACTTTTTTAAGATGCAAATCGTCAAATAATTTGCCGATGATGATTATGACAGGCGGCTACAATTTTGTGACGAGATGGCTAAATAAATTTGAATAACCCCGGAATGGGTAGGAGACATTTGTTTGAGCAATGATTGCATGTTTTTCGTAAATGCACATTAATGCCGATATTGGTCAGATGACAATTATTTTTTTTCTAGAAGGATATACACAACACCCCTGCCAACTTAGCTTGTGGGGGTGGTATTTTTGGAGATGTAGTTTCCGGTCCTCTTTTGGTTCAACAATATTTGAATGGAGAATTGTATTTAGAGCTATTGCGGAATATGGGTAAACCTATTATTATTATACAGGCAGATGTGGATCGAAACATGAATTTGCGGAAAAATTTTATTTGTTTCCAGTAAGATGGTGCACCCCTTCACCGCCCTTTGCACAGTATCTATACCGCATATTTCCTCACCAATGGATTGGTAGAAGTTTCCATCGAATGGCCAGTAACTCATCTATAGATATGCTCTAAAAATGTGAAAATGTGGAATAAATGCATACCGTTCGCTACCCAGTCATAAAATGGTTAACATCTACCAAAGCATTGTCGATTGTCTTGCCTTAGTCAAGCTCATTTTAACTTAAATTTTTTTCGTTTTGGGGGATAACATACATACTGTGTATAACTTATTTTATTTATTATTCATATATAATTAAAACATGACAATAAAAATAATATTGATAGTTCTACTTATACCGTACACCATCCCGTCATTTTACAGCATCGATTATATCTATTATAAACTCCAGATTTGCTTCATCTAAAAGAAGGGTACGGAATATGTATAGAACTGATTTGGTTAAGCAATAATTATACTTTTGCTAGTTTTTTATACACAGACTGACAAAGCTGACACTCGACGATGTCCTATTTAATGCAATTGGTGTAAATGTAAAAATGTTTTGCCGTCAATGGACCTACTTAAAGAACACGACTCAATATGTTGCATATAATAAATTTACTTTGGGCCCATAATATCATTATCAAGTGCCCCTTAAGGGTTTAATATTTGATTAAAGGAGACAAAATATATAATTTAAATACGTAAGATTTTATAATGTGCACTTATAAGTATTTCAAACATACTGCTGCAATACAAATGTTATGCTTCCCTCTCGTACACACCAAGTTAGAATTATCATTTATTGTCATGCAATGCATAAATACAAGAGAAATCTTTCTGCCAATCGAATATAAACCGTGAAACATTATTAAAAGGAGTATACAGATTTGAGAAAATATTAGCGGCAGTTATAGACACCAACTTAAATACGAACTAACTTAACATACATTATGGAATCATTATATAAGGCTGAGATACACCAGAAACGTGGACGAAGCAACACAAAAGCAGCATTAAACATAGAAGGGCAATGAAAATTGTACAAGTAACAAAATCTATCTAACGGATTAAGGAAATAAGGAGCCTAGTGGAACAAATAAATCTTATTTATAAAAGAAACATGTATCAATAGTATAAAATGCAAAGAAGTAAAAATTAAAACAGGGGGAGAATTAACCAAAAACTAAACGTATGTATACGTTTCATAGACACTGAAAAAGCATGATGGTGTAACGCTAAATGTGCGTTAGCCTAAAAACTAATGAAGCAGTAGTAGTAGCTGACTTCAACAAGTTTATATGTAAATATATTAATAAAATACTAAGTAAAGATACAACTTGTGCATGGAGAATTGAAAATTGTTAAACTCGCAAAAAAAAATTTGTAACTACGTGCATTTATTTCGACAACTCAAAATTTCATAAAGTTTGGTAGCTAATCCTGAAAAAAGGAAGGAAGAAATGCAATATCGAACAGTCCATAAAGAAATTGCTATTAAAATTGATATGCACCTTCCAGTGTGTACTATCAGTATTATATAAAACGTAAAACTAATTAGCAAGCATAATACGACATAATCAGCCGCAGTTAGGGAATATGAGATATCTAAGAAGAATGAGGAGCGTGGAAAGATGTTGATAAAGTAGGAAAAACAAGAATTAGAAATTAAAGCACAGACATTAAAAAATAAAATAAAAGAGAAGGTAAAATGGGTTGGAAACCTAACAAGGATGAGAATGTAAAAGAAGGAGATTGCGAAATACTCATACGGGATCGCCATAAACAATGTGAAGTATTATTATGGACGGGGCTACAAAGCATAGGATTTCACTAGGAAAAACCTAAATAAAGAATAAAGGCTGGAAGAAAAGTTAGGTAAAACCAAAAAGAAAAATTTTAACCTCGACGCCAATATTACAAAGCAATTGTAATTAGTAAATAGTAATATACTAACGGATATTCTATGCCCTTTGTACGGGACCATTTTCATATACACATGTAATCTGCTTTCGCTTACTGTAATTAAATGTTACTTTAATTTGCATCGATCCAGCTCAACCGGTTTTCAATTATATAAAATGGGGGGTTGTTCGTTACTACTGTGGTTGATCACTACTACCCGTTTCGTCCACACCTACAATATACTTGTAAGGGTTTTAGACATATATTATTCCTATTATTTTCAATTCTAGATATTCACACTTAAAACTAACTTACCAATAAAACAAAATAAACAAATAAACTGAACGATATTTTAAACAAACAAAAAATAAATAAATCGCTTCTATCGGAGTAGGGCCTGGTGGATTCGTCTGAGGATAGGCCTTTTTGGAACAGGGATTGGTCGGTTGTGATCTTCAGACCATTTCTCTCCTTACGTTTTCTGTGGAAATACGGTTAGCAAAGTGTTCATACATTCAAAGGTTAGCAAAGTGTTCATACATTCAAAGGAACTAATCTTTAATTATATGGTTGAATTGTAGTTAAACAATTTATTTAAAATAAATAAATATTTTTAAACACGGTCCTGTCGGGTAGCTTTCGGTGGCCGAATTATTTACAGTTACTATAACGGGGATAGCAGGTATGCGTCGATATCATAACAAGGATAACGCTCCTTATACCTGTTTGGAGGTCAACTAGAAAAATCACTACTTTTAAAGGGATGCTTTTATACAGAATTTAAACGGTATAAATGCAATTTTTCTGGTTCTAATTTTTATGAAATGGACTTTTCTATTGCCTATATAAAATACAACGTATACGGTCTAATATTTACAAACGTAGAATTAAAGAAACTAACTAATTTGTACAAGGTTCTGTTGATTAACTAACGATCTATTTACATTAAGTATTGGGGAATAAGATACTTTTAATTACTCTTAGTAATTAGCGGAAATTTTAGTAAAACAGATTTGGTGGTGATTGCGAGTGACTAAACTCGTTGGAATTGAGAATAAATACTTTCGTACTATATTCTGGGTGCGTTCTGCTGGTACGCTTAAGCGGCGACCGATGAGTAACTCCTGGCGATTTTTGGTGTGAGGGCGTCAAGAGTAGCTACCGGTGGTGGCTGTAGGTCAGTGCTGATTTGAATAATGACACTTATAACGTGTCTAAACCTGCCGGAACGATTGATTTTACAGGTTTTCAGGCTCTAGATAAACTAGACGTCTACAGGTACGGCAGGCTTACAAAAGCGTTTCTCCTTCAAGCCTGGATTATCTCGATGAACGATCAGGACGGATGCTTGGTTAGGACTTCGTTAGACAAGTATACTGGGTGCCTCGCGATGGCCGAGAGGATATTGAAGCTGGTTACGAGACTTCTATTAAGAAGTGTTGTTAGAAAAACTAACTTTAATCGGGTTATTACGTTTAGCAAGATTAAAAGGTAATACTCACTGTTACGTACGGAGTTCGTAATTTACGAAGCTAGGTGACGGAAATACGGTCTAATTGCTGGCGGCTTGCTGATTTTAACGTGGCGGCTTCCTGCACTTCGGTTTTTAATTATTTTGCCTAGTGTTGACGTGTTTGTGTGAGTCGGTGTGTAGGTGGAGTATCAATTACAAGAATCTGGTAAAATACCCGTTGCGCTGTTTAATTGATACCCTGAAGATTGGCAGAATTTAGGCGAGTACTTCTCTATCCAATTGAGAAAGTAAAAGACTACATAGGGTGTTCGCCCGACGTGAAGCCGTTCACTGGTGTAAGTGTAGTGTTGTATATTTAACCTAATAAACCCTGGTATATACGATAACTGCAGGCTGGCGGTGTCGAGTAGTCTCCACAGAATGCAGGTGAGCGGAACGGAGCGAAGTAGAAAGATAAGCTTAATCGGGTAAGATAGATGCGGTGATTGGTGGATAGACTGGCGACGATTCTGGCGTAAAAAAACTCATGTTTTTGAAATTCGGTATTTGATGATATCTGTACAGTTTTAATTAAGAGAGATAACTAGCAAATAATTAATAAAAATGAGGTCAAAAGCAGACTGGCTCTTTACACACATATATTTCTGCTACGGGATTTAGTCTTAATTGGATAAGCATCTGAGGAGTGTTGATAAAAGAGGAAAAAATGAATTAAAATCCTCCTAAATTTCAACTCAATTGGTCAACTTGCTCGGAAATAAGTTAAAGTGAGAGTTGATTTATATGGAGCCACCTATAACGCTCTCCAGGGTACCTTCCAAATTGGTGGGATGTTTTTTTGTAACAAAATATTAATCTACTAAAATTTCAACTTTATGGTACTACTTATTCAAAAACAAAAGCCAAAAAGAAATTTTGGTCTTTATCGGTATCCCCTTAAAAAGTGATGAAGCACCCTCAACTACTAATGTAATAAGTCTTTTCCAAAAAAAGATACTGGACAAATTTCTACTCAATTAGTATACTTCTTTGAAAATAAATTTTAAAAAATAAGAGTGTTGGCTAACATGGAAGCTCCATTAAATGGTACTAACTCTAGCCATGTTTAGAGATCGGTTGATCTATTTGTTCAAACATAAATTTAAAGATCAAAGAATGAGAATTGATGAGGAAGTTTTACCAAAAGCTAGAAGGTTTTACTCTGGCCGAACTATACATATTGCAAAAATTTCACCCTCGTCTTGAGTTATTTTGTATACCGGACAAATTGACGATCATTCAATTTCGTTTTCTTTTTGAATTAAAGGATACAAAATGTACATAAGTACTGAAAAAGTTAAGGAAGGGGTCAAAAATCACTTTTCGTAATGTGAAAATAATGATACTTATTTGTCATTGAAAGTTGTAGTTTGGTTACTTTTAATCAAATAGCAATACCTATATTACCCGTTTGATTGGTTGCTAACCATTATCGGTTATTCAAGTTTGTTACTAGTAGTGCTTTACTATCACTAACGAGCAATAGTAATTTATTTATTATACATAACCATGAAGGGACATTTTAACATCGAGTGAAAGATGTTAACACACTACTGCAAAAACACGCTTATTTCGCAACTTATTACATAAATAGCTATTTATCTACACTGTGGTTTAAGGTGTTGTCTTAGTATCTTATTTCAATGTACCTATATTCAGTGTTTATTTGACGCTTATGCTGAGAACATATAGATGTATGGTATTGAATATAACGAAATGATATGAGACGAGACAAAACTTGTAAGCTTATAAACTTGTAATGAATGTCTTTTACATATTGAAAATGATTGTTAACATATTGCTGTCTAAACACAAGACGGTCGTATGGAAAGCACATATTGAGTGAAACATCGCACTATACCTCATGGAGATTTTATCGCATTTTTGTTAAAGCACAAATTCATTTAAGGTAAGTGTATACAATATCGCCATGTTAAGCTTTTAATTACTTTTACGGAAAGTGAAATACTTTTAAGACTATATATATATATATATATATATATATATATATATATATATATATATATATATATATATATATATATATATATATGTATGTATGTATGTATGTATGTATATGGAACATATTGTCCAAGTCATATATAAACAGTGTAAATTTTTTTTTTAATTTTTCTAATTGACGATATTGGCAACAGGGGCTGATTTTCAATATTGGAAAAAAAACTTGATTTTGGTAAAAACTGTTTATTAATGTCACAAAATACAGGAACAATATGGGCAAATGACTATCCATTTTATCTTGCTTCGTCAAGCTGAGGCAGTCATCATGCAAATAAAAATTTCAAATGATACAAAGGCGCACATCGGCAATTCTGTCCTCTTGACGTGCTTTGTAACACCAACTTTCCACTTTTTTCTGTTCTGGAATCTTTTTCTTGGGCGCATTTTTATTTGAAGCTTATTTGGCTTAGAAGTGTCTGTAGGGTTATTAAAAATGTGTTTCGTAACAACTTGTGCTCTACTGTTTATTGCTGGTTTTTGGCATCTTATTGAGAGTTTGTACCATTGCTGGTATATTGAGCATATCGGTAAAGTAAATATGGTTCTCGTCATCGCTCTCGGAGGTGTCACTGGTTTCTTCTTCAGATGAACTGTCCGCTATCTCAAATTTGACACCCTCGCGATCATCCCTGTCACTATAAGTTTATAATTGACGTCTGATAGTCTCTCTGGAAGCATTAAACGTCTGATAGTCTCTCTGGAAGCATTAAACTTATTCTTAATCATTGCGTTGGCCGTGTTTGAAGGAGCTGGAGACCGTGTACTCTTTCTATGTTGAGCGGGCCGCTCTACTGAACCTGGAAACGATGTCTCATCTCTATTTTCAACAGGTCTCTCTATTGGATTTTCTCTAACTGTTCTTGATGGAAATACCACAACTGGTAAGATATCTGGGTTAAATGGGAAAATACCAGTCGCCGAAAATCCAGATTTTATATTGCATGGGTTATGCACTTGTCCCAAACACCAGAAAAAATGATGCCAAAACGTTTTTTTTGTTTGAGAACGATCTCTATGGTTAGACTAGTACTTAACAATTTCATCATCCCAATAATGTTCAAAAGAGCGAAAGACTACCTTGTCCATTGGTTGGAGCTCGTGGGTCGTATTGCTTGGTAAGCAGTATAAGTTGGTTTCTAACTCTTCAGTGACAATTACAATTGAGTGATCTAAATGACATTAAGCATCATCTAAAATTAAGGGACATGGTCCAGGTGCTTTGTATTTTGCAAAATGTTGACGCTAAGACTTGAAAGTTTCAATAGTCATACTGACTTTAGGTGTCATTAGTGCCATGCTTCCTGGTGGTAAAGAATCGGTCCATTCTCGTTTCATCCGTTTCCCATTGAATAAGATTGACGAAGGTACTGCAGAACCCATAGCATTTCCACATGATACTATCGTGACGTTTTGCCCATGTCCATTTGCTACCAGATGAATTTGTTTGGCACCCTTCTCTGCAAGAACCTGTTGTTGGTGATAGAGGGCCAAACGACAACCTTTGCGTCCATGTTTTAGATGCACTGTAATTTATCTATAATATCAAGGTCATTTAGAATGTTACGCAGTTTTGGAATCCTCTAATCCAGAAACGGACCGCCATTCTAATGTCTTTATTGAACGGGGGACTTATGGAGTTCGCATCGCAAAAATTGAAAACGCATCTACGTAACACTTTGGAAGTTATCGGATATCCCACTTTTGCCAATCGAATAATACGTGAACACAATTCTTATTCTTGTTCTGACGTGAGAATAGATTTACGACCCATACCACATTTTGACTTTAGATTTTTTCATAAACAATCTCTTTGCATTTCACGTGGCACTGAAAACTGCTTACTTGCTGAATTTTTGGACATACCATTTCTAACTGCAGCAATTGCATTTTGCATATTTTCTTCAATCCACTTTCCCCTTATACCTCGATTTCGTTCTTTAGACATCATCAACCTGGAAAGAAGAATCAATATTACAGTATTACAGTAATATTATACACCAATTGAAAAAAACAGCACACACGATACCATTCGTACAAAAATTTTTCATGGATTGTTTGTCAATTAACATGGATTTTGGTCAAGGACCGATTCATAAAACGAAGTGTAGCAATATCGCCACTGGCGATATTGTCACACAATGAAGATGGCGATATTGCCAACAACGAGTTCAATCCAATCTTTGTTTTTTTACTAAGGTTAGAATCGATTCAAAATAATAATTCAATCACATTCGAATACCTAAAACATCACTGTACATGATAATTAAATGAAGAAATTACTGACCGATTTATTTTTAATGTTACAAGGCAACCAAATTTGATTACTGTTAGAAAACGATTCTAGAAAATAAAGTTATACTTACAAAATCACAACGGTATTGAAATTTTAGGTTGCAATGCAACCGGCATTCTTCGTTTGGTATAAATTTATTATAGAAATACAATCCCTAGCGCCTTCTATTACACAGAGGTTTAAGCTGAAGCATAACGATTTGTATACACCTGCTTTAAATAAAGTTGCTATTTTTATAAACACAGGAATTGCCTTGAAACTTGTTAAACTAAATAAATATTGTCATTGTGAGTTGATAAAATTATAAATTTAGACTTATTTATCATAGGTATAAATTTGAACAGCCCAAATTATTATATAAAGTGTGATGTATAACTTACGCTCAACAGGCGTGGTTTGTAAGGTTTGCCTTTTGTTTCTTTAAACAACAGAGAAACCCGATAAATGTTTACGTTCCCTTAACCCGTAGGGTAGAGAAAGTATCGCATAGCACCTAGGAAATTAAAAGAGAGTTTTCACCGGAAATATATTTTTGGGTCTTCTCAGTTCAAAAATATCAATTTTACAAAATGGTCTGTGTCATTTTGTATGAATTTGGGAATACATAAAGTGGTTATTTCAAATCCTAGTTAATGAATTTACTAGCACCCTTTTTTTATGTTTTAGGAAATAAGTCAATACACGATATTTATTTAAGATAAAATCAAAATGTTCACAAAAACTAGCCATGGTGCAATATACAGGTATCCGTGTGCTTAAATTATAGAAGTATTATTCTTTTTAAGAATTTTAAGCGCTATGATTCAAATGATTTTTCTATAAAAAACATCTTTAGAGTACAGTAGAGTGAGAATTTTTGAATTTATAAGTGAACTGGCATTGAACCCAGGACGCACTCTGTAGGCTTTGTTCAAATGGAAGTGATTAAAGGGATTACGCATTACACGTATAAATAACATTACGTTTAAGAATTTAAAATTTATTACGTTTCATACCGAGCTGGTACCGTAGTGGCGACACGACCTGCTTAGTGTTCGGGAGGAAGTGGGTTCGATTCCCGTTACCGTCTACTTTGTATGAAGTGTTTTCAGGGGTTTTCCTCATACACATGTAGCGTCGTGGTCACTGCCTATATGCACACTATGTGCGGCTACTTAGGCGAATGCTGGGATAGTAGTTTCCCCCTCAGAGCCCTAACTCCGTTCGTTCCGGTCCTATCCTTACCACACCCATCCTTAATCCTACACCATGCATATATACGTAATGTATGTATGTATGCCGGGAATCCATGGTTGTGGCTGAAGGAAATCAGAAAGCTCGAGAAGCCCGCCCTCCCCCTTAGGGAGGGAATATAATATGTGGCCTTTTCCTTTTCCTTACGTTTCATATTCGAAATTATTGGAATTTTATATATCGTGGCCCAATAAAATGTGCCCACTGCGTACATTTTAAGACTGTTTCTATTAACATCGTTTTATTGGCGCAGAAAACTTTCAGTATCACAATTATTACTTAAATTTTGTTTATACCTTCTACGAGGGTCACTGCTAAAATTCGTAGAAAATGTAAAAAATGCACACATTATGTTACGTACCAAATTTTATTGTTTTTCAAAATATTCTCCCTTAATATCTAGACACTTTTGCATTCAGTAAAACCATTCTTCAAAACATTTTTGTTACTCTGAGCGAGGTGCCTCCAAAACAAGTACTTTAAAAGCTTCAACGGCCACTTCAGGTGATGAAAAGCGCTTACCATGCATTTTATTTTTGATGTTTTTGATAAAAAAAAAATGATCAGGCGAATATGGGCAATGAGTCATTAATTTAATATTTTGACTGGTCAAAAATTCTGTAATTTTTCGTGCTGTATGCGCACTTTCATTGCCATGATGCACAATAATTAAACTATACCAATCAGCAGCAACTGTTCTTCGATCCTCCAATGCAACAGTTGCAACATGGCGGTTTTTTACCGAAAAAAACAAGCAATCATTTTTTGAGAAACGCTTCACGAGCGCACCACTTTTATTGGTTTAGGTTCATTTTGGAACATCCATACAGATGCTTGCTGTTTAATTTCAGGCTCATATGAATATATCGATGTTACGTTACCTGTTACAATGTAATACACAGAATTTGAATGATGATGGTAAAATTTTTTACGCATTTCCTTGCACCACTTGACACGTGCTTTTTTTGAGCTTCTGTCAGATTGTGAAAAATCCATCGACTACAAAGCTTCCTGACATTTAAATGTTGTTTCAAAATGATATACATTTGTTACGCCACAATACCACTGTATGTTGTATGTCGATCTGATAAAGTCATTTCACGCGCAGCATCAACGTTCTCTTTGTACCTTCGTTCTGTAATAGGGCATATGCAGACCGGAAATGTGTCCGGAAACTATGCGTTTTCCGACCTAGGCCGCCAAAAACAATACTAAATTACAGTCGGTATTCATTGTAGTCACAGAACTGATAGAATATTCGACGTAATCGACATTTGACGTAACACAAAGCCTAATCGAGTTACCGTGTACATGTACGCATCCGTTATTATGTCTGTATTAGTTCCTTAAATACTACAAATTCCATCTATAAATTATTAGTCAACCAATTGGTAAGGTACCTACAAAATACGAGTAATGAATAATTTAGCAATTGTATTTTTTAGGTTATATTGGTTACTATTAGTTGTCAGTATTGCCAACTTAATTTCAACAGCCATGAAATTTTAAAAAGTACAACAATTTTGTTTACTGATTTTAATAACAATGGTTGACGTCGGCACAAGAAATATTGTGCATCACTCTGCCATAAAATGGTTTGCGAGTACTCGACTTCGTCTCGGCCTACAAAGATTACTCGTACCCTCAAATTTCCGGACTTGTAATACAAAACAGAAGTGAATGGTCTACCCTCTAAAAAATCGTTATCAAACGTAGATCATCCACCATGAATAGTAAGAATACAGGAAAGATGATTCGTTTAAAACGGTTTGATTGGGTTATATTTTTGAAAACACCAACACTTGTAAATTTCTTAAAGTATTTTGAATTAGTTCAAATTTCACGCTTAGCATATTTTTTTATATATTTTGATGTAAATTTTGTGCTGATTTATGTGATAAATTCAATCAAATTGAAGAAAGTTAGAATTTTGATGTATAATAACTATACACCTTAGAGAAATGTTCTCTGAATTGCCGTTGATGTAGGGAGTTTCCATGCATAGTTTGATAAAAAATGTTTTAATATGATGTTCCGGGTTCCGGACATGACATGAGAAAACCGATTGAATTTTTTCAATATATATATTACGTTAAAAGGGCACTGTTTTTATGAACAAGGGATACTGTATCCACCTTTTGCTCAACTGGTTGGTAATTAGACTTTAATACTCAATTTGGTCTGGGGAAGCAGAAGCGCTTCTGTATGTACCAGGATTGAACTAATTAACAGTATAATCTTTTAAATTTGTGTTTGAAGATATGTTCTGCGTTATTTAATTTATATTTATAACACATTTATTTGTTATAACTTTCACGTTTGATAATCTTTAAAAATCTGTTTTACTTGGGTATACATAGCCATAACTAAGTTCATTATAACATCGATACATTATACACCATCAAAAAGGGAACAAACGAAAATTGACGATTTTACCACAGTTAAATATATAAACCATCGGCACTAGCATAGAATATGCAGTTTTTGACATCTATATAAATTTAGTTTTTTAGGTTTGTATTCATCATAAAAGTAATGGGGTTGTTTTATTTTTATGTTCCTTAAACGAGAAAGGTAAGATAATGCTTCCTAAAAATGTTGCTTTGACGTTCTGTTGATTTTTTTGTTTTGAAATAATGAAAATTTGAATTAGTTAACGTTAAAAGACGTTAATAAACAATGTATGTTTATACCGATAGTACGTCAATAATATTAGGTAGGTATGTATTTAAGGAAGAAAGTATAACAAGAATACTAGAAGTGGAGTTTACAGAAAAACAAAATCGTTAAATGAAACAATAAGATTAATAATTAAACTTCTACTCCCTTAGTTTAATGTACCCGGTGCCCCAATAAGAAAGGTTCTCGGCCATATATCAGTACAGCTTCGAAAAAAAAAATTTATAACAAAAGTGGCCCCCAGAAAAACCTGTAAATTATTTATAGAATTGTAGGACTGTAACTGAAAATTGAAAATTAAAAACAAATATTTTACAAATTTCGCCTAATTAAAAGGCATTGAATATGCGATCATTATATTCTAAATTCTGCTTATATTGGATTTCACAAGTTTTATTCCATCTTTTCAAATAAGGGGTGTGGGAGAGTGGAAACCTTATTATGAAAGTACGCCTGTAACTCCGGCTCTGCTTAATCGAGCTTTGCAAACTTAGTCTTGTTGAAAACAGCTCTTTTCACTAATGTAAGAATAATAATTTCGACACAACCTAGTAAGTAACGTGCAAGCTAGAGGGCGGTATTTATTTATTTTTTTTTTTAGTCTAATCTTCTTTGTAAAATTTTAAATAGCAGTATGCAGTTTTAAGTAGACTAAATTAGCAACAGAATGGCGAAAACCACATGTCGATATCTTTTTCCTATCCCGAGATATCTTAAAAAATGTGTAAATTCTAAGCATTTTCCTTCGAATATAGATTACTCGGGTTTTACTGAATGAATTTTAACAATTTTTAACTCCTTCAAAATTAATTTCCATATCCTATAAATGTATCAAAACAAGCAGTAGGCCGTGGAAAAAAACAAACATTTGCCAACCAATTTCTCGAATAAAAGTCGGTGAAATTAATAGTTGCAATCGATAGATAAGATATTCTAACATACTGTCCAAAAATATTACCCTTAATAACAATCCCAAGTCTTCAGAAATAATTAAATTCATTAATTACTTGTAAATGAGTAATTTAAATGCCGAAAACTGAAAGGGAAACACGGTAAGCCTCCGTGGCGTAATGGTTAAGCGTTTGGCATGCTGAACCGCACGGACTCTTGGAAAGCAAGCTCGAACCCCGTCTTTTTTTAAATTTTATTTGTCATTCATCTTTGATTTAATAGCAATTTAAATAATTTGTTACGATCATTTAATCCGAAAAACTAACAAGAAATAATTTTCATACTGCATACAACAAAAACCAATTCTTACAATATTAGTTTAAATACATTTAAAGTTTCAGTATTGACAAGTACTTATTTTACATTTTACATTATTTATTGCAATAAATTTGAAATATATACGTATGAGAATTCTTGAATTCACAATTCAAGAACTCTGTAACGATATTAAGCAAAATGCATTAGCCCAAGTTAGACTAAACATGTACGACAGACCAGGATATTGTTTAGCTGCAAACGGCGACTTATTTGAACATTTAATTTAATCAGAAATATTTGACTACATACCTTTATTTCTTTTTAGTTTAGTTCTAGTTTCTAAAGTAGCCAAAGTACAATACATATTCAGTTTTTCGTAGAAAGTCGTGACAATTTGCTAAAGTAGTTGACTAATTACAGACATATCTTAACAGTCGTTTTTACAACCTATAGATGAACTGATGCTTGAAGTTTAAAAGTAGTACTTTAAAATGTATTTCTACTAAAAATACTTCGAAAACTGCAGTTTGGGAGACCAGGATGAAATAACGGTATTTCAACGTTTAACATTTTTGGTATTAATGAAATCACATTTTATGTATTAATTAGGTATCATTATTTTTCATTTCTAGTTAACGTATTACTTCTTGTAAGTTTTTCGAATAACAAAATCATAACAAATTGTTATTAAATTAAAGATTAATTATTAATACAACAAAAAAAAAGTATTGCTTGCAACAGGGTTCGATCGTGCATTTCAAGAGCCTGTGCAGTTTAATAATCCGACCGTTTAGTCATTACGCTACGAAGGCATGTCGCGCCGCCTTTTCAGTTTTTGGCTTTTAAATGATTGGTTTGCAAGTAATTAACGAATTTAGTTATTTCTGGAGTTGACATTGTTATTAAGGGTAATACTTTTGGACAGTGCGTTAAAGTATCTTATCTATCGATTGCAACTGTTAATTTCACCGTAAATGTTTAAATTGTAGCCCATCATTTTTGACGGAAATTTTACTCTGTGAAGAGTAGATTGAACAACAGTCTTAATTTCTGCTCTCGAAATACTCTGAATGGTATGTCGTAATCGATCATGTTTTCTTGAATATTATGCCTTTAATTCCACTCCAGAGATAGAAGTCTAAGACAGTCAAGTATGGTGATCTGGCCGACAAAAAAATGAGCTTACACGTCGTATCTGTCTATCAGGGTATGCATAATCTAAAAAATTTCTAACTCCTCTGGGACTTCTCATGGCCCTACGAATTCCAAAAGAGGAGGCAATTCGTCCCTTAAAATATTTAGGTAGCGCTCCCCATTAATTGAGTTATCGAGAATAAAGGGTCCAATTATCTGACCACCTAAAATACCAGACCATACATTTACCGACTATCGACCCTGATGTTGAACCTTGAACCTCTTCCATCCAGCGCGGTTATTCTGTGACTAATAGTGCATATTGTGACGGTTTATTAAGCGTCGTCAGATATCATATCCAGCAACCAGTTGCAATAATCCAACCTTTTATCGTAATCGCGATCATTTAATCTTTAATGCAGTACTACATGATGTTGATGTAACCTAAAATAAATATAACGTCCTAATAAATATCTTTCCAGAGTTGTAAAATAAATAAATTAACATGTTACAATCTAATAATGACAACAAATATTATTGTGTAGGTATATTTTGTTTAAGAAACATATATTATGCAGATGAAAAGGTATCTACTTTTAATATTACATCTAATGAATTTACTTGTGTTCTGTCGAAATACGGTAAACGGTGGTTCAGCTTATTCGCAAGTCTCTAGCTACTGCTCTGTTACTTAAATGGGGGTTAAATTCCACATATGCCAAAACATTTACTGTGTTTGCCTCAGGGCGATCTCTGCCGCGTATTCTATAAACAGGAAGATTTACATTTCCCGTCGCTCTTAAACGATGTATGAGTCGACGAACAACTACTACTTTGGGGATAAGCCGCAACAGTTGCGTTTCTCATGAATTCAAAATACGTACCTATCATATCAAATGCTTCTTGATTTGTAATAGCCATCTTAGATTTAGTTTTTAAAGTAAATTTTGAATTTAATACGAATAAATCGCTATGAAACGTAAATGAACGAATTGCTATGTTTAATAATTTGACACTTCTTTTTGTTGTTTCCATAGCCCACTACTCGTTTTGATATATTTCCACTTTAACTTCCTTATCGCCGTTTCCGCGTGATAGTAACAGTAATATTGAAATTATAATTGATACCATTATTTATAGGACAAGGAAATTAATTTTTAAGGAATTCAAAATTGTTACAGTTCATTCAGTAAAACCCGAGTAATCAATATGCAAAGGAAAATGCTTATCATTTTCACATTTCTTAAGATATCTCGGGATATGAAGGAGATATCGACATGCGATTTTCGCCATTCTGTTGCTAATTTGGTCTACTTTTGTAATCCACGATTACCCCTATTTAATATTTTCCAAAGAAAACTAGATTAACAAAAAAAAATAAATACCGCTGTCTAGCTTGCATGTTCCTTATTATGTGGTGTCGAAATTATTACGCTTACATTAGTGGAAAAGGGCTCTTTTCAACAAGACTAAGTTTGCACAGATCGAATAAGCAAAACCTGAGTTACAGGTGTTTTTTCATAATAAAGTTCCCACTCCTCCCATTCTTATTTGAAAAGATGGAGACTTGTGAAATCAAACATACGCAGAATTTTTAGAAGAATATAGTAATCGTATTTTCAATGCCTCTTAATTAGGCGAAATTTGTAAAATATTTATTTTTTAATTTTTAATTTTGTTACGCCCTCTATAAATTATAAATAATTTCCAGGTTTTTCTCGATGCCACTTTTGTTATAATTTTTTTTTACGAGGCTGTTCTATATGCGGTTTCTGACCGAAAGCCATTCTTATTGGGACACCCGCTACTTGTAATAATTACAGTTGGGGAAGTTTTAAAAACCGATCTATAATTCTCTATCATTTTTAATTATGAGTCTTAATTAAGCTTATACCAGTTAAAATACTATTTTTAAATAAGGTAATTAATTTTTTTATGATTACTAATCAATAAATTGGTTGATGAATGTAAGTGTGATTTAAAGAAAGAAATGGGTAAAATCGATTCACAAGCACATTTGTTTAGCACATAGCACTCTTGCAAAAACAAAAGAGTTGCCACACTGCACTTTTACATAAGCCACGACGTACGTGTTTTCACTATAGACAATGACAATGGTATAAGTCTGTTTTGCTTTATCGCTGTATTCAATAGTTCGAATTTTAGCAAATTTTTTAAGCAATTTTAATGTAGTACGTAGGAAATAGACCGCTGCAGCAGTTATGTTTGTATTATAAAATATTGAAGTTGCGTTGTACGTATACTTCATAAAATACCCTTCTCCTAAATAAGAATATTAATTTTTTTTTATTTTAATAGAAATGTCGCTGGACATCCAATAACGCGGAAAAGGAAGTGAAGATTTACTCACCACGACATCAACGTTCACGAACTAATTCTGCAATATTTATTTCAAATAGTGGGCCTGGTTTTGATTCTAAAGAATTTATGCGAAGATATGGTTCCATATCAAGACTTTGTAGAAGAGCACGCAGTGTTGATAACATTTCTTTGGAAGACGACCATCACTTTGGATTACCGACATTATCAATATCAGGTCCTTCACCACCTGCAGATGAGGAACCCAGCGAAACCGAGCGGTTCTTACAATAAGGCTTTTTTTTTCAAATACACCTATGGAATATATTTTAAATGTTTTTTGTAAATATTGTATGCTGAGTGAATTCACGAACTTCCTTAAAATTGTAGTTTCGGCGCAATTTGTATAGTATTAACATAGTTTTTTCGGAGCTAAGTGGGAGCAATAAAAATTAGTGAAAATAAAAACTGTGTGCCAAGACTTCATAATATAATAAACTTATCTACGTAACTTGAACATTTAGCAAATAGTGAATAAAGCTTAATCAATTAATACCTAATTAATTGTTATATTTACAGATATAACATATTTTTAGGATTTTTTTAGAAAATGTAGCTGTGCTGTCCACTTAAAACATGTGTACATACACATTAAATTTTATATTTGATATTCAATCGATATCTAAGCGAATACAAGCTTTTTCATAGTGGTAAGGGACCAAAATAGGTACCAACTTAATCTAACCACAATTTCTACATTATGTTTATATGACCAAACATTTCTACATTTTTTTTTAATTTTTTGATTTGTAGAAATGATTTGCGTTTTTGTCTGTAGTAGCTTGTAAGAACTACTTGCTCAAAACTTTAACGTTCAAAATTGCATTCTTTTATTATATTGTACATGTGAAACAACTATATGCTAACCAACAGATTCTTCCATACCAATAAAATATAATATGTATACATGTACATTAAAGATAAGATTACGCAATTTTATTTTCTTTGAATGTAATAAAATTTAAATACGAATTCTTTCATTCTGTTTTTGAAAATAAGAGCAAAGAGAGCACCTTGATAGAGACTGAAAATATTATTGAATTAAAATCGGGCACAATTTTTTGTTAATACATATCACAGTGTTTTTCAACATACAAAATTTTTATAGCATAAATGTAACAATTCATTTGTCAATTGAAAAAAAATTGCAGGGCTAATAATTTTTGTAAGCTAGTAAGTATTGTTACTTTTAATTATGCAGTAGGACAATAATTATTAATAAATTTGGTCCTTATAACAAATTACTTTCTCTTCTATATGTAATATTGATAACATATATAAACCATGTAATTACGATATCAACGATATATTGGTTAGGAGAGCTTAATTCATTTTCGATATCACTGTGATTCTAATGCCTTCTATTAAAAACCTACTTATTGTTTATAATGATAAGTCTTTGATCAAAAAATGCTGTATATATAAGGATTTTACTACACATCTCCTCTACGTAGGTATTGCATTCAATATGAAATATACACCTTCTCCTACTTTAATGAACATTAGTAAATTATAGATTTCTTTTATTATTTTCTTAATTTATAAGTTTATATAAATGTAAAAATATCTAATAAAGAAGTGATAACATTACATTTTAATGTAAATACGCCTAATTATTATTTATATTTAAATTGACTGCTCTATCATAAATTTTATTCAACTTGTTGATTGATTAAAACTGATTCGATTGCAGAATAACTGATAAAAATAACCATATTACGTATTTTCAAATAATTACTCATATTGTTTAATCTGGATGTGACTATTATTTGGTACTGTGGAAATTAAAATTATCTGTTCAATTGCATTTTCTTGATTAAGCCTTCCCATTGAAAATTAGGCTAGTAGGAACCGAGCAGATTGACGAAACACGATTTTCCGGAAGGAGAACGTGTAATCGTGGAAGACTATTACAAGACTGTGTGCCTCCAGAACACAGTGACTCAGAGATACAGTAAGAGGTTTCCAGGTCTTTGGCTTAATTAACCCAAACGAAGCTCGGTAGTTTGTTATCGAAAGACACGATAGAATAACCATGTTGCTAATAATACAGGGAAAAGTGCAGTTTCTACAATTTGCCCAGGTGAACAGCTAGTCTATGAAACTTTAGGTGATCATGGTTTTATCCATTGCACGGCAAATCATCAAAAAAATTATGTTGATCCCATAAACGGTGCTAACACCCAAAGGATTGAACGGTCATGGTTGGAAGCGAAGATTAAAATTTTTTCAAAAATTTTAATCTTTTATGTATATATATATATATATATATATATATATATATATATATATATATATATATATATATATATATATATATATATATATGAGCGTTAATTAGACGTTTCTGGCAAACCAGACAACGGATCAACCTGAAAATTGAACACTATGCATGAATTAATATGATCTACACGTCTAAAATATTTTAGATGATGCGGCGTTGCCGCTTCTACTATAACACCCTGTATATAATATAATATTATGATTTCCTATTACTTGGTCAACAACTACATGTACTATTTCCCTATACCTATCTATTACCGTTTAAGAGATATAAATTAATTTCGATTTTTTTTTACAAAACGGATTCTTGAACTCTCTGGTACTAAGACGATCAAATTCGAAATGGAGTGGAGTGATACCATGGGATCTTACTTCAGTCATATTTTTATTTGCCTCATACAGGGTCTTTAAAACAGATACTTTGTTCACATGAAAAAAAAGTCAATTTTTCAAATGGAACACCCTGTATATTTACACATTTTGAGTTCTACATCCAATTTTAGATTGACTTTAATCAAATAATGCTATTTCGATTTCGAACCGTTTTCGAGATAAACTGTTTCAAACAGAAACTGACGTGGTTTCCTTGTATTCATCACTTATTTTTGAGATTTGACATCTATTTTATACCATGTAATACAATTTCTTTTCGATTTAGTTTTTCAACAATCTGAAATCAGTCAATTCGAAATTGATATGTACCTTAGAAAAAGTTACAATTTGCATGCATTGAGGTATTGAGTATTTTTTAATAGTGTGCTTTGGAAAAATAAATGATCGAATTTTGAAACATCAAACTTTTGTTGGTGGTGATTGTGATACTAATTATAATAGAAAAATGTCAAGATTAGGTTACAGTAATGAAGATTTCTTGAATTTATTAATTCATGGTGAGTGCAATACCTAGAATTGGAAGTAGAACATGCCGAGTATTTAATGAAAGATATCCACAACTTCCGAAGCCCAATAATAATGTGATAAATCGACTACTACAAAACTGTAAGTTGAATGCAACCTTTCGTCCAAAAATCATTCGTAGAAAGCCTGAAGTGGATGATGATGACAATGGCATAAAGTTTTGGGATTTTTAATGCATTTCAAAGCTTCTCTAAACAGGCTGAAAGGGAATAGGTAAACTTATTTGCTTTTAATAAGACAAATTTAAATCTTTCTAAAAAGCCAAATTTGGTCAAATAAAGAAACATTTTTAAAATTGCTGTACCTTCACATAATGGAAAATCTATTTTTTTTTAATTTGACAATTGATCATTTGTGCAAACTTTACAAATGGAATTGGGGCAAGATTATTGGAAATCATTCTGACAATTTTATTCTTAATAAGCACAAATGGCATTATAAATTTATTTCCAACATTTGAAACAATTTTCATAATGGAATTCTTTGAATGGTTTTGTCAAGTCAAAGGATAAAGATATCCTTCAATATCATATGGAAGATGAGGAATTTAAAAAATGGAATTTTCAAAGCACAACAATTTATTAGAAAATTCATGTCGTTCACCAAATTTCAAGAAAGATCAATTTAAATTTTATTGAATGTCAATTTTATCAAGTTTTAATGATAATTTGGCAACAAAATATGAAGATTTACTGAGAAATAAATTAAATGATTTTAAATAATAGGCCAGGAAAAATTGGTACCAAATGGATGGTGCCCTCCCATAATTCTGTTCAGTAGGCGAAGCTTTAACTGAAATCTTCGAAGACAGATGGATTGGTAATAATGGACCTTTTCGTTGGCCTCCTAGAACACCAGATGGCAATCCAATAGATTATTTTGTGTGGGGTTTTATTAAAAATATGGTTTACTAACCCAGTAATAACAATGGAAGATATGAAATCGAGAGTTAGAAATGCTTTCAATAGTTTAACTCAGACTTAATCAGAAGCGCTACACATGAAAATCTTTTGAAGAGATTACATGTTTGTTTAAGTAGAGGTGGAGATGTGTTCGAACATATTCTGAAAACACTGATAATTGAATTAACTTACTAATTCATGAAATTATTTTCAGTTCGTGTGTCAGCGTTCATTTGATGGTTGAAGAGTATTTTAATAATTATTTATTCAATGTATCTGTGACTGATGAAGGAACATCGAACGGAATCTGTTAAATTTCAAAAATAAGTGATGGATACAAGGAAACCACGTCTGTTTCTGTTTGAAACAGTTTATCTCGAAAACGGTTCGAAATCGAAATAGCATTATCTTATTAAAGTCAATCTAAAATTGGATGTAGAGCTCAAAAATGTGTAAATATACAGTGTGTTCTATTTGAAAAAATTGACTTCCACTCCTTTTTTCATGTGAACAAAGTATCTGCATGAGCTAAATAAAAATATGACTCGAAGTGAAGATCCTCATGGTATCACTCCACTCCATTTCGAATTTGATCGTCTTAGTACCAGTAAGTTCAATATTATCAGCGTTTATAAAAGTACATGTTTTGTAAAAAATTAATTTATATCTCTTAAACGGTAATAGATAGGTATGGAGAAATAGTACACGAAGTTGTTGACAAAGTAATAGGAAATCATAATATGATATTACATATAGGGTGTTCTATTTGAAAAATCAAAGTAGTCGCTACTTTATAGTAGAAGCGGCAACGCCGCATCATCTAAAATATTTTAGACATGTAGATCATATTAACTTATGGATACTGTCAAATTTTTAGGTTGATCCGTTGTCTGGTTTGCCAGAAACGTCTAATTAACGCTCATCGTGAAAAGTCTTGTATACATGTATATATATATATATATATATATATAATGTGTGTGTGTCTGTGTCTGTGTCTATGTCTGTGTCTGTGTCTGTGTCTGTGTCTGTGTCTGTGTCTGTCTGTGTCCCTGTCTCTGTCTCTGTCTGTGTCTGTGTCCGTGTCCGTGCCCGTGTCCATGTCCGTGTCCGTTGTCCGTGTCGTGTGTGTGTGTGTGTGTGTGTTGGTGCCGTGCCGGTCCGTGACCGTGTCGTGTCGTGTCCGTGTCCGTGTCCGTGTCCGTGTCCGTGTCGTGTCCGTCCGTGTCCGTGTCCGTGTCCGTGTCGGGTCCGTGTTTCTGTCCGTGTCGTGTGTCGCGTGTGTTGCTTGCGTGTGCGTGTGCGTGTGTGCGTGTGCGTGTGCGTGTGCGTGTGCGTGTGCGTGTGCGTGTGCGTGTCCGTGTCCGTGTCCGTGTCCGTGTCCGTTCGTGTCCGTGTCCGTGTCCGTGTCCGTGTCCGTGTCCGTGTCCGTGTCCGTGTCCGTGTCTCTGTCGGTGTCTGTGTCTGTCTCTGTGTCTGTGTCTGTGTCTGTGTCTGTGTCTGTTGTGTGTGTGTGTGTGTGTGTGTGTGTGTGTGTGTGTGTGTGTGTGTGTGTGTGTGTGTGTTTGTGTGTGTTTGATTGAGTGTGTGTGTGTGTGTGTGTGTGTGTGTGTGTGTGCGTGCGTGCGTGCGTGCGTGTGTGTGTAAATATTTTCGTAATATGAATAATAACATTAATAAAATTACATTATCTGATATCTAGTGCATAAAATATAAGTACTATTTCTTTGATAGATAGCATACTAAAATGTTGTTTTGGTGCAGTTTGTGTAGTATTAGCATAATATTTTAAACTTAATCAGGTCTTGTGATGTCTCATTTAATATTTATTGCAAGAATTAGCCGCAAACTAAACGTTTCTGTTTGATTGTGACAGATATAAATAGCTGTCGGTGATGTATGTGTTATCGAATTCAGAATTATATATCTTCCCGTACAACACATGGCATACAGTGGATATCCTTTAGATAACCACAACATGCATAGGAGATCCATATCCTTACTGATATTGAATGGATATACACT
>JARFJB010002287.1:3005000-3175000 GCA_036346205.1 Vesta saturnalis | reverse complement strand
GCTGATAAAATTAGGTTAGTGTTTGTGTTTTTGAGAAGTAATGTACTTTTTTGATATCTTGAAAGTTTTAAATAATTATTTGTAATTTTTGTAAAAAATATGGCGCAAAGATCCTTGACACGAGAAGAAATAGAGGCTGAAATATAGCGTATAATGGCTGCAGAAGACTCTGAACCCGAACCTTTTGAAGACAGCGGAAGTGATTGGGAGGAGGACAATATAGAATACGAAGCAGAAAGTTCAGATGATATTTTTATACAGCAGCATCCGGCCAACTCCGATAAATCCAATATATCTGAAAACTTTTCAACTGCAGAACAAAAGCGTTCAGAAGAAAATAATGGCGATGACATTGATGTTCGAGGATTTCCAACCAACGCAGATCAGCCCAATGTATCTGAGGACGGCTCGTCTGCAGTAACTAATGAATTGGAGAGTAATAGGGAAAAGAACCTTTTTTACCTCCCTATATTATAAACCCGAAAAACACCTGCTTTAAAGGAAATAATGGTCGTAAATGGTCAGCGAAAATACCTTCAAGGCGCGGAAAAACTAAAGCAAGAAACATTATTCACTTTTTACCCGATCCTAAAGGGGATGCCGCAAAGTGTTCAACTTTGGATGAATTTTTCTTGCACCTCTTTTCAAATGAAATTCTAGATACAATACTTTTACATACAAATTCCGAAATTGCCAGACAAGCACAAAAATATAAAAGCAATGCTAATATTTCGCAAACAACAAAAAATGAGATAAAAGCTCTTTGCCTGCAAAATATATGTTCGAGACTAAATTATCAGGAACATTTTACAAAACTTTCATGAGCGGTGAGTGCTTTTCATTTCTAATAAATTCTCTTAGGTTTGATGACAAAGAAACCAGACCGGAAAGAAAAAAGGCAGATTCGTTTGCACACATTCGTGAGATATGGGATGTTATTATTGCAATATGTAGGGACTCGTACACACATTCTTCATACTTAACCATTGATGAGCAGCTGGTTGGATTTCGCGGGCGTTGTCCTTTTCGAATGTACATATCGAGTAAGCCGTCCAAATATGGCATCAAAATAATCATGGTGTGCGATTCGTCTTCAAAATACATGTTAGATGCCAGTCCTTATTTAAGAAAATCCACGAAAACAAACCGATTGCCATTGGTTATATAATTTGTTCAAGAGCTCACTAAATCTGTCCATGGTAGTAATAGAAATATCACCATGAATAATTGGTTTACATCGGTAAGTTTGGCTGATGATTTACTGAAAGATCCCTATAAACTTACTATCATAGGCACTCTCCGTAAAAACAAAAAAGAAATTCCCAAGGAAATGTTAGATGTTACAGGTAGAAGTCCGAACACGTCCATGTTTTGTTACGATCAGATGAAGACAATGGTATCGTACATGCCAAAAAAGAAAAAAATTGTTCTACTTTTATCTACTCTTCATAAGGGGGCTGAATTATCAGCGACAGGAAAACCTGCAAGTATAAAGAATTATAATGAAACAAAGGGTGGGGTAGACACATTCGACCAAATGTGCTCTAATATGAATTGTGGTCGTAAAACCCGAAGGTGGCCGATGGTCATGTTTTATGACATGATAAATATTGCAAGCATAAATTCTTACGTTATTTATACTTCAAATATACTCAACCAAAGAAAAAAATCGTTGAGTAGATATCACTATATGATTGAATTGTCGTTTTCTTGCGGAACCATGGCTGAAAGAGAGAATAAATACTAAAACTTTGCGTCGTAATATCCGGCAAGATATTGGTGATATTCTAAATATTTCTATAGAAACTGTGAGACCAGAGTGTCAAAATAAAAAACGAAAAGTTTGTTTCTACTGTCCCAGTAATAGAAGACGTATGACCACTACATATTGTAACCAGTGCACGCAAGCCATATGTAGTGAACATCGCGGCAATATATGTACTTTCTGTGAAACAGTTTAAAAGTTTTCTTCTGGAAAAACATTTTTTTTCAAGCCTAAAAGTATATTATATTTTGTGATACTTTTGTAGATTTTTTGTAATACATGCATTTTTTAAATTTAGTGTTTTAATAAAAGTCGTAAATTTTACGATACTCCAGTATTAACGTATGTTTGAAGAAGTCCAGTATTCTAGGGTTAAATGGTTAAGTTATAAATTTGTCACCTAGAACTTCAGTATGTTCCAATTGCATGCATCAATGTCAGAAACGATTCCCACGTACAGTTGGAACAATCATTATTAAATCTATTACTATATATGAAACTGATTATTATTTTATACAATTTGTTCGCTTATTCTAAATAATATCTTTGATATTAGGTATCTTCTGTAAGTCGTATTGGAGGATGCAAGGTGGATGTAATCACTAAATTAATTTTAAGAAGGCTATTTACAGACAAACTTACAGCCATGTTTAGTTGGGTTGGGGGAAAAAAGAAAAAGATATTTTCTAATTTAAAACTTCCTGATGTAAATCTGAGTAAGTGTTTATATTTCATCTTGTATTATTATTTATTCAATTACTTATGATTAAGTCTAATTACAGTTCACAAAATATGATCTAGTAAAAATATATAAATACATATTATCTACATTACTGCAGTCACAATACTGCAAAAATCAGCTAAAGACGACTACTAGAGTAGTTACAAAACGTCGTGGCACTCGTGATGCGCGGCGCGATTTTCTACGATTTGAAAAACTTAAACGACGCTATAATCGGGAAAC
This sequence comes from Vesta saturnalis, assembly GCA_036346205.1. Taxonomy (NCBI): domain Eukaryota; kingdom Metazoa; phylum Arthropoda; class Insecta; order Coleoptera; family Lampyridae; genus Vesta; species Vesta saturnalis. Next base: position 3,172,271 of record JARFJB010002287.1, on the reverse strand, counting down.
TTCGGTAGCAAAAATGTCATCCTAAAAATATACGGCAAATGAATAAATTTAGTAATTATCCATTTTTTTAACGATTGTAATATTTAAAAAAACAAGAATTTGAAATATTTCTATAAAAATGTTATCTGATCAAATAAGGAGGGTCTCATTATGTGTAAAACGTAGTAGTTATTTCAACGTTTGTGTTCTATCCTCCTATTAGAAGCATTTCAAGTTGTAATATTATAATCACAATGAGAAGCTTCATTCAAGTTTTGATAGTACACATTCACACCTACTTAATCTAAGAATTATCGAACAAATAATTTTTTAGTCGGAACAATAAACTAACAGTGTGAACTGAATAAATACTTGTAGTAACTGAATACATTTTTGTTGAATGATCATTTGTAACAATTTCAATTTAGGTATGTATTGAATTACCTATTTCATATTTTTTTTAGTTAGTAAACATAACCTAACCTGTTCAACATCAGTTGTTTTTATCAAGGATCTGCAAAAATGAAGTTCAACGTTTTATAAACTTTTAATTACACCCAACAGATAGACAGAAAATAAGAATAACTTCTGATAAGATTTTTTGATGTTAATTTTACCAATCATCGAATAGGTAAATTCTTAAAGCTCATCGCTGATTGCAGGTCTAAATATTTACATTTTTAAGAACCAACAACAGGAATCAATCAATTAGCGTCATTATATTAAAATGTGTGTCAGAAAGTGTTATTACAAATACAAGTATTTATTCAGTTCACACTGTTAGTTTATTGTTCCGACTAAAAAATTATTTGTTCGATAATTCTTAGATTAAGTAGGTGTGAATGTGTACTATCAAAACTTGAATGAAGCTTCTCATTGTGATTATAATATTACAACTTGAAATGCTTCTAATAGGAGGATAGAACACAAACGTTGAAATAACTACTACGTTTTACACATAATGAGACCCTCCTTATTTGATCAGATAACATTTTTATAGAAATATTTCAAATTCTTGTTTTTTTAAATATTCTTGTTCAATCTTTTTTGTATGTTTGCACACAGCTTCCCATTCTTCAGGACCAATTGATTTAAATTTATTCTCTGCTAATTTCCACACATCTTCAAATTTAAACGTAATATTATTACTCCTTACATAATTTTTAACTTGAGCCCTTATATTTTCAATTGGATTTAACTTTGGATGATAGGGTGGCAAACTTACCACAGAATGACCATGTTCAGCCATCAACTTATCGATTTAGTAATATTTATGAACTGGTCGATGAAGTTTAATTTTCTCATAGAGTCCGGGTTTTGTCTCATTTTGTTCAAATGCAATCCCACCTTCGTTTAACCACTTCTGCATTTCACCTTTGTTCCAGGCACACGTTGGATTAGTCTCGGTAGATATGTTGTGGTAAGGTGCATTATCAACCACTAACACAGAATTAGGCTCGAGATTGGGAATAAGTTTTTCGGTCAACCACTTAGTGTAATTCTTAGAATTCATGTCGTCATCATAATCTCCTGACTTTAATCCCGATTTAATCAACAATGCAGTTGGTACAAATCCTTTATCTCCACCACAGTAAAATTCTTAGGCGTTGTGCTTTTGAAACAGGTGCATTTACTCCCTTGTCACTGCTGTCGTACCATCCATGTGAACTCGTATGTGAACTGTGCAAGTGCAAGTATGATTCGTCACTATAATGATGTTTCTGCCCTCCTCTCTGTGCTTTTTCATTTTTCTTAAAAATGTAGTTCTTTTCGCCCTTATTGCGGAAGTTTCCACCAAGACCTTTCTGTTGTCTTTAGTCTTCTGCCATTTGAAACCCATCTTTTCCGCAATCGATCGAAAGCTGCTTAATTTTCCTCTTAAATGTATTCTTTCTTCTTGGACAGCTGCTAACACATTTTGCATTGTTGGTTTTTGCTTTTGGATATACACAACATTGTAAATTATTCTTCTAACAACTTCTTCATCAAACTTGTCGATGGTTGATCGAGGTGATGGTTTGTTTATTGTTTTACGACGTAAACCAAATGTACTTCCTTCAGGCTTCGATCTGCCTTCCTGTGTAATGCGTTTGATTGTTATTCTAGATATGCCTGTTGCTTCTGCTAATCTTTCATACACACGATCGACAGGAATAATAAAATCTTTTGGTTCTTTTTCTCGCTTCATAAATTCATAAAATTTATAAATAATTTCACGAGCTTGACTGTGAACAACTACTCCACTGATGTTTACTTGGCAGTTTAGACAACAAATAACGATGAAATAGTAAAAAGTGCCTTGAAAAAGACAGACTTTATATAAAACAAAAGGAATAAACTCAAGCGGCAACGTACGAATACAACGTGAAGTAAAAGTAAATAAACGCGAATGACTACATTTATAAGTTACATAGTAGCATATTTGTCGAATACTTTCGACGCGTTTGAATAATATGCGCATGGATGGGCGAATGCCACGATATTTTGAAACTACTCTACTACTATTTATTTTTGGATCTACTAATAAGCTTTTTTGTCGTACGATAAGTTAAGTTAAGAGAATAGTGTTAAGTTACTGTAACGTGAATTGCCAATTCTGTAGATTTATAATAAGTAGACGGAAATTTATCTGCTTTAAGAAGTTATTTGTGTTCACCACAGGCTTATTTACCTTTTAAAAATTTTAAAAATGTGTAGAAAACAAATTATATGGTGTTAGAGATTCAACGTATTTTTGTGGTTATGTATTTTCAGAGAGTGTTCGAAGTAGTCCTGGAGAAAGTGCTTATACCGAAAAGGATATTGTAGACAGTATTAAGAATTGGCTTAGCCATGCCAGTACAAGGAGTCAAGATAAGTAAGTGTTTTTTAACTATTTTTAATAAGTAGGTATCTATCTTGCATAATCAAAAATTTTCAGTTACAATTTTTTGTATTTTTGAAAGATAGAGGTAGTGTATTTTTGTACCATTTTGAAACAATTGTTACTTATAACTATTTCATCATGAATGATTTCTTTAGTACTTCAATAGTTTTGCAAATAATTTTGAAACTATTTTATTTTTATTTAGGGAGAAACGAATGTCATCTACTATATCTGCCAACAACATTTCAGATTCTGAGAAAAATGTTGATTAAATGTTTGCTATTTATTTTATTTTATACGTTATACCTATCTATTTGTTTGATATTATTTTAAAATATTCCTACGTATTTTATCCCTTTTACATATGTTTTGTACATCTTTTTAATAACTTATGTATTTTCAGTATAAATAAAACTTGTATGTTTGCTTTATTTTCGTGCATCTAGAAAAACAGAACATGTATGTCTATAAGATATACAGTGGATTGGATATTGGGCGGCCATTTCTATATTCATTACCCATTAAGAGAAAATTGCTGTTATAGGAAATACTAGCAAATAAAAAATAAAACTAATGTAAATCAAAACTAATAATTTTTAACACAAAATAACAAAAATAATCATTTTCTAGAGAAAAAAATAACAAAAAAAAAATTATTTAAGGTACGATTTAAGATTACACAGGGTGTGGCGCGAAGAGTTTTGATTAAAAGTAATGGCGGATACAGTTATGTTAAAAATCTGAAATTACGAAACTGTAGGTTTTGGATGACGCTGAGTTCAAATATAATATTGCCCTGAATCTGGCACTTCCGGTTATACCGGAAGTAGACGTCAATTTTGTTATTTTAAATGGAAGCTAATGTTTTATTTCATTTTCGAATTCTACATGAAATTCTAGATAAAACTTGTGCACAATGTCTTATACCAAACATGAAGTATTTTCGAGATATTTCGATTTTTTTTTTATTTTGAAAAAATCCTAGTCCACATTGAATAACGATATCTCCATTAATAAAGAAGCTAGTGACGTGAAATTGTAACCAATGAACAACAAGCGCTTGCCCGTTAACTCCATATATCGATCTCGTTGATATTTCATACAGGGTGTTTTAAACTTAGCCGCCAACATGCACAATTTAAATCATTTATAAGTTGCTTACTTTAAATAGAACACCCTGTATTTTATTATATAGGCCATGGCTATCAAAGATTTGATAGTTAGAACGTTAATTGTTTATGTTGTTTTGACAGTTTGCTTTACCAGTTTGTATTTCATAGTAAATAATGACAAATGTAGGATTTACTAATGATGATTTTTTAAATCTTATGATTATTTACGGCGAGTGTAATAGAATTGTTGAACGGACTTGCCGTATGTTTGCAGAAAGATATCCAAATCGACCAAATGCAACTGGTGATATTGTAAGAAGATTGCTTAAAAACTGCCGTCAGTTTGGTCAATTTAAGACAAAAATCAATAAAAATAAACCCACTAGTGGACAGTGACATAAAAAAAATAATGTTTCGGTTATTTTACGGCCTCTCCAAATACCTCCATTAGAGATTGTGAGAGAGGTCTTACTTTGTCGACGAGAATAATTCATCGCATTTAAAAAAAACACAAATGGAAACCATTTTCATATTATTTGGTGCAACACTTACAATTAAGTGATCTTCCTCGAAGGGTAGAATTCTGTGAATGGTTTTTAATCCAGACCCAAGAGGATGAAAACTTCATAAAAAAAGTTATATGGTGTGATGAAGAAAAGTTTAGCAAAAATGGAGTATTTAATCGACATAATTCCCATTTTTGGTCTAATGAAAATCCACATGTTAGTAGAGAACGTTATTTGCAAGATAGTTGGAGTTTTAATGTTTTTGTGCAATAAAAGACGATACAATTTTAGGATTAAAATTTTATGATGAAAATTTAAATGATACAAGATATTGCCACATTTTAGAAGAAGCCATACGACCGGCGTATATACTTTAAAAAATGGAGAGGCGGCTTCAGCTTGGTATCAGCAAGATGGAGCACCTCCTCATAACTTTGGGCCTGTTGCTCAGCATCTTCACGACATGTTTGATGATAGATGGATTACCAATCAGGGTTCGTTTCGTTGGCCAGCTCGCTCTCCTGATTTGGCACCTCTAGATTTTGGTATTTGGGGTTACATTAAAAATCAGGTATTTTCCAAACCTGTTACGACAAAGGAAGATATGGTGCAGAGAGTCTTACTTGCTTTTAATTCTCTAACACCCCGACCATATTTCCAGAATTACAAGACATAACTTAATGAAAAGGATGCATAAACGCTTAGAAGTAGATGGTGCTAATTTTGAACACTTATTATAAAACTTTATTTGTTTAGTATTACATTTAGTTATTTTTGTTTGTAAGTTATCTAATTAAATTAACACAAAATACCTACCTAGTCAACGTTTTTAATGATATCCACAATTAATAATCCTTTCAGGCTATTGGTTACTTTTCAGCATTAATAACTTATGAAAAAATAACAAAATATCACCTTGAATAATGGAAATCATGGCCTACCCTTTACTAATGTTGAAATAATTAAGTGTTGTTATGTTTTAACTAAGATAATGAAATATCTCAAAAGTGGTTGGATTTAAGTATATCGAATACTGATACTAAACGAATTGGCTTAAAAAAATACAGCGGAAAATGTTATAAAATGCAGGGTGTTCTATTTAAAGTAAGCAACTTATGAATAATTTAAATTGTGCATGTTGGCGGCTAAGTTTAAAACACCCTGTATGAAATATCATTGAAATGGATATATGGAGTTAACGGGCAAGCGCTTATTGTTTATTGGTTACAATTTCACGTCACTAGCTTCGTTATTAATAGAGATATCGTTATTCAATGTGGACTAGGATTTTTTCAAAATTAAAAAAAAAATCGAAATATCTCGAAAATACTTCATGTTTGGTATAGGACATTGTGTACAAATTTTATCTGGAATTTCATGTAGAATTCGAAAATAAAATAAAAAATATTAGGTTCCATTTAAAATAACAAAATTGACGTCCACTTCCGGTATAACCGGAAGTGCCACATTCAGGGCAATATTATATTTGAACTCAGCGTCATCCAAATCCTACAGTTTCGTAATTTCAGATATTTAACATAACTGTATCCGCCATTACTTTTAATCAAAGCTCTTTGCGCCACACCCTGTATTGTCTTAATTCGTACCCGTATATTCCTGAATCGTACTTCAGGAGATCGTCTTGCAATTATCATAACAATAATAATAAGTTGTACTATCTGCACCTGCACAAAGCACATGTACCCACTTGGATTCATTGCACTCTGCATCAAGTCCTCTGACAGATCTTCATTACATAAAAGACATAGCCATGTTTCAGTCTCTTTAGGTTGTTTTGTATTTTTTCCTAAAACATTCTTATTTTATTTGTTCTTCCTTCTAAGTCTTCCAGTATTGGCCTCTATCTTAATCTTTGGGTTTCTGTGTGGACTTCCCGTTAATACACATGCTGATGTCGCCTTTGTGTTTTTAGATTTAATAATTTGTATCATCGGTGAAATTCATTGTAATGCTGATCTAACCAACGATGTTCTAGGTAATAAATGTCAGATAAAATTTTTATCCGAGGTTCACCAGGTCTTTAGCGAAACGGTGTCAGAAGGAAATTTAATGGGAGAGGTTTGTTGAGGCATATTCGAAGTAACATTTAATGTTGGACTTTGATGGAATCACATTAATCGTTAATATGATAGTACTAGATGTTATAGGTGTTATATCAGATGTAGAGGGTATCACATTCAATCTTGAGGTCGACGTATTAGTTGAAGAGGCAATCATAATATTAGATGTTGAAGCCCCCATATCCGGTGTAGAAAGGTATTGTTGTTATGTGAGAAGCATTTGAGGTTGCTGGAGCCACATTCAATTCTTCTATGCTTACGGTTTCATTTTGAGGTTCATCGTCAACAATAAATCCTTTGTCTCTTATTTTGAAACGTTTACACGACCACAATCCACTCGATTTAAAACCATAAACTGTAGAAATCACACGCAAAGAAGAAGAATATTCATTTCCTAGAATTTCTGCAACATTAGACTGTTTTATCACCTGCTCTGGATTATTCCGCAACCAAGAACTGCAAGCTTGGTTATAGTTAGGCTTAAGCGATTTAAAGAACGCTCTATCCAGTGGTTATAACTTGTGTGTTGTGTGCGTTGGTAAAGATAACATGATTCCATATTCACGTGCAAAATAAATAGTCTCAATATTCTTTGTGTGCGCTGCATGACCATCAATAATGATCAGCACTTGATTTTTGTCGCTCTTTTGCAATCGGAGACACTTAATAAAATAAAGTAACTAGTCACGAAATATTTCAGATATAATCCATCCACTATCAGAACAAGCATAAATTGTATTAGGTGAGCCACCTTTCTTCAAGTCATCTGTCATCCTTTTTCCTTTAAAAATCAACACAGGAGAAATGTGTTCTACTGTAGCGTTCATGCAACAAATACAGGTAGTTGTTATACCACGCTCTCGACTGGTGACTGCACCGACCAGACTTTTTCCTTTCTTTGCTAATATTTTGGACGGTTTGTGTACCTGTCTCGTCCATATTAAACAATTGAGAGGCTGTAAATTTTTTCTTGTCAATAATGGCTTCATATTTTTCAAAGAAGTCTATAAAATTGTTTTGATTAGAACCTTTGCAACGAGCAAAGGATATAGGTTGTTTCTCTTTACTGAAACGATGGTTCTGATTTTATTTTTCGACTAATTGATATGCCAGTTTGCGTAAATCCTTAATTGTCAAACCGAATAAATATGATTCCAGGTCAAGTATATGTCGAATAAGCTTTTCTTTCCATCTCCACCATCAACTCTTTACGCCTTCCAATGCGTCCATGTGTATTCAGCCCTTTTAAATGACGACGGAACTTAGGTTTGGTATATTATGAAAACGGCATACTTCATTAGACTTCACGGATCATTCATTGAATTTTTGGAAAGAAGCTTCCATAGTAGCCTTAAGCCAGATGTTGTATTTCCGCGGTGCGATTTTACTGGAAACAAATAATTTACTATAAAATTGTATGACCACCAAATCAAAATTCGCATGTATTAGACACTTAGACACTATATTTCGAGCTAAAACTAATACTACATAGGTATGGAACTATAAACTTCTGAAATGTCATTAAAAAATACTGAAACTGTCGATAAAAACTTACTTTTTGGATAACTTAGTAACGAGTAGTACAGTATTTTGCTTCTTTTCGTGCAAGATGACAGACTAAAGTTTACGTTTTGTGCCGCTTGGAATGCTGTGAAAACCTCAGGGTGCCAGAAACACAGCAGGTACGATTTAGAAGCAGGTACGATTTAAGCAAGTTTACTCTAGGTACCAAAGTCACAGAATGATATTATTATCATTAGCGTGTACGTGCCAAAGAAAAAAATAGTACTTATTTCTTTATATACAATCAAGGAATTAAAGTAGCTAAGGCAATGCGCCAAATAGCTCTATTAGTTATGTATGACTCGAAATTATATCAAAAACGTTTACCTCGCATATATACGAAGCATTTTAAATCAATCCTAATCAAAGGGTAGATAGTATAATGTGAAGACTAGTTTTTTTTTTTTGGTTACCAGAGCAGCCAACGTTCTGTATAAGTTGTATTTGGTTAAACGCACCGTTTGGGAAATCTGCAAACGTTCCGTATTTATTGATATATAAATAACTATTTTTAATGGTCTCTAATGACCATTTTCAACAGGGAAGGAGACCAATTTAATATTTCCTATCATAGACAATATTACCAAGTACTGGCTCTCTATTTGTGCGAATACTGAAACCAAAAAATCTATATATTTGATACAAATAAGCGAGGTACCAGAGGAAGTCAATTTTTTTAAGCGTTTAATGCCCATATGTCAGTATAACGGAATACCTCCTGATGTAGAAAATTCCACGGATATTCATTACCCTACTCAAAATGATAGTTGGAATTGTGGTATCTATGCATTATGCTATTTCCATACGATAATACAAGACTTTAAATGGTTACCCAGCTTCTAAGCTCTAATTGGAGGCTTAAGGCTCTGCATTGGTCACGGCGGGAAATTTCAAATTTTCTAATAAGGGGCCCTAATGCTAACGTGTAACACAGCTATAAGAACTTGTGTTAGGGTCTGATTCCTTTTGTCATAGCCCCCTTGGCTGGAAATAGTATTATAATAAGGGGCTTTACTGCTAACGTGTAAGAGAGCTATAAGAACGTATGTTAGGGTCTGTGAACTCTTGTCGTGACCTCGTTGGCTGGACGGAAATAGTATTATAATAAGGGGGCTCTAATGTTATATCATAAGACAACTATAAGAACTTGTATTAGGTCTGCGTCCTCTTGTCGTGGCCCCCTTGTTGCGAAACTTGAATTTGTTTATAAGGCTGTGGTGTACTGGCTTATGAATATTTTTTTCTGTAATAAAGGTAGCGTAAAAAATGCTACTTAGAAAGGAAATTGTACCTACACTGAGAAACTTGTTTGGATCCAATTTTAATCAGATATGATTTCAGCAAGATGGGGCTCCAGCTCATATTGGTATAAATATTCGACGTTATTTAGATGAGATCTTTTCCGGACGATGGATTGGTAGACGAGGTAGTATTGAATGGCCTTCACGTTCACCTGATTTCAATCCTAAAAATTATTTTTATTGGGGATACTTGAAAAATTCAGTTTAGAAAATCAAACCAGCAAGGCTTGCAGAGCTAAGGCAAGAAATTATCGACGAATCTCGATTAGTTTCTAGACAATCATGGAGAAATGTGATAGACGCATTCTACCATCGATTAGGGTACTGTCAACTCACAAATGGAGCACATTTTGAACACTTGATTAAGTAATCATTATGTTAAAAATGTTATAATCTTTCAATTGTTACGTTTTAATGTAATTGAAAATAGTTTGTATTAAAAAATAGATTGAGACAATTAGGCGTTGCCAGACTTCTGTTTTATGTATTTAAGGTCATCCAGATTACATAAAATCATAAGTGTTACATATGGTTGAACTTGTATTGAAGAGGAAATTCCAATAAAGACTGCATATACAGGGTGATGTAGTTAAAAAACTAATGTGACTCATAATATCAAAGAAACGGCGAATCTGGCAACATTGCAAATGTCAAATTTGGAATCTCCTATCCCAAAATAGGCTTATCCCAAATTTTGTACGATTCGGACTAACAGTTTACGAGATAACTGGGCGTTTCCAGACTTTTGGTATATATATATATATATATATATATATATATATATATATATATATATATATATATATATATATATATATACATATAGGGCGTTCAAATACACATGACAGGACAAATGTACAGACATACATTCGTTTTTATACAGGGTGAATATTTTAAAGTGTTACAAGGGGATATCTCGAAAACCGTTTGACTGTTACATGCAATGTTAGTATAGTAACATGCTACCAAGGGGGACGTATTTTGACGTTTTAATTAAAATTTTATGACATTTTCGTAAGGGGTGGGGTAACAACTACAGTTCAAATGGAATGATATAATTTTTTTGGCAAAAATTGATACGTTGGAGTCAGTTATGTATTACTACAAAAAGTCATCAAATTAACTCCATTAGTCTTTACAATAAATTAAGTTTAACAAAAAACGAATTAACAAATAATCCACTGTTTAGATTCTGCCTTTCAAGACATGTTTAAAATGTCTTCCTTCTACTTCTAAACATGTTGCAACTCGTTTTTTAAATGAATTGTGTACTCGTTGTAACATTTCCGGAGTAATAATTCGGCAAGAATCCGTAATTCTATCCTTCATATTTTCGGGAGTCGTAGGTTTAACAGCCCTGACTTTTTCTTTAACGAATCCCCACAAGAAAAAATCAAGTTCTCTCCATAAATTGGCCGCCTGTCAATAATTTTTGTTGCATTCGCGCAACATCAATAACATATCGACTTTCAGGTCAAAATTGGCGTTGTCTATAATTTACACACGGTTTGAAAGATATTTATTATTTGTATTAATAATTACAACAAAATGTCAGAAACTATTGGTTTCAAGCTTGAAATAAATGTTTTCCATGGAACCGACGACACGTGTTTCCATCTGTTACACGTATGGGCCTAGCTTGATTAAAAAAGCGTTACATTTTAATTATTGTAAAAACCATTCAAACAAATTTGATGATTGTTTGTAGTAATACATAACTTACTCCACGGTATCAATTTCTCCCAAAAAAATTATTTGATTCCATTTGAAATGTTAATGTCACCCCCGCCCCTTACGAAATTGTGTGTCATAAAATTTTAGTTAAGACGTCAAAATAAGTTCCGCTTGGAGCGTGCAGATTCACATAACTTTGAAAAAAGTTGGGTGTATCTATTATTACAAATGTAGGTAATCAAAGCATTTTTAATTTTGAATGCTAATCGTGACGATCGTGCACAAAATATTATAAGTGTTACGAGCGTTAAGGGCTTTACTGGCCTCAGACCAAATTGGACGCTTCACGTATATTCGACCGGTAAACAACTGCACGCATGGCTCTTAATACCTAATATACTGTTTTGTATTACGTTAATTTAAAAAGGCGCACAATAGCTTATTGTAAAACTCTTTCTTAATAATAATTTCTTAGCTGCCTCGGTAATGGAAGGGTTAGAGTGTTTGCCTTTCACACGAGCGACGCGGGTTCAAACCTCGACGAGCGATGTACCCGTTTTTCTAAAACAGAGCAAAACCAGAGCATTCCTTCTTCTCGGAGATGAAGTAACACTGTAGATCCTGTGGCAATTCGATGATTGACACGTTAAAGTTTCGTTACTAAAGGTGGAATTCCTTTAGTAGGGCAAAATACCAGTGACGGGCAATGCTAATAGTTGGTGCGGATAGAGATCCCTGACATTAACGTTTGTGTCTAGATCTCGGCTCATAAATGCAAAAATAGATATTTACATAACAGTCAGTGAGTCAAGTGGGGCATTTTACTGCCAAGTTCACGTACATTTTTTTCTGAAATAGCCATTTATCATAAAAATTTATTGTAAAAAATTTAACGATAAAGATGTTCTATAAATAGCTAGCAGTGCGCTTCACCACTGGTCTGGTTACTGAGGTGACCATAATAATAATTATACCTAATTTTTGAGAAGTTTAATTTTAATTTTCTGATTTCTGCAAAAACACTGTTATCAAAGCAGGTATTCAGGAAATATTTCAACAATCAGATGATTTTACCAGAAGAAGAATAATCAATGTGATACTTCACATGACGTTGGTTATCAATGGAAGAATGGAAAATATACAAAGATAAGAAGAATAAGGCACGTAATGAGAAGAATATCGACAAAGTTTTGCTGTGGAAGATCAATGTATTACCTACTATCACGATGGATATACAATCAGTAAAAGTTTGTCCCAATTTTAAACCTATCGTGATATTCTTCAAAACTAAACTGCTTTTTCATAACGTGACATTTTATGATAAAAACTACTGTTATATAATCAGAATAAGATCCTCTCGAATGAGCTGTTGGACTTTCTAATAAAAAATAAAATAGAAGTATACCAGAAATTTTTACGCCGTGGACACACACCAAGGACTGCACTAGTGTTCATTCTTATATAGAGAGAACGTTGAAAGGAAGAAAAATTTATCTGCCTGGTGACTATGTCAGAGCCACTAAAGAAGTACGAACCAATCACCATGTAACAACCTTTTTTTGTGGTTGTATTAAAAAATACGTTAATCTAAGATCATTAATTTATTTGGCATAATATTAGAAAAGTTTTTAATTATTAATATGTAGAATTGAGAATGGCAATTTAATTGGTATTTTCTAGAACAAATCTTTTGGGTGTAATATTACATAAATAGTTTTAGTTCCCTTTCTTAAAAAAAAAATCGGATTTATATTATTGTATTCGCGCAAGCGTGAGGATTTTTAGGGGAAATACACTTCAGTTATTCTGAAAGCTTTTTTGTAATTCACTTAATGCTGAATGTTAACAGCAATAAGCATGATTTTTACTTAATTTTTTATATTTTGGTGCCATCAGAATTTTGGTGGTAAGTTATTTTTTTTCTCATTATATTTTAAACTAAAGCCTTTGCTTTTTTTAGGCACTTTTATTTTTTTAAGTACTTACTTTTTAAGTGCGCACCTTTTTAATCACTTAATTTGTATACTTAATAATCTTTAATGGCACGTATAAGTCAATATTTTACGGTACTATTATTTTAAATGGCAAGTTTTACTTGAGTTACCTTTACAACGCAAGTTCTACATTCTTTTACAAATAAATTTGGCGAATTAAACTTCAAGGAAATTCCATATTTTAAGGGTAACTAAGCAAGACATTGACCTTACCATATGAACCATTCTGCTTTATAGTACCTGTAACAGTGTATGTACAGAACCGTTAAAAGGTAAAGTTTTTTTTATAATTTAGTTTATGACTTCTGAATTTTTTTCGTTTTCAAACATATATTAAATAAACTTATGTATAACTTGTTATTTTATTTTCATTTGTGTTAATTGTTTATAGTATTCAATAACTAGGTTTTGTTGTTCCTAGATAGATATATAAAAAAAAAGAAAGACAACATGGCGCTCGAGAATTTATTATTTTTTTCATAATTTTTGATAACATTTTTGGAATTAAGTGAAAATAATCAAGCAGAAAAGAAGCAACTAGCATTTCAGGTAGGTTAATTAAACTATTTATTAGAATCCACCCTTATATTCATCTACCGATGAGCCGACGGCAGTAGCGATTATTAAAAGGTAATTTTTTATATTAATTAAATTATTTGATCAATTACGAATGGTATATTACATCATCGCTTTTTTATTTAATGTTATAAGTTGGCCCAGTTTTAGTGTTTATACACTTGGAGCCGCTATTAATGTTAAAATTTGACGCCTTTTAATAATTTTTGTTATAGTTTGGCTTAAGTTAAGGTTATAACCAACCTTTTGAAGTTAGAAAGAACTTCATGTCACAAATTCTTCAAACAGTTTACTAATTCACACAAGTTGCGAAATGGCATACAACTATTCGACCTGGATGTCACACATCCGATCCAACAATTAATGAAAATCATACATGATAGATATGTTGTCTTTCTATAAGTATTATTATACAGTGATCCGTGGTTACAATTCATTTCGATTAGGCATTTTCAAGTACGTCACACTGACGTCACAAGCTCCACCTCTAACAGCTGATCTTGGACAACTTGTGTTAGCGTTTCATATGTGTTTTGCTGTGATTTTTGAGCAAAAAATCGTGATAATTGACTTATTGTAGTGTTAGTACATAATGTTAAGGTATTTCATAGTTAATTAGTGAACATTACTAGTGTATATTATAGTTGGGTTAGATTTTATGAACACGTATTCGTGTCCTTACGACATAGCAATAGAAATTTGTAAGTATATTGTTACTTGCTTTAATGAAGTAGAGCCCATGAGAAGTTTGGTAAATTCCAGAAAAATGGCTTTAAGTGATTCCACCATCTACTTTTGAAATATATCTATGAGAAGTTTGATAGTGTTATGATGTTTATAGGTAGACCAAGTTGTGCACTGTATTTGAAATTTTTGGTCTTTTGTAATCTATAATTATGGTGATTCTATTGCCAAGGTGACAATGCTGCTATTAATTTGTCTCTATAAGGCTGTAGAATATATTTACATAGTCGAAAGTACATTACATTTAGTGCCGACACACATTTTAACATATCATAGCCAAGAAACCCTTATTTTGAATGTGACTCTTTAATTTGACGAGTTTGATGATAACTAACCTAAAAATCGCACGAACTTTTCAATATTATGTAGGATAATTGTTCACTTCACTCACGTATTTCGGGTGAATTGTATCAATACAATCCTCATCTACAAGTATTAGTACAGAAACATTTTCATCGTCTACGATTTTCGACAAAATTGTCAGAAAACAATCACATCCCATAAGAACGTGTGTTAAAGTTGTCCAACATCAGGCAAGGTCTCACATTGTGACGTCGCTTGAAAATTCCTAATAGGGCGTTGCAGTAACCTAACCTTAAAAACGAACCAACGTCTGCTTGTGGGGCAAACACATCTGCCATTTGTGTGTTGTGGCATACGATTTGTAACGAGGAAAACTAGTAGACTTGTTTATTATGGTGGTAACTACTTTTAAGTGTGTTAAATATATTAATACACTATATTAAAAATAGTATACTAATACATTTTCAACAATTTTTAAATTTTCAAATGAATAACAACTTAATCCTAACCAAAAAATCTAACCTAATATTTCGCAGAAAGAAAGCACAGTGACTTAAGATTTGTTTTTCACACAGATATAAGAGTAAACAGAGCTTTGAATATATACATGGAATGCGCGTTGGCTATAGATTTTATTGACAAGAAATGTCTTCAGTCAGATCAAGAGAGAGAAAGTGAAGGATAGAGTTTTAGCGGCACTGTAACAGTGCGCATTGTAAAACCAAAATAAATACAAGGAAAGGGTAAAGCCACTGTTGACAAATTTATGTTCAAAATAATGAAATGACATAACCATAGAAAAACCTCCCTGGACACAACATAAACCACATTTAAATTATCAACGATATGAAATTATTTAATTCATTTTCTTTCTTAAAGTGAGTTAATCCATTTAACCTCATAAAATAGAAAGATTGGACCTAAGTCTTAATAAATTTTATAAAATACGTAAATTACAATTAATTATATAAACTCGATGAAGATCTAAAGAGCAATTATTTCCAGTGTTTGGCATATTCGCTGCATTTCAGTGATTGAAATAATTGTTTCACATAATCGAATGATCATTTTAAATGTGTTCTCATTTGATGTGACGAACCATTGTTTCACGTTTTCTTTCATTTTCATATATGAACAAATCAATTTAGAATTTAACGAGATTTGTGCAATGATGGATCACCTCGTTATTTGTATTTAATTGCAACAGACCCATCATAAAACCCAATTATCGCTCAATAAACAATGGCACAAGTACATCAATAATTCAAATAACACAACATTTAATAATATCTATTTTATTGAATAGAAACAATAGAAAAATACAAATATTTCAATTTAAAAAACAATTCTACATAATATATCTACATATTAAAAATTAACTAAAAGTTACATACCAACTATAACTACATATTTATATTAATCAGTAGTATTAATCAAATATCATTCATTTGAAAATAAAATCAATTTAGTAAATTTTTTTCTAATATTCTTTGTCTTTTCAGAAACTTGAGAATTTTGATAATGAATCCTTAAAAGTACATATTTTGAAATTAACAGTTTTATTAATTGAGTTCGATGATTGCTAAATAAGTCATCATTACTAATATGTTCCATTATTGAAGCTGATTGAAATACATCCATATTTACATTTTGAAAAATAGAATTTTGTAACATTAAAACATCATGGGCCGTATTTAAGGTACCACTTTGGCGAAGCTTAGATTCTGCCGTTAAACAAATTTTACAGACATCGGAGGATGCTACAACAAGTTTACGGAGCACTTTTTATATTGGTCAACATACGTGGGTGATTTCCATATAACAGATGTTTGCAAAAGTCAATGAATTACTTGAAACCTTATAACTAACAAATCCACTAATATATTGAACTACATGTTCTACATAAACTGACAAGTCAGTCATGTGCTTAAAGTAGTCATGGTCTGTATTAGTAATAAGTTTTTCATTTGGATTTACATCTACTATCGAATTTTGAATTTTATTTCCACTACTTGCATATAGAATATCAATATTTAGTAGTTCGATGCAATTTGCATTTTCTGAAGCAGATATTTCATGCCTGCCTAAAAGTTTCCTGTATGCATTTCTTAGTTGATAGGCGGAAGGATTATTATTGTAACCACCTCGAGACCTGATGGCACTAAAAAATATCTCCAAGTGATCCTGGCTCAACTTATATGTGAGAAGATATTTCATTTTAGTACGAGTAGCTAAGGATTTGTATAAATCGATAGAATTTTTTAAGGAAATAATCAATCCCAAAAAACCAGTTTTTCTTTCCGAACATACAATGTTAATCCCACTATTTAGTCTTAAATTAGACAAATATGAAACATAATAATCTATCTGCGTTTCCAGTACATCTAGGTTTTCCTGACATATTTTGAATTAAAAAAGTTTTGGCAATATAATTTGCTGTTTAAAATATCAAAGCAGTTGTTAATAATGCTGCAGAAATTTGAAGTAACTTGGAATGCCTAAAGTATTTGTGGGATCTAGATAAATACATTAAACTATCTGCAACACTTTGACTAAGAGTTTGTACAGCTAATCTAACCGACATTTTTTCTTTTTCCCAATGTATATGCCTATTCTTCAGCTTATTTGCAGAATGCAATCCTTCCTTTTGCTGTAATTCAAGTAACTTTTCAATGTACCTCCAACTAATGTGTTCTTCTTCATCATCAATTAAATCTTTGGTGGCAAAAGTATTACGAACTAATTTGATCATGTGGCTTGGATCTAAGAATACATACACCTACAACAAAACAATACTTATAAAACTAATAATTGTAATACAATACTTAATACCTTCTCTCCACTGTTTGGATGTAAGAAATCTAAAGCTCGAAGAGGGTAATTAAAGTTACAACCTAAATGTGTGCAACTACTAATATTAACTGCGGCACCATCAGTAACTGACTGGCATATTGCTCCTGTTTCACTTATTAATTGTAAACATATCTGCAGTAAGTTTGCGTTCAGTGCCATAAACTTTAATTAAAAAGTAACCTAGTGGCACCTTCAATGTTGATTAACTGCAACTGCCATAAACATTAATGCACTTTTAGCATGTTCATAGCTATCAATATTAATATCTCCTCTATTATTAATACCCATATCTACATATCCATAATATTGTTGTTTATCCCAATAAATATGATCCCTTATGGACATTTCATCAAGTGCGATATTAATAACTACTTCCTGCCGGAATCGACACGAGACTTAATAATTTTAAATGATTCTTTGGTAAATCCTGCATTTGCATCAATGCATGTATACCACTTTCTAAGTGTGGCAGGATGAGGAAGAAGATTTTTAAATGATTTCCTGACATAATTATATGCCTTACTTGAATAAAATTGTAGTGTCAATGCAAATGCCCTCAATTTTGGTGATATTTTCCTATGGTTAGAAGTTAACTGTTTAGCCACAATTTCTCGAAGAGATTCTGATGATATATTCTGTTAAAAAAAGTGAAATATTAAATTTGTAAATTAATTTGTTATGCATTACCATAATAGCTGTTTCAGCATTTTCTGTTATAAAATGCTTATTTGAAGTGCGGACTAAATCATCCATGTTTTTGATTTTTTTAATAATCTTCTATTTTTTTTATTTACATTCTTTAGTTTCTTTTTTAATTGTTTAATTTTAGAAATGGCAAGTGAAAAATTTCTTTTTGCTCTTCGTGGTGTTGCTAAATCAACTTCGGGATCTATATCTCCAACGTTAGCAGGACGCCATATTTTTCTACGTTTTGGTGTTCTTTCGCCTATACATTTAGAGATTAATTTTAGCAAACAAACAGATTAACAAGTTACAATTAAAAGGCGTCGCCTGAAGAAATGCACAAAGTAGAATGTTATACTAATTTACCTGTTACAATTTCATTTCCGTTTGTTCCATCAATGCTTGTTAATGTTTCACTTTCGATGCTTGAAGCAGAATGAATGGAGTTTATGTTTGAAGGACCAACTTGTACTTGTAAACATTCCTGGACAGTAGGATTAATTTTATTTGATCTATAACAATATAACATAAAACAAAATCGCAAATTGTAGGTATATATAAAATATTTATTTACCTTTCAATAACTCCTCTTAAGTTGATTTGCGGAATAGCATCTGATTTTAATCTTCGTACCTTTGCAAGAGAATGTACAATAAAATCTTCTTCTTCAAAATGCAATCCACATAATCTACTACTACTTGAAATATCGAGGTAGTTTGTTAATTGCTGACAACCACTCATCCCTTAATTCACTTTTCTTTGAAACCTACAAAACAATAAAATGCAATATTCATTTCATGTATATCTACTTAACATACCTGTGCTGCGATACCCTTTTTTCACATTTTCCACATATAATGCAATAAAACATTTTTAGAATTAAGTATAAATAGGTGTGTATAACAATAAAATCAAAAAAAGTAAAGACCACAAAATTGTTTAACGCTACACCTTAACCTTACACTGTTAGACAGAATCACAAAATCGCCATTAAACAAAAATCGTTCAGTGTTGCCAAATGTTGGCAAATACAATCATGCGCAAACAGTATCTTAGGCTAAAACTCTATCCTTGTTTTCCTCTTTGTCAATCTGACTAGACCCACAAACTTTGTCAGTAGCGCATTCCATTGTGTATATATTCAAAGAAACAGAGTATCGTTTTCCCCACGACGTCTATCAGCAGATTCAGTTTGACAGTATGTTGGATTGCTCTATTAACTGTGGCAACTTATAAATTAATTTTGACATATAATCAGATTTGAGGTTAGTGAGAACTGTCTAATATCAGCATACTTTTGGTGTAATAATAAAACACCCCAAATCTAGAGGGCAATTAAAAAAATTGATTATACCAAGGTTGAACTATGTTATGTGTAAAAATTCCCTAACATTAAAACTGTAGATTACTCAACATAACCACAAATTGAAGTATGTATGTGCTTTACGAATTTAATTCTAGATTTAATAAGTTATTCGTATAAAATGAGTGAATTTAGAACTAATGAAAACACTCCATACAAAAATTCATTAGACACCGAAGATTTCTTAGCATTTAGTGACAGCTCACCTGCTTCAGAATTTGCTCCATCAATTAGTAGTAGTCCACAGAAACAATGGTACAATAATTCTAGAAATAACTCTCCTTATAATTCCAACAGAAGATCAGGAAATTTTCGATATAATTCACAAAATAATTCACCATATAATCTTTACAAGTTTAATAATAGTTTTGAGTACAATCAACAGAACTCAAATTACCATCCTCATCGTAACCGTAATTCGAAATTTAATAGATCAAAGAATGACAGCTTCAGCTCTGGAAAGGTAAGTATTTTATTATTTTGGCAAGTTTTTGATCCTCTTTTTTTCAGAATGATTCTCTGAATATTTCAAATTATTTGCATTCTTCATTTATGGAAAATCCTTGGGAAAGATTAGAACAGCAGTTAAATAATAGTAATTCAAAAGCTGAAGATTAATTTTGTAATTATTATTTAGTATTCGTGTATTTTTCAAATCGTAATTTATCAAAAACATTTCATACTATTATATCTTACGACAAATATTTTACATCTAACGGCACATTAATGTTCATTATATAAAGGTGAACATAAATCTGTTGGATAGTAGTAAAAGTAATTGGAAGACTTGTTTGAGTTACTAAAATGTCTTTAAATTTTCTACAGTTAGAACAAAACCTAAACAACTGTAATTCGAGTTTTGCAATTGTAAGAGAATTAAGTATTGTTAATTATTAGCAAAGGTTATTAAAATATGTAAAATGTTCTGCAATTAAACGTTAATTTTTTAAACATTTGAGTTGTGAGGTGTAAATTTATACTTTATACGGGTATTTAATTCTTTTAAATTACACACTATGTGAGATACACTTGCTTTACACTAACAACTCTGTTATAAAATACTGCTTCATATAAACTATTTTAGATTGTACAAGTTTAATTCACAGTATTACTCATTTAGTAAGTAAAATCAGATCATTTAAAATTGTAGGGGATCCAGTTGTTACTGTGACACTTTACAGTGAATGGCTCCATTAACTCAGAATGGTGCTTGAAATTGCCTATTTTATTAAGGGCTAATGTGAATTAGAAATAGATTAACTGTTTTTTCGGCTCATGAGAATAGTGTGTATATTTTTCACATAGAAGGTATAGCACAATCAACAACAATATGAAGGGTGAGGTGTTGCTAGTTTGGTTTCCGACTAGCTTAGTTTTAGTGAAATGTTAAAGTGGAATAAAAATTTCCTGTACCTAATCAAATTTATTTTAGATTTTTAGAATAAGTTTTTTATTTATATTTCATTGTATTTGCTTAACAATGTAAAATTGTAGCTATCTAAGCACACAGAAACAAGAGTGGCTGATGCCCCATGTTTAATAGGTAGAAGGATGACGTTTAATTTTGTTTTACTAGGGGCTTAAGTTCCTTAATAATGAATGGCTAATTACTATATGAATATGTCCCACTTGTACTTGATTGTATTACTATTTTTACTTACGAATGTGTGCATTTATATTGGAAAGTTATGATCATGTGTGTGAATCCAAGCAATTAAATTTGCTTGTATCATAGTAGAAGATCTTGTGAAAATGCTATAAAAAATTCGATATGATATTTTTGTGAGATTTTTCGCTTTTGCTTTGTTTTAAAACTCTAAATTCATTTGAGAAAGTGTAAATACCGGTAGTAGGAAAGTTGTACAAATGTTTTCAAAATTATAAAAAAGTCTAAACAGTCACAATACTTACATTTTGCATTTTCTGTTTACTTATGGACATTGCCCGACTTAATTTTTTATTAAACACTCGTTAAATTTTAATTAATGATGTTCTATATAGTGCAAGTGTGGACTCGAAATTGTGTCAATTGTTAAACATCTTAACAGACTGAGCATATATATTTACCGAGTGGGTATTTAGTGCTGGATGGTCGATTACTCCATTATGATAGAGTACATCAAAAAAAGTTATTTACAAAAATTGTAGGCAAAGATATGCTCATTATTTGGAAAATATACCGATCTCTAAAGTGCCTCGTAACTATGTAGTAACACAAACGTACGATAGAGTACATCAAAAAATGTTATTTACAAAAATTGTAGGCAAAGATATGCTCATTATTTGGAAAATATACCGATCTCTAAAGTGCCTCATAACTATGTGGTAACACGAACATACAATGTTTTAAATAGGACACTGCGTATTTTGACCATTTTTATATTGAAATTGCTATGAAATAAACACTATGTATATAAAGAAGTAATTAATAAATTATTTATTTTACATAATAAGGTAAACCATATGTTCTAGTATTAAAACTATCAAAAATCATCGAAAAATAAAATTTCGATTTTCAGAAATTAAATGCACCCCCCTCCCTATATTTTATTTTCTCAAATAATTGTATTTGTTATTTGTCATTTTTATGAGAAAATTTCAATTTTCTTTAAATTTTAGGAATACATCAAATTTGTGTGTCTAAAAATAATTTACTATTATTTGTTACTCAATAGTAAACACTGTTGAACGGAACAAAATACAAACAATGAAATGACACTAACAGGCTACTGACTTGTAAAAGTGACAGCTGACCTGTAAAATTTTTACAAGTCAGTAGCTTTGTTAACATTCGAAATATCCGTTTTATTATTGTCATTTACATTTATAATAAAGGTGCAATTAGGGTTGCTGCTAATATTAAATTTTGAGGACCCCGGAATCGTTTTGGTTGGTAATATGCAAGCATTATCGGTTGAAGTAGACGGCACATACGTAGGAAACATTTTTTTCGCCATTTCAATCTTATTAGTAATTGCTTCCTCTACACAACCTGCAACGATGCTCGATTTCCATCCGCCAGCACACTTTAAGGCTAACATGTCTCCACCTGCATTCACCACCATAGTAGCTGAGGAGCGCCGAAAAAAATGGCCGGTATATAATTGCAAATATCCCGCAATTTGTTTGGGAATATTTCCAATTGTGTGCTGACCAGCATTCAGTGAGATACATTTACCATTTCGGTAGGTTAAGAATAAACGCAAATTGTTAATGCACTGCTTACGGAGAGCCTCATATTTTCTATACAGTACACAGGGCTGAAAGCTGCATCCATCATCGGTTATAGTAACTCTCCTTGTTGAGTAATTTTTTGTGTTCCTTAAAGCAACGATGATGTATTTCCCTAGATCTTCTACATCATCTAATGTCAGAAACAGAAGTTCATCACACCGACAAGTACCAAATATGCCAAAAATAGTAACAACTTTATGTAATAACCATTGGTCATCGGGTGCATGTAGCGTAATTATGTAGGTGATAAACGACAAGCCTACCTGCGAACTTGAGTGTTTTCAGGCACCTCCAAACAACTTTTTAGCATGGACCATTTCGACCACAAGCTAGAGGGACTAAATTTCTGCGATAATTCATTAACATATGTAAGAAGCACATCCTCGGTCACCACGTTTATCTTCATTTCCGTTTGCCACTTCTTAAATTCATTATACTCCTTATCATACCTCATTTGGTACACTCATTTTATCAATGAATGGGAAAATCGTAAGATCAAAATTTGACAATGTAATAAAATTAGTGGAAATGATTGCATTGCTTTTGATTCATAGATAACATAATATTTTAGAAATTTTTTGGCGAATCTGTATTCTTATTTCATAACTAATTTAAGTTTGATATTGTTTATAAACCAGTAACAAATAAAATGATACACATCACACGCCAGGTAACCGTTTTTACTGGCTCAAGGATGTGACAGGCTCGCCTGTCATCCTGATCATTTCGCCAGTAAAAACTATTTTACCTGGCTTGTAATGTAAAATACTATAATCTTGGATAATAATAATGTAACAAAATTATTTTTATCCAGTAAACAATTAAAACAACATAAACCATAACAATATTCAATGAAGGTAGGCAATTTGTAGATTAATATTATTTCAACAATAATTGTACCAAAGTATCTTTAAGAAAACAAAACAGGTAGGCTTTGAAAAAATGACAGTTCTCATATTATTACCTTCCTAATCAGGCGTTTTTTTGTGTATAAGCTTTAAAAATTAATTTTTCTGTAGAACTAATAGATATGATTTGGATCGTTTTTTTCATACTGGACCAGTCGTATATGACAAACATTAAAGGAATAATGATGTTATAACCGAAGAAAAGGAATATGATGTACTGCTTGCCGTTACTGAGGATCCCTACAATAGCACTCGTGAAATTTCATGTCAACTCAACACGATATTAGTCAAACCTCGGCCGTAAACATACTTTACAAACACAAAATGCATCCCTACCACATACAATTACATCACGAATTGACTGACTATGATTATCCTCGCAGATTAGTTTTTTGTGAATGGGCTCAGTAGCAAATCCCTGGTGATCGATTTTCTTTCGACTTTATGCTTCTTGGAGATGAGGCTGTACTTTACAAAAATGGAACAGTGAATAGGCACAATTTTCATTAGTATGCAACAAGAAATCCTTACCGTAGCAATACTCATAGTCAAATTAGGTGGTCTATAAACGTTTGGGGTCGTATTATTGGGTACTATGTAATCGGCCCACTTTTTTTTACGGCCGTATGACTCGTCATGTATATCTAGATTTTCTCAATAATCATTTGTCATGTTCCACTGAATATTCGACAAAGAATGTGGTTTTTACCCGATGGTGCTCCAGTTCATCACACTGTGTAATGGTTCGCACGTTGGGCACCATTTTGTATTGGTCTTTTTGCCCGTCCTGCTGTTGGGAGCCAGTTTGTAATGGTTCTCACGAACTGAATCAAAAGTAATAATATTTAATTAAGTCAAATCCTAAATGCCGACTGTTTTGTTTACAGTATCATATATAAAACTCAAAGCTACAATGTAAAACAATATTCTTAAGACTAACACATAACAGTAAACTCTACCAGAATTAAACTATTGTTTTTCGTTTAATTATGATGGTCAAATTTAAAGTTTAGAGGAAATCAAACACCAACATTTTATTTATTCACACAATCAAAAGGTTCTCAGTTATTATTTTCGTTGATAGCGAATGATGTAGCTCAGCGTTTCTTGAATCGGTGAAGAGGCCTCGTTTAGGTTGATGGCTGATCCTCCGATGATGTCACTCTGGAACCGTTCTCCTTATCTTTTCTTATGGATGAATACGTTTCTGATTTTCTTCCCACAATTTAATGATTTTTTTTTAAATAATTGCTTGACATATTTACACTATACAGTTTTCACTTAATTGTTCAATTTTAACTACAAATATTTACACTATCCGGTTTTTACTTAATTGTTCAGTTTTAACTACAAATAGCTTGCACAACGAAATACAAGCGAGCCACGAACGGCTATGCTTTTAATCATCAATGTTTTTAGTTATTATATTTTCTGTTTCGATCTATTAACTGGGTCGATTGTCTTATTTATCACTCGCTATCAAAACATCAATTTGGAACGCTTTCAATACGCACTTAAAACTCTATTGTAAACTATTACGCAATCTTTTTATTATCGCCAACTTAACAACACTTACACTTTTAATTCCTTATAGCTTTTCCTTCCCATTAATAAGGAAAATACCACTTATATTTCTTTATCACTATATCAACTGAATTTTCGTTGTAATTTCATGATTTAAATTGCAACATAACTTAAGTTGCGATTATCGCTTTTCAACCGTTTGGTTACTTTCAATTCAACCAACTCTGATCGCTTACTTAATGCGACTCCTTCTAATCGCTTACTTCATGCGACTGTTTCTGATCGCTTACTCAACACGACTGACTAACAAATACACATCATTATAACAGCGCCTCTGCCTGCTCCCTTTTACAAAACAGTCATATCCGCAAATTGCCGAGTATCTTTAATAGCTTTCCAATTTACTATGCAAATACTCATGGAAACAAGCTCAAACGTTTTATCTTAATATTAATTATGTTCAAATACAAATAACCAATAACCATTAATGTCATATAACAGCGCTAAATTCGAATTTCTAATGCCTCCATTACAACTGCCGCAATTTACAACTATCTAAATAATCACTATCCTGTGAGGTGGGTAGGCAGAGCAGGACCAACTGCATGGCTAATTCGATCACCGGAGTTGTCAAAAATTAATTTATTCATGTGGGGCTACATAAAAAACCGTGTGTCCCACGACTCCAACAGCACCAGATGATATGAAAAATAGGGTAAGAGAACCTTTTAATAGTATTGATGTGCAAATTTTAAAAAATGTAGCCCGCCCATTTGAAAATCGAATGTAAACTTACATAGACGTTGTAGGTGAACGTTTTGAACAGTTACTTATTATTTTGTGATCCTAATATATTTTGTTTAAATCACATTCATCTAGAAATTGCCTTCCTTCATTACATATTGTTATGATTTATGTTACGTTTTAATCGTTTTCTGTATAAAAATAATTTTGTTACATTATTATCCAAGATACAAGGTATTCCTGAAATTTGAAGAAAATTAAAAATTTCTCGAAATACTTCACAAAAATGAAATCCTTTGAGAAAATAAAATATAGTGGGTTGCATTTAAAAAAATTTGAGAAAACTGTAATTTTCTTTTTTGGATCACCTTGTATACAGATATTCGTCGATGATTTTTGATACTGTTAGTTTTAATACTAGAACATATTGTTTACCTTATTATGTAAAATTAACAATTATTTATTTACTACTTCTCCATATACATAGTGTTTATTCCATAGCGATTTCGATATAAATTTGGTCATAACTCTTTAAATACTCTGTATGGTTAGTACAACCTCGTATTGTAAGAACAGGGATTATAAGAGGAATCTAAATATGAGGAAATATAGGTGTTCAAATAAAAAAAAATTATGTTTGTCTTACCACGTAATTACGGATCACTCTGTAAAGATCGGCATATTTTCCAAATAATGAGCATATCGTTGGCTACAATTTTTGTAAACTTTTCTTGATCTTTATTATAACGGAGTAATCGAACAATCCCACACTAAATACTCACTCTGTATATATATATATATATATATATATATATATATATATATATATATATATATATATATATATAATATAATTTCAAAATCAGAGCATATTTTCTACCTTTCAACCTACATATACTTATGTAGGGTAGGTATAGAAGGTTATG
Source organism: Vesta saturnalis (assembly GCA_036346205.1). Lineage (NCBI taxonomy): Eukaryota > Metazoa > Arthropoda > Insecta > Coleoptera > Lampyridae > Vesta > Vesta saturnalis. The sequence continues at coordinate 3,145,336 of JARFJB010002287.1, read as the reverse complement.
TAAATGACTTTTTTTTCACTAACGCTAAATCGACTTATTACCTCATTTTACGTTTGGCCATGGTATGTGTGTGTTTGTGTTTGTGTGTGCGTGTGCACGTGTGTGTGTGTGTGTGTGTGTGTGTGTGTGTGTGTGTGTGTGTGTGTGTGTGTGTGTGCAGGTGCGCGGTATATAGAGTCTTACATCCATTTGGCGCCAACACCTTGCCAGGTTTGGGATTTAAAAAGAACGCCGTTTCATCGGCATTCAATACTCTCGTTGGATCTCCCGCGTCTAAGTTTATTTCTTTTAAATAAGAGGAAACTTCTTCAAACCAGTTGTTTATTTTCTTGGATGGCAGCTCCCCTCATCATTGTCAGATTTTGCCTAACTCTAAAAGTCAGCTCAGGGTGTTTTTTCTGAAACAGGTCCAACCACTTCCTATCAGGTACAGTATTTCCCATGAAATCTACTTTTAACTCTTTTGCTAACTTTTCAACGCTATGCATGAACGTATACTTTGTTACAGGAGAACCCAACTTTGCTATAAATTTTACCCATTGAATGAGTATTTCTTCTTGTTCAAGACTGAATGTACCTAAAGGACTCATTTTCTGGTTACCCTAGTTACACCTTGTTTGTTTGCAGTCCCGTATAGGACATCCCTTTATTAACAACTTTAATAGCTGCGAGCATATTCTTCTTTGGGTATTTCAGAAGAGTTTGTTTTCGGCTCGCCATATCTATCAAAACAATAACCTGTATAAGGACGTTTAAAAAAATAAATGCTGTTGCAGAATTTTCGATAGTAAATTGCAGATTTAGTATTCGACACTGGTTGTTTCAATAATCGACACGCCGGTGTCCAATATTGGTTAGTGGTTACCGCCGTTGAAATGAAGTCGTGCGTATAGCAATTTAAACGCAACGAAATATTTTTTTTTCATTTAAGCATTCAGTGCAGTATTGGGATATGATTATGAAGTCGACATGCCTGACGAGTATAAAAAAAAATATATTTTACGGTTTTAAGTACTCGACACCCCACACAAAAACAACGTTTGAGCTCGAAAGTGCGACAGACGTAAAAACACGAACGTATTAAAGGATCACCTACTATCCTGCGTCAAAAGCAAAGAGAAACTTGCACGGATAAAATAGAAATAATTTTTTTTATAAACTTTAGTAAGCACTAGTCACAAAAACTCCGAAAATAGCACGCGTTTCCTTCATAATGGAATGTTCCGGAAATGCACGCGTCTATCGGCATGCGGCTGCCTCAGGCTCGTGGTGGGGGTTGAACAGTGTTGGCATTAGGTGCAGTTTGAGGAAATGTCGTCGGTAATTCTTGTTTTATAAGACTAAATTTGGGGTGACGAGAATAGGTCCAGTGCCGATTACTGACACCTTTATCTTAGCACAGAATTAAACAATCAAAGGGACTTCATCTTGTAGCTCTGTCTTCATTATATTGGAAAAACTAGAATTAAGTAAATATAGTATTTTGGGGCATTCGAATGCCCGTTAAATTATCGTTGCTGATTCAATTTCAGAAAATGCTGTACAAAATCTGGGGAGAAATTTTTGAACAGCCAATCTTGTGCTCTTGGATCACATGTAGCCTTTGGAGCTCGATGCGACATTTGGTCACGTCAAAAAGTTTTTGGGACTCGCCTATTGTACGTTTTTCTTTAGAGTACTGATGAACTAAACTGTTTCTATCTGTCACTTCAAAAGTAACTTATTGTCAACCAAAAAAATTAGTAATCATAGTCTCCATAGATACAAATGCATAGACAAATCATACCATTAACCTTCCAACCTACGAATACATATGTATGTTATGCAACAGACTTCTTTTTCGCTAACGCTAAATAGTCTTATTACCTCATTTTACAACGTTTCAAAAAGTTTCGCCAAGCTCTGCCATGATTTCTGCATGTGTGCGTGCGTGTGGTGTGTGTCTGGTTGTAGGTGGGTGTGGGTGTGGATGTGCGTGCGTGTTTGTGTGTAGGTGTGTGTGAGTGTGTGATTTCATGACACTGTGTAGCTGATTACAAATAAGTCACGCCTAAATAGAAGGTATACGGGCAATGAAGGAATATATAAACTATTTGATATTTTTTTTAAAGTTCACCTCCAGAATTACTAAAAATTAAAGAGATTGTTAAACATGCTAAGAACTGTAAATAATAGTATTAATAGTAACCTGTGGCTGAAGTTAACGAATTTATTTTCGTAAGGTATTTAATAATTGTAAATTTATTTTAGTTTCTATTAAATTAAAGGTTTTGCTATTGAACATATTGTATTATCAATGTTGCTAATGTATCTACTATACAGGGTGGATACTCTAAGTGGAATAAATTCTGTGACTCAAAGAGGTGAAGTCCGGGAGAAAAATTATGATAGGTATTCTTTATAAATGTTTACAGCCCTCAATCTGGGGGTTACAGTTTCTCCATATATCCACCCCCGGGGGTGAAGCCACCCCTAATTTTTTTTCAAATGTTAGGGTAGGTCAAGTGATATACCGCGTGAAAGCTTGTATTAAGAGGAATACAACGCTGTATTTATTTTCTCAAAATTATAAACAAAAAAATCAAAATCAAAAATAATAAATAAACGCACTCTCTTAGCAAAGGAAGTGTCAATTGAGAACTTTCTTAAACTAAACCACGGTTTAATGACTTCTCTGCAAAAAACTCTTTTCTTGTGGGGTACACTCATGACTTTAAAGATGTTCAAAATGGTGTCCATTTGTTTCTTGACTAAGACCTATCGGTGATAAAAACAGTTTCTCACATTTTGAAACATGCCTTGTGGAATATTTCTGATTTCTGCAGTAATTCTGTCACTCAGATCCTGAAGGTCGGTCGGCAATGTGACATAAACCTTACTCTTCAAATATGCCCATAAAAAAGTCAAGGGGATTATGATCCGGGGACCGTGGTGGCCATTTAAGTGCACCTCTCCGACCAATCCATCTATGTGGGAAAATTTGATTTAAATAGTTCCGTATTGGCAATGCATAGTGCGGTGGAGAGTCATTTTACTGAAACCAAATTCTCTCATCCAAGTTATTTGGATTGCTATTTGGAAATAGACCCCTTAAATTTGGGAGCAGGTCATCCGTGAGCATAGAAAGATATAACTGCCCACCATTCATAAAAAATGGCCCTACCACTCGATCTCCAATAATCCCAGCCCATATGTTTAATTTTTGTGGATGTTGCGTGTGAGTTCCCCGCAACCCCCAGGTTGAGGTCAGACCACAATGAGTCACTTCACCATGCAAAGAGAAAGTACATTCATCCGAAAAGAGAATCCACTCCAACTGTATGTGACCAGGTAAATGACGTCCATCATTCGTTAACAAAACTCAATTCGTCGGTCTTGATCTTCATCAGTCAATTCTTCTAGCATTTGCATCTTGTAAGGATGGATTTTTGCAGATTTTAAAACCTTTAAAACAGTTCTATGACTGACCTGATTATCGCGCGCTAATTGCCGTGCAATGGTGGGCTTTCTTGAATAGCCCACAAAACGTTCAGCTTTGTATCTTCTTCAACTGCCTCTCTTCTTTGTCTTTGACATGACCCAATTCTCTATAGCGCTTTTCTATTTTGCTAACTGTGCCTTGAGAAAGCTGTGGTAAATCGGGATGATTGGCTTGAAATAATTCAGATACCTCAGCTTGAGTGCGACTTCGGTTACCATATCCGATCATCATTAATATCTCAATGCGAAGGGCTTCCGTTAAGTAAGCCATGCTAGATAATTTACGACGTGAAGATGTGAAAGCTACACTAGAGGATTTATTTACTTAAATAAACGAGCAATGAAAAATACAAGGAACAGACCACATTGTAATTTACTAATGTGGACGCTAACAAATCAAGCGGGAAACTAAAACTGAGGCTAAAACACAGAAGATTAAGAGCATTTTTCATCAACGATAAGACCTGACTTGCTAAGATAATAAATGCACGTTATCAATACGGCACATTTTTATCTATCGACCATTCAAGCATTGTCAAAATTAAAAAGTATTTAGTGAGTGTAAGAAACATAGAAGATAAAGATTTTTTACTTCAACGATAAGATCAGGCTTGTTGCGATAGTAAATGCATGTTATCACTACGGTACATTTTTACCTACAGACATTGCAATCATTTTCGAAATTAAATACCAATGAGCTAGAGAAAATTGTTCATTTAGGTTTTTCACTTTATTTTTCAAATTCCCGAGAAAATAAATAGGTACTGCGTTGTATTCCTCAAATACAAGCTTTCACACATTTGAAGAAAAAAAGTTAGGGGTGGCTTCACCTCCGGGGGTGGATATATAGAGAAACTGTAACCCCCAGATTGATGGCGAGAAACGATTATAAAGAATGCCTATAATGATTTCTCTCCCCCACTTCACCCCTTTGAGTTACAGAATTTATTCCACTTAGAGTATCCACCCTATGTATGGATTAATGAAAACAAAATATACATGAACAATGATTTTTCATATAAGGGAGATGGGGCAAGTAAGGTATTTGTAAGTATCAAACGAGCTTCCCGGAAGCCTGCAAGATGATTTTTGTTTGCCTTGAAATGGAAGTCTAGTTTGAAGAATATTGACAATCGCAAAACTAGCCTTCTGCAAGCTTGCAAAATATCTTTTAAGATGCTTGCATTAGACCACATGCAATTTCTGATGTATACTTTCATAATTCTTAAAGTAAGCTTATAAAGTGACTTATATCAGCCTGAGAGCAAGCGTAAATTCAAGCTTACGAAACCTCTAAAGTAAGCTTGCAAAGTGGTAACTAAAAAGCTTACATTAAGCCTACAAACTTGCATTCATAAGCATTTATAAGCTGCCAGGCTTGCAATTATAAGTATATATGAAGTTTAAAGCAAGTTTAGTGGACTATCTGGGTATTGATATATACGACTAATCAGACATGTTTGTAACAACTGTCTAATTCACACCATGTACCTATAGATATCAGATTAGATTCCATTGCTTATTGAAATCAAGGGATCATTTCGCCTAGAAGGGCCACTGCTCTACTTGTCTCTCTTAAAACTACATTTTGTGGTTCTAATATAACTTACACTTCCTACAAGAACAAGACAACTTACACTTTAGAGTTTACATTTAGATAGGTACATTTGTAGCATTAAGTGATGTTAATTCCATTAATTAATGTCCTTTAATTTGTCTCGCAAGTTTGAAAACATTTCTAGCACTATCATTAATTAAGATCTTTTTAATTTTATGCGGAACGTTAATTAAGAAAGGCGGAAAAGCCATACCATTTTTATTTATGTTTGCTTCTAACAAGTTTAATTACAATCTTAGACGTAACTAATGGAAATACCATTAGTTTGTAATGATCCTTTTAAGTGGTTTAATTAACTTTCTAAAAATTCCTGATCACAAATTAATTTTCGATCGACTAAAGTTCAAATTTTTGACGGTTTGACACTTTATATAAACAGCTGTCAGTACGTGTAGACTTTCGAACGCGCCTATAATGTCACCAATCCAACAGTAGCAGATTTACTTTAGATTGCGTCCTAGGCCTTTTCCAATATGGCACCTTTTTGTTTTATAGTAGTATATAATAAAACATATCGTTAACGAATAATGAAAAATATTGTTCTCCAACCACCTAAATAAAACGATATATTGTGCACCAAAAGTGGCTTATTTCTGGATTTTTCGGTGTCTCCATAGGACCTGTATAAAAAGTAAGATACTTTTGCCCTGGTGCAAATAGTTATTTTTGTATTAAGTGTGCAAAATGAGTGTTTTGTGAATGGCCCATGAGAGTGTTAATTCATTCGAAAGTGCCATAAAACACGAATTTTATACCACGTAATACAAACAATATTTTTTCTATAACTGTTGTATTTGAAAATTTCTTGGAACTTTGTTAAATAGTTCAAATGAATCGCCCCGTATTTCCTAAATGTTGCAATATAAATCGTATCTATTGAGACATGTTTAATTCATGCTAGTTTAATTCATATCAATATTATAAATAAAATTAATATAAATATTATAAATAAAAAAGAATAGTTACATATTTGTGTTACAGTGTGGAATATTAGTAGTAGTATTGGTAAAATAAACTAATTATCTTACCTAGTATTTGTTAGTTTTCGTTAAATTACAAGTATCATTTGAGTATTTTTCAATTCAAGTGATTGATTCTTGCAATATATTTTGCGCCGTATAAAGCACAATATTTTGCGCATGTTGCCAAACGTGAAAATAGTTTGCAATTAAAAAAACTGACATTTCGCATACTGACAGTAAAAAAATATAAACATTTTTTGACAGTTATAGAAAAAAGTAATTTGACGTTCACTAAATATCAACTTCGTGAGAATGACGTTCATGGGATGTCATTACTTCAATAACTACAATTTTAAAATTTTCGCAAACAACGTTTTCAGTCATAAATAAGTATTTAATATAATTTTGCTTTTTACTTTCGTTTTAAGCAAGTGTAAGTTTATTTATATACCAATTTTCACGAGTCGTAACTAATGTTGTTTCATTACCACCTTTAGAATCCGCCTATTATGCGCGAGATGATGTAGATAGAACTGATTTAGGTTGGTAATTCTGTCCGGTTTTGTCAAGCATTTCTGAGATTAAACATTTGACATAACGTAACCTAAATTTTATTATTGTGATAAAATAAACAAAACGCCTGAAGCTGAGATTAGTTGCCCAACTGTTATTATTCACAATCTGACAACATCGGCGTCCTCTGACAGTATTAATATCAGTGGCGCAACTGCTCTAACTCTTGAAAATTACTGTTCTATGAAAAGATATCGACATTTGCTATCGCCTGTGGAATCATCTATACAAGCAGCTAAATCACGCGCTTCCTTGTTTGACAACTTCACAGTTATGTATACAAATCTAAAATCTACGGTATAATAGAAAAAAAAACATAAACAGAACTACTATAACCTAACAGAATTGGATTAGATACACACAACTACAGTAACCTAACAAAAGTAGACTAGATAAACAAAACCACTGTAACCCAACAGAAAAAAAATGCATGAGTCGGGAATCGAACCTGCCTCAACTGCGTGTCAGGCGACCAATGTACCACTGGACCAACTTTGATTTTCCATTTTGACGTTGAAACCGTTATTTAAACAATTTATTCGAACGCATCAACTCCCGTAGCCCCAATTCAGTTGCAACTAATGTAATTCTATTACTACAACATAAATAACCAAACTATACATTCAAGGCTCTAATTTACTTGCAGCTAATCTAATTCTATTACTATTAAACATAAATAACGAAAACTATACATTCAAAGCTATTTTCTATTGGTCCGCACTTATCGTAATTTAGCCGTCTATCTTCACATTATTTTCACTAGCATCTGTCACATTTGAATTAAATTTATAGAGGTAAAATCCAATGAATATTAATTAAAAACTACACGGTAATTTTTTTCACTGAAGGGTAGATTAATACTCATTTTGTGTAAAATGAGTATTATTATTGTCTGATACTGATACCAATATAAATAAGGGGTTCCAGAAAACATAGTGAACTGCATATAAATGACTGAATATAAAGATAAAACGGGTTGTAGAGAAAATTTTACGTTTTATTCCTACAAAAAATGCATTTTCGGGATTTGGAAGATTACTGGACGCAAATCTTCCTCATCCTGAAAATTGACATTTTTTGTATTAATGAAACAAATAACTATTTTAGTGCATTAGCACAGACCGGGATTAGCCTAAATCCATAGTATTGCAATTCTGCACGTGCTGGCCAAAGTAATGTAGTGAACCAAATTATGTTATAAGTGGTTGCAATTTTCTTTATATAAACTACGTATTTGTAACATGTCCTTATCTCATCACTACAAAATTTTTAAAGATCATTAGTATAAAAATTGTCATTAGTATAAATTATGCCCATTATAAGCAATGTTACTATTTTGTTGATATAACCGGTTACGTTGTGTTATCAATTAATTAATTCATTTAGTATTATAAATAAATAACAACAGGAAAGAATGTTTTAAAGTTCACACAGTCACAATTTTTTTCTTAGTTTATAGTTACATTATAAGGTGTTCTAATGATGGCCCATTCGGGAGTACCTGCTGGAAAAAGGAAGGAAATCTACAAATATGTAGCTCCTTGGCCTTTATACAGCATGAATTGGTCTGTTAGACCGGACAAACGTTTTCGTTTAGCGTTAGGGAGTTTTGTGGAAGAGTATAATAATAAAGTACAAGTGGTTTCGCTTGATGAGGACACAAGTGAATTTTCGGCAAAAAGTACTTTTGATCATCCGTATCCTACCACCAAAATTATGTGGATACCTGATAGTAAAGGTATCTTACCTGATTTATTAGCAACTAGGTAAGTTGAACAAGTTTTAGTATCATATGTGTGTCTTACTTAAAATTGTTACAGCGGTGATTACTTACGGGTTTGGCGTGCAGGAGAGCCTGAAACTAGGCTTGAGTGTGTTTTAAATAATAACAAGAATTCTGATTTTTGTGCACCACTTACAAGTTTTGATTGGAATGAAGTTGATCCTAACCTAATAGGAACATCATCAATAGATACTACGTGTACAATTTGGGGGTTAGAGACAGGACAAATGTTAGGTAGAGTGAACCTAGTTTCTGGTCACGTTAAAACACAGTTGATAGCACATGATAAAGAAGTGTATGATATAGCATTTTCACGAGCAGGTGGAGGTCGTGATATGTTTGCTTCAGTCGGTGCAGATGGATCTGTGCGTATGTTTGATCTACGCCATTTAGAACATTCAACTATTATATATGAAGATCCTGCACATACACCTTTGCTACGTTTAGCTTGGAATAAACAAGATCCTAATTATTTAGCGACTGTTGCTATGGACTCTTGTGAGGTTATAATTTTAGATGTAAGAGTTCCTTGTACACCTGTTGCAAGATTAAATAATCATAGAGCATGTGTTAATGGAATTGCATGGGCACCTCATTCAAGCTGTCATATATGTACCGCAGCCGATGATCATCAAGCTCTTATTTGGGATATTCAGCAAATGCCTAGAGCAATTGAAGATCCCATTTTAGCGTATACAGCAGCAGAAGGCGAAGTTAATCAAATTCAATGGGGAGCAACACAACCTGACTGGATTGCAATATGTTATAATAAATCACTGGAAATATTACGTGTATAAATTAATTTTATGTGTAATGGTATTTTATATTAATTTATTATTTAATTGTAAGAATTTTATTTAAGAAAGAATAATTGTTTTAATAATGCACTTTTATACATTTTTCATATGTATTGTGTATATAAAATAACAGTAATATTTAGGCCAATGAATTCAATATTGAAGTTTCGGTGTATTCTGAAAATTTGAATGACTGTATTCAACCGATAATAAACAGATTCAATTTGTTTTATGTTCTATTCTGTAATTTGTTAAAATCATTCACAACATAAATACACTGCTATTATCCCTCTGGTGTGCAATTGTTTAATTACATAACCTTAAAAAGTATGAAAAGTGCAAATATGAGGTTAAATTCTACATTTACAACTTTAGTGAAAAGTTATTCAACACAGACAAAATTTTATATAACGACACCCATTTACTATGTAAATGCATGTAAGTAATATTTGTTCATTTTCGTTTGTGTTATTAATCATAATTACCCTAGTTAATAAGAAATTATTTTCTATAGTCTCTTATCTGTTTGGCTTGCGCAGTTTTAAAATTTCAGTGAATGTGGCTAGATACCCGACGTATTGATTATGTGGCGATGCCAAATACCACTTTTAATCATTATACTTTAGGAACCAGTGGTTATGATTTGCCAAACTCTCAAAGATAATTCTTAGTTTTGTTGGAAATATGCATACCTATAACGTTGGTTACCTATCATTAGGTAATTGATAGTAGGGCCATTAGGTTATGATAATTCTTGGAGGACCATTAAATGTATCAAAACAAAAAATTAAAACGGACTTGAACGATAATAGGGAACTTGCACATATTCTTTTAATTGCATTAAATGTTCAGATATGCTAGAAAATAAGATATATAAAGTATATCTTATAGAGGATTTGTCACACCCTATGATTTAAACGTTACGTTCAACAGCGGCAATGTTTTATTTCTGTTGTTAGGTTACGTGTTTGCCTTGCTTTTGTATTATATTTTTTCCTGATTGGCCCAGTCAAAATGATGTGCACGAAGGCGTTTTTTTTTAAATCAGGTTAGCTAATACGTTTGTTCAAATTTATTTTTCAGGGTGGTTATGTATATCAGTAGTGGCCACATTTTAAAATTAATTTCGTACATACTGGGTCCAGAAAAGCGTGGCTTATCAAACTTATGTTTTTAATGGAACACCCTGTATTTCAATTTAGGATAGTATTGTAAAAATAAGGTGCACTTTAATAAATGATCCCTATAGGTAAATATTACAGTTTTCGAGATATTTTGAATTTTATGAAAATAATAGGTTTTCGAAAAAAAATCATACTGACCGAATTAATTAAATTAGAATGACAAAATTCTAGTTGTAAATATTAAAGTTGTTACCCTTTGAATCGCTGTAGTAAATGATTCTTAATTCCTTACAGGGTGTTCAAAATTTTCAGTTCTAAATCATTACATTCAAATCACATTATCTTGGTAATTTTAAATGTAACACCCTGTATTTTATTAATCTATATTATAAAAAAAAACGTTCTGTATCATTTGGTATATGGGTTTCCTATACCTAAATATCACAGTTTTTTTGTTATTGAACTTTTTCTTAAATTTAATGTAAAATCCCGTATAATACAACAAAAATTTAAAAGTTAATGTAGTAGGTAGCTTTCTGTCATTTCTTAAATTTCATGTTAATCCCTAAATAACAAAAAATTTAAATTAATCTAGTGGGTTGCTGTCCTTTTAGACATGATACAATTAAAAGTTGTTTTTTTAAAGCCTGTAACTTATTGTGCACAATAATTTTATTTATGGTTAAATTGTTAAAATAATAGTTTAAAATGAAATACGGATTACAAGAAAATTGATATGATACTGTGCATTGGGAATGTTTAGAAAATTGTTTTCTGACTGGTAGATTGTCTGCTCAAAGGTACCCCGACCGAGAACATCAAAAAAAAGAAATTTTTCAAAGGTTGTTGAATAGATTTCGTGCTACTGATTCAGTTGCATATCAGAAGGTAAATGAAACAAAACAGGTTACTGGGAATAATGAAAATGAGTTTAATGTAGTACTCTCTGTTACTGATGACCCTCATGCAAGTACTAGAAAAAATTCGCATGAAATAGGTATCAGTCGAACAAGCCTCCGTAGGATACTTAAAAAAATGGATATTATCCATATCATATTCAGTTACATCAACATTTGTTTGAAAGGGACTATAATCTGCGTTTAAACTTTTGCTTATGGGTTGGCAGAGATCCTGATTTTTTTTTAAATTCGTGGAATTTACAGATGAATGCACTATTCAGAGTGATGGTATAGTAAATAGGCGTAATTACCACTATTACGATACTGAAAACAGACATCTATTTCGTACTATTGATCGCCAACACCGATGCACTGTAAACGCTTGGGCAGGAATATTAGGCGATTATGTGATTGGACCATATTTCTTTGATGGCCACCTACATGGAAGAAAATTTTTGAATTTCTTAAAACGTGACTTTTGGATAATCCATGAGCATATTCCATTAAATATACGAAAAAAATTTGGCTCCGAGTGGGTGGAGCACCCGCTCATTTTGTCCGACCTGTCAAAGAGTATCTGAACAGAAAATTTAGAAATAGGTGGATAGGCAGGGGTGGTCCTTGTAGTTGGCCACCTAGGTCTCCAGATGTTACTGCAATGGACTTCAGTATATGGGGGATTGTTCAACTTATAGTAAATCAAACAGTCCCCATTACTCCCGAGGATATGAAAATAAGAACTTCTAATGTATTCAATACTATAACGCTGGAAATGTTAAATAAAGTAAGATCTTTTGAAAATAGAATTAATTGTTGCATTCAGGCAGATGGCAGACATTTTGAGCATATGTTAGAGTAAAATTAATTTTTTCCTACCATCTTGTTCGCTTTTGTTATTGTAATTATTACTTTTCTTCTCTTTTATGTTTTTAGTTAATAACTTTTAATTTACTTGAGTGTTAAGAATAAAAATGATAATAATTATTCGAATATCTCTTTTATCTCACCAATAATATTTAGGTATAGGAAACCCGTATACCAAATGATAGAGAATGTTTTTTTGAATAATTTAGATTAATAAAATACAGGGTGTTACGTTTAAAATTACCAAGATAATGTGATTTGAATGTAATTATTCTACAACTGAAAATTTTGAACACTTTGTAAGGAATTAAGAATCATTTGCTATAGCGATTCAAAGGGTAACAACTTTAATATTTACAATTAGAATTTTGTCATTCTAATTTAATTGATTCGGTCAGTATGATTTGTTTTCGAAAACCTATTATTTTCATAAAATTCAAAATATCTTGAAAACTGCAATATTTGCCCATAGGGATCATTTATTAAAGTGCACCTTATTTTTACAGTATGATCCAAAATTGAACGAAAATACAGGGTGTTCCATTAAAAAAAAAACAAAAGTTTGATAAGCCACACTTTTCTGGAACACCCAGTATGTACGAAATTAATTTTAAAATGAGGCAACTACTGATGTACATAAACCCCCCTGAAAAATATATTTGAAAAAACGTATTGCCTAGATACAAGAAACCGTCCCGTTGGTGGTGGCCCATCCTGCATATATATAGATATATATATATATATATATATATATATATATATATATATATATATATATATATATATATATATATATACATACAGGGTCCGCCTTTGGGAGCTGATCCTATGAGTATCTGCTAAACCAAACTTACATTTGGTGACAGGGTAATGATGTTAGGGCTAACTCATCTAAAATATTTTCACGTTCGTACCACTTCCGGTTATACCGGAAGTCGGTACTTAGTCGTTTATTTTAAATGGAACACCCCGTATATTAATACATTTTTGGGTTCTATGTCGAATTTTAAGGTAAGTTTGTTAAATAAACTCGATACGAAATTTCAGTCGTTTTAAAGAAAAACATTTTTCTAAAAAAATTGATAGATGCGGTCTTAGTAATAACTCGTTAATTGTTCTGTTCCTGTCAAACAATTTGAATAAAACTTTGAGGTGTTGTAGGCAAAGGTTTATTGCAACAGCCTGCAAAAAATGACATTTGTATTTTTCATAAAAATAAAATTATGAATGTCTAAACTTGACTATCAAAAAATGCAGGTTACTCAAAAAAATCAAATGGAAACCCCTATTTTTTATTACTCAGATCGATTTAACGTCAAAAATTAAGGTAAGTTTGTTTAGAACTTTATTTGCCTAAACGTAACAGTTTCATACTTATTATCAAAACAGTCCAAATTTTAAAATTTGTGATAAAAATGAGCTACATACTTAAATCTAGTATTCCTTGTTCGTCGTCACCATGGAAACCAAATAATAGAGAATTGAAATAAAGAAAAACATTTGAAAAAGTTACTGCAAAAAATTATAAAAATTGATAATTTTGTGATTCAAAAGTCATTTTTGCCAAATAGAAATGTTCTAAGTCATTTTTTTCAAATTCGATATACAACATAAGTGTAAAAATTTAATAGTTTATGATTAAATCGAAAAAAACTACTTTTTACTGCGGAGGTAGTAACTACATACTTATCAGTGCATTCTTATACGATAAAGTCGCTTATTTAGTAATTCTTGCTCGTGATCAAATCTAAATTAATTTACAATAAATGTTGCCCGTTAGACGCAAGACATTGTTGAACCCGTCTTACAGCGGCTTCATTTGTAGCCCTTTGAATTTCTTGTGGAGAAAGAGAATTGAAGGCATTTTGCACTCTTGCAAAGCAATCTTCTTTAGTCGTTAGTGGTGTAGCATAAACAATACTTTTAATTCGACCCCAAAGATAAAAATCCATTGGCGTAAGATCAGGTGACCTAGGTGACAATGGAAACAGACCATTATTGGCAAACCAACGATCTTCAAAAATTTCATAAAGTTTCATGGAAACAGCGTTGGTGTTATGAGGGGGCGCACCGTCTTGTTGGTACCATAAATTTTACCTTTCTAGATTTAATCGGGGTTGAATTCGAGTGTTTAATATCTCAAGATAATTTTATCCTAGAAATTAAATTTGTAATCATAAATCGCAACAATCAACTATTTTAAACCTCTCAAATTTTCGTTGTAAAAATATACGTCAAAGATTTCGTTATTCCGAATAGCACAAAATACGTTAAAATTCCAAATTTCCTGAAAATGGCATTCGCCAATTGGATTGCTATTTTCGTTATTCCAGTAATGCGAGTTTCGGCGGTTAAATATGCCATTTTTCGTAAATTTAGATTCATCCGTCCATATGATATTAGTAAAAAAATTAGGAATTTCTTGTATTTTGAGCAAAATTCGATACATTTCAAGAAATCCGCTTCTTTCAAATGTTGAACTAATTGTAAACAGAATGGTCTAAACTTATGTTTCTTAAGAATTCTTCTGATAGTTGTTGGTGTTAAGCCAATATCTGTTTTCGCGTCGTTTATGGAATTACAAGGATAGGCACGGAAATATCCTAAAGTTATAAGTTCATTCTGTTCGTTATCAATAGCAGTTTTTTTTCGAGGCGCAGAGTGTTTAAATGTGCCAAACTGTTCCAAATTTTGAACCACACGTCTTATTGTATCTGCTGATGGTCGAGGGCGCTCAGGATAGCGTTCGATAAATGTTCTTACTGTTCGTTTTACAACTCTATGATATTCTCCGTGAATTAAAATTAAATTCAAATAATCTGTATTAGAATATTCAAGTCGAGCCATTTCATCATGAAAAACACAAACTGTCAACAATTCTATTAAATTATTGATTACAAAAGAAAAACAAAATAAATAAGCATCTTTATCGTGTAATGATGCGCTGATAAGTATGTATTACCTCAGCAGTAAAAAGTAGTTTTTTTCGATTTACTCATAAAGTATTAAATTTTTACACTTATGTTGTATATCGAATTTGAAAAAAATGACTTAGAACATTTCTATTTGGCAAAAATGACTTTTGAATCACAAAATTATCAATTTTTATAATTTTTTGCAGTAACTTATTCAAATGTTTTTCTTTATTTCAATTCTCAATTATTTGGTTTCCATGGTGACCACGAACAAGGAATACTAGATTTAAGTATGTAGCTCATTTTTATCACAAATTTTAAAATTGGGACTTTTTTGATAATAAGTATGAAACTGTTACGTTTAGGCAAATAAATTTTTAAACAAACTTACCTTAATTTTTGACGTTAAATCGATCTGAGTAATAAAAAATGGGGGTTTCCATTTGATTTTTTGAGTAACTTGCATTTTTATGAAAAATACAAATGTCATTTTTTGCAGACTATTGCAATAAACCTTTGCCTACAACACCTCAAAGTTTTATTCAAATTGTTTGACAGGAACAGAACAATTAACGAGTTATTACTAAGACCGCATCTGTCAATTTTTTTAGGAAAATGTTTTTTTTTAAACGACTGAAATTTCGTATCTAGTTTATTTAACAAGCTTACCTTAAAATTCGATGTAGAATCCAAAAATGTATTAATATACGGGGTGTTCCATTTAAAATAAGCGACTAAGTACCGACTTCCGGTATAACCGGAAGTGGTACGAACGTGAAAATATTTTAGATGAGTTAGCCCTAACATCATTACTCTATCACCAAATTTTCAAAATTATAGTAAGTTTGGTTTAGCAGATACTCATAGGATCAGCTCCCAAAGGCGGACCCTATATATATATATATATATATATATATATATATATATATATATATATATATACATATACATATTCGACAAGAACATTCAATTTTACGTAAAACAGCTTCTCTTACAAATTTTCTCAAATGTGATCGTTTAGCTTCAAAAATTTATTGAACCAATCACCATAGCGCGTGGGAAATAGGTGCGCCTGAGTCGTAATTTACTTTTGAGTCGCTGAATAATCTGCTATTTTCCTGCCAAAACTCATCTAATGTCGGAAATACGTTAGACGGATAAAAGCCACAGCTTCTAGTATGCATAGTTCTGTAATACTACAACATGATCTTGATTTTGAAATTTGCATTAATATGATCAAAAGTCAACCCCAATTTAGTAAAGCTAAAGCTCACAGAGAATGATCGGCTAATACCGAGTGGTGAATGGTCGGACGCGTCATAGGAAATCCATTGAGCAGCCCTAGACTCTCGAATTCCTGCTTCCCTAATTATTTTAGGTAAAAACTCTACTGGAACTTTTCTTAGAGAATTAAGTTCTCTATCAGGTGAAACTATTATAATTTTTTTTTGTACTGATAGATTTAAAATAGGCATTTCCCTGTTACTCCCGATTCCCGAAAACTTGTTTTCTCGCACTGCCGTATTTTTTACTTTTCAACAGAAACTAGGGTAATTACGTTGTATGGTTGGTAGCAGAATTGAAGTGCTGCTGATATAACGGACGCAATTAATTTATAAAATTTTGAAATATCGATATTTTCGTGGACTACTAAACACAATTTTATCATTGAATAAATAGACTGCATTGATTTCTGACTTTGTTCTTGGAAGGCCAACAAACAATTTTCCGTAAATTTTGTCACGTTCTTCTTACGCCAATCAAGAAACTTCTTATGGGTGATCATATACTTCCCTTGACTTTTTGAGGAAGCAAATTCAATGCTGCCTTAATGGCTGCTTCTTTAACATCAGGTGGCGTCAGAAGTTCTTCGGGATCGCCCATGTTTCACAAATTTAACAAAAATAATTTTAAAGCAAATGGCGACTCAACGTTTGAATTTTTGTTGACATGTAACCATAACAACAATGCAACATTACAATGCCGGCTATACTACCAAACCATTTAGAATAAAAAAAACCAAACAATGTTAAATTATTTGTTTTAAATTTTATTAATTTGTTCGTTACAAAAAACTTTGTACTTCGCACTAAATGCAAACAAAGAACTCATGCGGGGAAATTAACTTTCTGAAGATGTTAGTTAAATAACTGTTACATCTTACCCTAATTTAAAAAATTGTAAAATGTCAAGATGCCACAATTTTTCAAGCATCAAACCATCTAAATAATCAATGAAAAAACAGGTTAATAATAATTGTCTAAAAAATTAATCATAACTATTTATTGGAAGAATTACTATCAAATTTGAAAGTAGTGGAATGTTGCTTCCTTTGTGTAATTGTGACAACAATTATGAAGCTAACATTCAAAGAATGTGTTTAAAAACACACAATCTATTAACTGCAGTTGTTGAAAATCCTAGTATAAATATCAATAATAATTAACAATTATAGCACATGCTCAAATAAGCCACCATTTTGTGCTAAGCAATATTCTAATCTATCATAAAATTCTTTTGTAACACTGGCAAGAATGCCAGGCCTTATTATTTTTTATTTTCATATATATTTTGTAATATCATTCATTGAACAATTTACAATAAATAATTCTCAGTTTTTTAAACAAAGTTCTATACTTAAAAAAACACGCTTTCTTAATACTCACACACAAAACCCTAATAATCTAACACACTAAAAATCACACTAAAATCCCTTAAACCTAATATCATACTTTAATGATGAAAAAGAAGGATATTGTAATCTCTGTGTAAAAAATGTCAGCTTGTTGCAACTTTGATTGTATATACTGCAATTCAATATACTTCTTTTCCAAATTGTCACAAATAAATGTTCATATATTTTAGGTCAATATGTTTAACCCTTTTGTTGTTACATGGAGTTTTAACTAATGCTATACGTCCCTGGTTGTCTTCAAAATAAGCAATCTTCTCAACATTTACATTCAAGTCAGGGAATAACTTTTTCGACCAGAGGCCTTCACGAACTGCACTGCATAAGACTACTGATTCGGCTTCTGTGGTTGATAAAGTTATGCAATTTTGTTTTCTTGTTGACCAAGCAATAGTATTACCAAAAACCTTAAACAACACTCCACTAATTGATTTTCTATCATCTACATTGTTTGCCCAATCAGCATCTACAAAACAAATTAACTTTGGCTCATCCTGCCTCACAAATTCTAATCCAATCGTAATTGTACTATGTAAGTATCTAAGGATTTGTTTCAAGTTAACCCACTATTCACTGGTAGCTTTATTCTGATATCTACTGAAGTAATTTATAGCAAAACAAATATTGGGTCGACTACCTATCATTACATACATAAAGCATCCTATTAATTGTTTTACAGGTTTTTCAGTAAATGCATGATTACTATTTAATTCTAGCTATTGGTATATTTACACCTTTACAATCTAACATTTGAAACTTAGTTAATATTTTCTGAATATAATCGTCTTGACTTAACTTTAAAATTCCACTTTCCTTATTATAATTAATTTCTAAACCTAAAAAATATTTAAGGTTTCCGTTATCTTTTATTTCACATTTTTACATTAATTTGTTTATAATAAAATTTATTCTTTGAATGTCTGTGCTAGCAAGTATTAAATCATTAACGTATAATATCAAGTAAACATTATTTGTCTTCACACCATCTATGATATACAGACAATAATCATTGTCAGACCTTCTAAACCCAAATTTGGTTATGACTTTATTTACTTCATTGTTCCAACACTTTGATGATTCCCTTAATCCATCTAAGGACCTCTTTAATCCCTTTGGTGGATAAATATACATACTTTCACTTAGTTGCCCATTTAAAAATGCAGTTTTATCATCAAGTTATCTGAAGTAATATGAGTATTGCGTGCTTACACTCAATAGAGTACGTATTGTTGTCATCTTAGCGACTGGAGAATAAGTTCGTTCATCGTTTACACTTCTCAGTTGTGCAAACCCACGAACTACTAATCTCGCTTTGTATTTATCATCCACAGATTCTTCTATATCTTTAAACGTAAACACTCACTTTGTGTCTAGTACATTTAAATCTTCTGGTATATCACTTACTTCCCACGCATTATTCTTATGTATTACATTCAATTCTGTCCTCATGGCTCATTCTCACAAATTTTTGTCTGGTCTTTACTGTAACTCTTCAAAGGAACTTGGTACATCATTTAAAAAATTCATTGTGAGTATGCATTCTTCCTCATCTTGAACTTCCTGACTATCATTTCTGCTTATAGTGCCCTCTTCATGAACTTCAACTTGAACCTCAATTATGTTGCTTTTATAACCAAAACTATTTTAATTAAATTTAACGTTTCTATCAATCACTAACAAGTTTCTTTCTAGGCTCCATAGTCTGTACCCTTTAGAATCAAATTATCTCTCTTTTCCTTTTGTATGTAAGAATATGCTATGGTACCAAATATTCGTAAATTTGCCACATTCAGATTCTTTCCCAACTATAATTCTGCTGGAGTGACCCCATTTAAACTCTCTGTTGGCACACGATTAATAATATAATTCACACAAATAATTGCTTCACCCCATAAATATTAGGTGCTTCAGATTAATTTATAATGGTTCTAGCCCTTTCTACCAGTGATCTATTCTTTCTCTCGGCTTTGCTGTTCTGTTGAGGGTTGTATGGAACTTTATAATCTAGTACAATACCATTAAGCTTGCAAAATTCCGTAAATTTATGAGACGTAAATTCGCCCCCATTGTTACACCTTAATTTTGTGATTGAATTGGTGAACATTGATTTTACCATTTGGTACTTGTTATAATGTTATAAATATACATACATTGATGTAGAGAGTGTTGCATGCACCACACGCCAACAATTTTATAAAACTCTTGAATAAAATCAGTTACGACCCTGCTGGCCACATAACAGTTATGTGGAGCTGGCTTTTGATTAATACGTATAACATAGCGCAGTCGCATTTTCTACATAAATAAATAGTTCGAAGCTGATGTAAAATAACTACAAACAAAATTCGTGATTACAAAGAAATTCAAGAAAATAAATAAACGAGTGAGATCTAATTAAGTAAAAAATGGATGGACGTGGAATTAAACAATTGATCCTGACCGGAAGTATGGCTGATAACTGGAAGCAATGGCGACAAAAATTGGAGATGTATTCAATAGCTGTGGAACTCGATCAAATGCAAGAATCAGTTCAATGTGCTCAACTTTTACATAGCGTGGGGGAAGATGCAATTGAAATCTACAACTTCACATTCAGAGAAGAGGGAAAAAATAAAATAAGTGTACTGAAACAAAAATTTGAGGAGTATGTTGTACCAAGGAAGAACGTCACCTTTGGAAGGTACAAGTTTTCTACTGCCAAACAAGGAAATGAAACAACGGAACAATTTGTAACTTATTTAAAAAAACAAATACAAAAGTGCAACCTTGGTGACAACAAACTACATGACGAACCAGTCAAAACGATGTTAATTATTGGCATCCAAGATTCCAGAAAACAACTAAAAGAAATGCCAATGAGGGAATAAAAATCCAACAGCACAGCAAGCAGACAGGAAATAGACACCATAGGTTGACGGAAATATCCACAGTACCAACCTAACATGTGAAGCCAACAAAATCCTCCAAGAACAAATGCCACCAAACAACAGGTAAATAAAAACAAAACTCATTTAATAAGAAATTGTTCAAATTGTGGTTTGAATCATTACCTTAACAAATGCCCAGCATATGGGAAGAGATACAAAAATTGCAGTATTTTAAATCACTTTGCACATGTATGCAGACAAAAATATAAAAAAAATTTATAAAATAAATGAGCCTGAGAATACAGAGTTAGTGATTGATGCCATAGGTAAATAGAAATGAGTTTAAATACTGTACTGTATAACTGCCGATAAATAAGAGAGTGACCGTTACCACTCGATTTTAAGATTGACACGGTGGTGGGTGCCAATATAGTGTCTTTATTAAAGGATTTGAAATAATCGGAATGCAAAAAAAAACAGTTAAGGAAGCTAGTGATACTTTATTGACATTCACAAAAGAAAAAATTCCATTCATTGGTAAATGTTATTTAGATTTAAGGTATAAAGACATGTTGTTAAAAAATGTAGAGTTTTATGTAGTTCAGAATTAAATTTAGGATTAAATACGCTATTAGATCTTAGAATTATACAATTGGATGAAAATACTAGCATAAAAAACGTAAGTCTTTGACGAGTACAAACACTTAATCAAAAAACATAAAAATTTATTTGATGGTATATATAGGTAACATAGGCAAGCCTTATCACATTGAAATTGATGCACAAGCTAAACCAATTATAAACCCCATCAGAAATGTACCCTTTGCATTGTGGGAATCACTTAAAAAATGCTTAGATAATTTAGTCAAATTAAACATCATAGAACATATTGAAGCAAGTTCAGACTGGGTTAATTCGTATGTGCTTGTTAAAAAAGACGATGGCTCGTTAAGGATTTGTTGCATATGGAGCCACAAGTATGTCTAATTGAAAAAACTTAACAATCACAGATGAAAAATTAAATAAATTAAGAGAAGATGCAGAGAAAGATGAAATGGGTGGGTGAAACAAATAAATAACGTCTGGAGTAATCTTAAACCATACTATAAAATCGAATCAGAAATTACAGTAGGTTTGAAAGAACTGTTATATTTTGGACAATGTGTTATACCCAAAACATGGAGAAATAAAGTCTTAGACGACATCCACACAGGTCACTTTGGAATGTCAAAATACACTGCTCGAGCAAAGAATGCAGTATATTGCTTGTAAACAAATGTTACGTTTGCAACAAATTTCAAAAATCAAATATAAAAAAACCTATGGTAAGTCACAAAATCATAAAAAAACCTTGGTAAAAGCTAGCAGCAGATCTGTATGAACTTGAAGGTGAAACATTTCTATTGATAGTGGATTATTACTCAAAATATCCGGAAGTATGCAGCCTAAATAAAAACTTAACATCAGCCAATGTCATAAATAAATTAAAATCCATATTTGCAAGGCATGGTATTCCTAAGGTATTCATTTCTGATGGAGGTACACAATTTACAAGTAGAGAATTCCAAAACTTTGCCAAACATTGGAATTTTAAATCTATAATAAGTTCACCACACCATCAACAATCAAACGGATTGGTAGAAAGAACAGTACAAACTGTTAAAAAACTAATAACAAAGTCTAAAGAAAATAATGATGACATATACTTAAGTTTGTTAGCAGTTTGTTATACACCAGTGAATGACATTTATTCACCATCGGAAATCTTGATGTCCGGGTATCTTAGAGATAATCTCGTGATCAATGATAAAAAATTAAATCCTAAAATTGTAGATAGGAAAATTGTAAACAGTAACATAAGACGAAGTCAAGAAAGTAGTCTGTAATACTATAATAAAATGCATTCTACATCTCCTAAATCTATACCATTTGTATATAATAATTTAGATAGTGAAAGTGCAACTAAAAGCATAATTGTAAATCAGCCTGTTAAGAGTAGCAATGAACAATTCATTGAAACTCATACTAGCAATAGAACCCTCCGGAAACCATTAAGCTTAAAAGATTATATTGTATATTAATACTACATTTGTAAATTACCAAGTTAAGAGTTTGTTACGTTTGTTTTTGTATATTAAAACCATATTTGTAAATTACCAACTAGGACCTCATATTATGAACTTACAAGGTGAGGTGTTATAATGTTGTAAATGTACATACACTGATGTAGAGAGTGTTGCATATCATACACGCCAACAATTTTATAAAACTTTTAAATAAAATCAGTTATGATCCAGCTGGCTTTTGATTCACATGTATAACAGTAGTGTTCTTGGAATTCCTCAAAAGCCTCACCTTTTTAATAGGTATATTGCTGTAAAATTAGAAAAAATCAACTATGAATATGATAAAAATACTTGTACCCATTATAATATGTAACTGGTGTAATAGGTCCCCAAATATCTGTGTGCACAATTTCTTATAATCTCCTACCTTTTGTTCTGTTTCCAAAACGTAGATGTGTTAACTTCCCCAGGGTTCGCAAAAATCAACTTACCCTATTTTTACATTTTCTGGAATACCTTCTACCAGTTTATTTTTAACAATTTTCCTAGTGAAATATAGTTTATATATACAAACCTTTTGTGCCACGTTTTAAAATCATTTCCCTCTGGCATTACATTTTGACATTCATGTTTAACAACTTTAAAACTAATTTTATATAATGTACACCTTTTCCCTAAACCTATCAAATCTTTCACCTTTTGTATAAACTTAACTATTCCTTTATCAAAGATTACTTCAATCCCTGCTATTTCTAACCTTTTAACTGACAGTAAATTCTTTCTAAGATTTGGTACGAAAAATACATTTTTTATAGTAGAACTTATTTTCCTATCGTTTACATAACTATACACATTTATATTTCCTACACCAACAGCATATAAATAATTCTGATTCTTAGCCACATCAATTTTTATTGGATCATTTAACATAACTAAATCAGAAAACACTTTCTTATCATTAACTAGGTGATCAGTACACCCTGAATCAATGCAAAAGTTAATAACACGTTGATTTGTATCACCTATTTCAGTCATGAAACCAATTGATTGTTGGTTACCACTAACCTGACTACTCAATTCCTTTTGTTCACTGTAATTGGATCTGCCTGTTGTATATTGAGGTTCATAATGACCTGTGAACAAACTCTGTCTGAAACCTCTGGAAGAACCACTTCCTCTTTGAAATCTTCCACCACTGCTGCCATATAAATTTATTTTGCCAATGTTATCATATGAACGATGAAAATTCCCTGAATGATACCCCCTATAGGAATTGTTTTGATTTTTTTCATTGTTTATTCTTAAAATGTTCTTGTTTTCCACTCCTAATAGTATATTAGATAACACGGGATTGAAGTGACTCTTTAATCCTGTGAATAGAGTTTGTTGGTCGAGGGCTTTAGATGATAAATTTAAATTATTAGAAAAGTCACTTTGACAAAGAAGCTACACTATTCAAGGCTAATGAAATTTATGAATTATATTTAAAATCCCAGATGTTTCAATGCCATAACAAGATTAAATTATTTTTTAATCCCTAGAGATTAAAAGTAACACTTCAGTCCCTGAAATGGGGGAACTAAATAGCACTTTTAATCCACGAAGTGCAAAAAACAATTTTGTTGTTTAGTATTACTATTAAAAGCAGTTTGATTCACAAATATCACGGATCTTCTTTTATTTATTGCTCTTTTCTCTTCTTCCGGTAATAATTCTTTCCTTATATCTTCATATTCCAATCTTTCGGATGGCATATTTTCGATTATTGTTACTACTGTTTCATACGACTTCGGTAACGTTAATAACAAGTTACATATTACATCTTGTTCATCTATCATCACGCCTGTAGATTTTAAAACTTCTTCAAACTTGCTTAGAAAATTCTGCATTGGTTCACCCTCTTCCATTTTCATTGACAATAACCTTTTCTTTAAATACATTTTACCCGGTAATCCTTTCTTCTCACATTTCTGCTCTAAAGTTGTCCTCATTTCCAATGCAGTTTTCTTTTCTCTTGGGCTTTCTTATTGATTGTCCTTTACACACTGCACAACGAGTGACATAGCTTTGTTATTATTTTTCATTTCTTTCCGTTTGTTTTCTTCTGTCATTCATTCAACATCTACATCTTTCTTTACTAGTTGATCAACCCCATTTTCAATTAAAATTAATTCCATTCTAAATTTCCAATTATAGTAATTTTCACCGTGTAATGGGCCAATTACAAACTGCTTACTGTATTACCATCTGCCATGTTTTTTTTAGCAACCAGATTTTTCCTTATTTATCTAACCCATCCATTGTCTGGGCCCATAACCATAATGCGTGTTTTTAAAGCCTGTAAAGCTGCAAATCTTTCAGACGTGAAAATTGTAGATTTTAAATGTCCCCAGAGATAGTCATTTGGGACCGATCTCCAGATCTTGGAGACCACTTAATTGCACAATTTGGTCCGATTACATAGTTACTATAAAACGACTACTAACAAAGTCTTTAACTTCTCGGCTGTTGTGAGCAGAGCAACCATCCATTTGAAAGCAAATTTCTTCTTCCTCGGGAGCTACTTCTGCTAGAGCTAGTAAAATTTGCTCTTGCATCAAATCCAAAAGCTTTCCCGCGCTTTTCCTAAAAAAAAATGGTCTAATAATTTTGTACCTTTGGTATATAATTTATACGAAAATATCTTGAAAACGGTCGCTCGGAGAGACATTTACAAGGTATAACTTTTTTTTGTAAAAAAGATGGAAAATTCATAATCTTTGATATTTAGGCTAATACAGGGAGATACAAAAAAATTAGGTCATTTTTAATAGATGTAATGTACTGTAAGTGGCGGCCTCTACAAGTGGCGTCCAAAATAAGAACGGATTTGAATGTCTCACCCCCGAAAACCCCCACATATTTAATTTTGTGCCGTTATGTCGCCCTGTTGATGAATCATTAAGAAAAAACGAATTGCAAATTAACACTTTGACACCCTGTATCTCGGTTATGTTCAACTTTTGGACTGAGGTAAGTTTGGCTAAATCGCAATATTTTTATCCAAGGAATATCCAGTTTTGCTGTGTACCATTAATTAGCGGACACATTGTATATATATATATATATATATATATATATATATATATATATATATATATATATATATATATCAATCTACTCTTCCAGTTTTGTTACTACCTTTGTTAATTATTTCCCCCCATGCACCCTAATATTTGACTTAAGATACGTTTATTCTTAATAATATATACAAAATAAATATGTCTAACCTCTTCTCGAGCGACTAGAAGCAATTTTCACGAATAATACGATGATAAGATTGTTTCACGTGAAACTATGGGATTTGGGAAAATAACTGTAGAGATATTTTTTACGTAAAAATAGCCCCTCTTTCTGAAAATATTTTTTATATAATCATAAATTGGCTGATTTCCGAAATTAACGCCAAAAACATTGAAAAAACAGTTTTTCAATTTTATTTTGACATTCCCGACCCGCTAGGGTGGAGAACTTTTCATAATATCAATTTACATATTTGTCCGAACGTATTAAAAAAAATCAGTTAGGGTCAAAACATTTTCAGCTTTTACCGAAAATTCTACTACAATGACTGGGTTACATGAACAACTAAAAAAAACATATGTTCTGACGTCACGACCGTTCCAAACTGCGTATGAAATTATAATTTTGTAGCTTTTTTATCTCTCTAGCATGCAGAGAAAAGTAATTTTTTAAAAAATTAAATACTGTTTTAATGTTATGTGCCCTTGGGTTTTGAAGTGTTTTTTTTGTTTAATTTTTTTACAAATTCCCTATTGGTACTTCAATGTTATTAAAAATTATATTGCATATACTGTCATAACTTTGTCATCATTAAACTTAGATTTGTTCAAATACCTTCCTTCATTTAATTAAATATAGCTATTGATGGAGTTTCCTCTAACTGCAATTCTGCATACCGTCTTGATGGTCCTCTACATGGCGTTTAGCTTGTTGCAATTACACAACTTGGAACTCATTGTAAGGTTATTGTGACGCATCGTGTATATGCAGTATCTTGATAACATATGTAACGTATTTTGGATGTGAATGAAGTGAGTTTGCATGAAATTTTTTTTTTGTGTATGTCGAATGTAAGTTAGTGTAAATGATACGCGACTGGAATGTAATGAAGCATTGGTTATCATATGAAACAATATCTGAATGTTGTAGAGAGATTTTCGTGTTGAAAGCATTAAATTTGGTTGACAAATAATGTTTTATAACTGGGATGACACTGGTAAGAGACTACTGGTTTTGCTTCTGTGTATGAAGGAATTTGGACAAAAGAAATGGTTGTAGATGTATGTGTGAGTGAATTTATAATACACTGATATTTCGTTTGTAGAAGTTTTGTAGTGTTGTGCAATAATCGAAAATTAATGCACGTTCAAGAATGAAGTTGATAGAATGTGAGGGAGTTCGCTAAGTTGTTCGGAAGGAGGATTCGCCCACATGTGAAACTTTCACAAAAAGTTGAGATATAATCTGGAGAATGTACAGAGTAAATGTAATTGGAATTAATTATTTTTTCGGAGAGTTTTCAGTGAATGTAAAAGTAAATTCAAGATGGCTACGTTCTTCTTACTTTGCGTACCGGTGGTTCCGTTTCGGGCGTCGATGCGGCAAAGAAGCGCACTAAATACTCAATTGTGATAGGTGAATTTTGATGTTAGCGCGAATAATTGTGACGTTTTGGTAATATGGCGGGCAGAAGGTATATAAGCGAGAGCCCAATTGAAGGGAT
This sequence comes from Vesta saturnalis, assembly GCA_036346205.1. NCBI lineage: Eukaryota > Metazoa > Arthropoda > Insecta > Coleoptera > Lampyridae > Vesta > Vesta saturnalis. The sequence goes on along the minus strand of JARFJB010002287.1, from coordinate 3,117,910 downwards.
GGAGAGTTCAGATAGTTTGAGCAGAGCTTAAGTAAGGGTCGCGCGCGTTGTTTTTGAGGGGATCATTAGAATGGTTACGTGTGATTTTTATTTGTGAAATTGTAGATTCAGTAGCACGCCTACAAAGCGGCTGCAATAACCCAAAAGGGGATAAATCATGTACATAAATAAATAGGTTATCGTGAGTTGAAGATAATAGCGTTTTTCTTCAAGAAATTTAAAAAGTACGAAAGCAGATTTGAAAATAACACAGCAAATATTTTGTTTGCAGTGTTTAGTAGTAGAGCGTGCGACGATAATAATATAAAGAAAGCCTAAAGTAACCCTTTAAGTAACCGAATTAAAAGTTTGTAAAATTTAGTTAAGACTTTGGTGAACATTATTGACATTGAATCTAGTATATGTGTACAATCGTTAGTAATACCAAATTGATTGTATCAAAGCAAATAAGAGTTTTAATATTTATGTGGAAGTAAATATTCTTTATTGTGTTAAATGTTTTGAAGGACACACATTAAAGCATAATGTGATGTTATGTTCAAGCAGAGCCCATCAAAGATACGGGGTGAACGACGGACAACTACTTGCGAGTGTTACAGTCCAATGCATTAACGGATACGGCCGTCTTTTGTGTTTTGTGCGTAGTGCATTTGCAAATTTAAAAGGATTACTGAAAGCAGACCATATGGACTTCACTACATCTCGAATAAAGCATTAATTAACGTAATGTGTAAGAATTGGTCTTAGATTTTGTTTAACAGATGCAAGTACGATTATCTTTTAAGTACATTTTTTATTGTTGCATTAATCATTGCTTTGTGAGTAAAAGGAATAATCGAACTTTATCTATTTTCAATGTGTCTAGTATTAAGATTTTGGGAAAATTTTTAGTTTATGAGCATTGATTTACATAGTGTTTTCTTTAAACCACGTGTTTGTACATATTTACATGCCAATTTGTCAATATATATATCCAGTATTTAATTTATTTTGTTGTTTATTTGTCAGATGAGATAAAATTTGTATCATTTAACTTAACGGGTTACATGTTTTTATAATTGAATTGAATTGAATTGAAATTAATCTTTGTTTATTTTGAGTTTTATGATCGATTTGAAAGTGCGTAATGATCCAGATCGATTCCAAAATTCTATTTTAACCACTTCGAGTTATTTTATGGCCAATCAAATACCGAACACTATCGACATATTTTTATTAAGCATAAATTACAAACTTGAAGTATTAAAATTTAAACTTATTGATGAATGTCTAAATATGATTTTTAAAGATAAAGTAATAATAAAATATAAAGATATTATTTATGATGAAAACACTGGCCGCTCTATTTTTTAATTTTTCAGCAAGTAATGTATGTTTTGTTCAGTTAAAAATGATTAAACCAATTCCTTTTATTTTATTTTGATTCTTTTCTAGATTGAGTATCGTTTATTTACTTGAGAGTTTTATAACAGTTGGAAATATAAATTTAGAGGTATACGAGGGATACTTAAAAAGTATTCAAATTAACGTTTTATTATTTGTAATTTTCATATGTACGAGGTCTGTTCAATAAGTTTACGACGAACCGTATATTTCAAAGTTTTTTTAAGCTTTTGGATCAATTTGTTTTGAAGTGTGATTGAATTTGAGTGGTGAATGATTTTACTGAGTAGGCTGCAATCCTGTCTTCAACAGTCAGATAGGATTAATTTAGCATCCCGCCTAAGACTATTTATTTTAGCAAAATTTAAGATTGTGGTGACGCCGAGAGACAATTTTTCCCGGACTGAGCATTGTGAGTTGTAGATTTATGGTAAGTGTAAGGTGTTTGAAACGACCCACTTACTTCGGTAAGCCTGCACGACGCCTAGTGCAGTTTGGACGTGGGAGGGGGCGATCACGTGGTCTCTGATCTTTTAGTAGATCTGTTCCTCAATTCTAAGAATATACCTGAAAAGAATGATGTTACCCCAGGTAATGACAGATGGCACAACAGACAAACTAAATGTACCAAAAGATCCTCGTAAATAACCGACACTGGCGTAATGAGCGAGACACATAGCACAAATATGGACTGGACTGCAGTCAGCTAGTAGCACACTACTAGAAAGTTCTCGTTCCTAGGTACGCATGTGCAGAATTATTATCACGGTATTATCCCAAATTCCTATCATGTGGGGATGTATAAAACATATTAAAAACATTGCAAAACGTATTACTATATCTTAAACTTATAATTATCTTTTATTGTTGAGAAATATCTTTCAGGTAAGACACTCAAGAGTAATAATGTGTATTTTTCTGCAGCTCCACATATCGGGCATTTATATACCTCATTGATAGCAGACGCTACTCAGAGATGGCAACACCTTGTTAAACCATGTAAGAAAACTAAATTTGTGACTGGTACGGATGAACACGGATCAAAAATTCAACAAGCTGCTTTAAGAAACAACGTTTCTGTTGACAAATATTGTGAGAAAGTTTCAGGAATTTATAAAGTAATGTCAGATAATTTTAAAATTGGATATACAGATTTTATTCGAACAACTGATCAAAATCATATACATACCGTTCAAGAGTTTTGGGTGAGTATTTAATTAAAAATATTTAAGTGTATCAGCGTTCTTAGGTTATGCATAATCATTTCAAAATTCAATGTAACAGAATTTAGCATGTAAAGAAATATCATTTGCGCTTCCGTCGGGCAATACTAACATTCTAATTTTCAAAATCATGTTTCATACATAAATATTTGCAAACAGCAGCTATGCGTAAGTCCGAATTTTTTTAAAAGATTCTTAAAAATTTTTTACTTCAAGTTCGAGGGAAATTCGCTAAGAAAATATCCCAAAATTACAGACGACGGAAATAACACTTGTAATCTCCCTAGTGATTGGATTATTTCCGGAAATTTTTTCGAGTCACAAATGTCGAAGACGAGGGAAATTCCCGGTAATTAACTCAAGCACGTGGGGGATACAATAAGAAAATATTCCAAGATTATCCGTTGCTATTGACGACGGGATATCTTCAATCAAAAATTTGCCGTTATTATTAACGAAGGGAGATTTCTGAGAATATGTTTAATGAATTAATAACGTCAGCATGTGTGTATCGCTCGTCCAGAAACTATTTTTGGCAGTATTCGGAGCTGCAGGCTTCTGCTGATTATGTTACTGGACTAGCGATATAAATTACAATTTTTTTGTACTATTTGAGTTTTGTAGCGTGGTCTTATATTAGTTGAGTTGATCGGCCTATTTTCACAGTTTTTGTTTTGTCATTGCGACATTAGGAAGCGGACTCTGCTTCCGTCATCAGAACTAATCCTAAGAAGGAATGTTTTTGTTTCTTCTCAGAATGAAATAACTGTACGAGGGAAGACAATATATATATATATATATATATATATATATATATATATATATATATATATATATACATACAACGTGTCCCAGATAACATTTCCAGCATGGGGATCTCGCTTATTATAAAAGATACAGATTTGGTTAAATCAGATGAATTACTCCTAAGGATTAGTGAAATTATAGGACACTCTCCAATTTCCAAATTTCCGTGTATTTTAAGACTTATGGCAAGAAAAAGAAAAATGTGAAATTTCTTTTTCTTGTAATATGTTTTTTGTTATATTAGACATATAAATTTTATTTGCACTTTCTTAAGATATTTTTTATGCAGAATTTAAATATCAATTTGGATTTTTTTTTTTGCACTTTCTATTTTTTAGTTTCAACCCCTAAATTAAATTTTTCTTATGGAACGACAAGTCGGCTTTGAAATAATTGATCGTGTTTTTTTTATCCTCTTTACAATGATATAGCACATGCACTATCTATTTTTAAAAACAACAAAGAAAATTAAAAAAAAATTTATTTTATTAAAGACTCTAACAATAAGCAGGCCGTGAAACATAAAAACACAATCGAATTTAATGTCACTTAAAAATTATTCGTTCCAGAATATTTTTGTGTCAAACATGGCTTTATTTACTAATACTGAAACGTTTGATATGTTGAGTTGTTACATCTTGTCTCATAAAAACAGTATAGAAGCTGAACGGATGTACTTAAGGCTGTATCCTGAAAGAAGGCAGCCCAGTGCTCGTACGTACAGAAATTTGGTAATTAATTTAAAAGAATATGGTTCATTTTCAAAACCTACTTGAAATCCGAAATTACGGAATGAAGATGCACAACTAAATGTATTCCAATCAGTTATTGAAAATCCTTCAACATCTGTTAGAGAAATTGAACATAACACTGGTATTTCGAAAACTACATCACAAAGAATTTTAAAACGTCACAGGTATCATCCGTATAAGTACACCATTCTGCAGGGACTTAGAGATGGAGATCAGGGGAGAAGATTACAATTTTGCCAATGTGAGAATAACGATAATTTTCCAGCTACGATTTTGTGGTCTGACGAAAGAAGATTTACAAATAATGGCCTTTTCAATCGACACAATGTTCTCTTTTGTGACCGTGAAAATCCTCACGTTGTTAAGGAAAGTCGGCATCAAGTGAGATTTGGTTTTAACGTCTGGTGTGGCATTTTAGGCGCTAAACTTATTGGGCCCATATTTTTTAACGAAACGTTAAATAGTGAAAGGTATTTGAATTTACTACAAACTGATTTAGAAAATAAACTTGATGATTTACCACTGATAGAGAATATTAATATCTGCTTCCAACAAGATGGTGCTCCACCCCACAATTCAAACATCGTCAGCGAATATCTTAATAATCGGTTTCCAAATGCATGGATTGGTAATCGAGGGCCGATTTTATGGCCACCCAGATCTCCAGACTTAACGCCCTTGGACTTTTTCCTTTGGGGCTACGTAAAAAATCGAGTGTACGTGCAAACATTTGAGAATGCCAAAGACCTTCGTGAAGCTGTTCTTGCAGCATTTGGTAGCATTAAACGCCAAAAACTACGCAGAGCAATTACGTCGACACTACGCAGGGCACAATTATGTTTAGAACGGAATGGTCAATTGTTTGAACATCTTTTATAATTGGATAATTATCTCCAATACTATTACCTGCATAACTCTTGTTGTTATCTATTATTTGTCGTTTTCTCATGTTTCACGGCCTACTTATTGTTAGAGTCTTTAATAAAATACATGTTTTTAAATTTTCTTTGTTGTTTTTAAAAATAGATAGTACATGTGCTATATCATTGTAAAGAGGATAAAATAACACGATCAATTATTTCAAAGCCGACTTGTCGTTCCATAAGAAAAATTTAATTTAGGGGTTGAAACTAAAAAATAGTGCAAACAAAAATCCAAATTGATATTTAAATTCTGCATAAAAAATATCTTAAGAAAGTGCAAATAAAATTTATATGTCTAATATAACAAAAAAGATATTACAAGAAAAAGAAATTTGATATTTTTCTTTTTCTTGCCACAAGTCTTAAAATACATGGAAATTTGGAAATTGGAGAGTGTCCTATAATTTCACTAATCCTTAGGAGTAATTCATCTAATTTAACCAAATCTGTAACTTTTATAATAAGCGAGATCCCCATGCTGGAAATGTTATCTGGGACACGTTATATATATATATATATATATATATATATATATATATATATATATATATATATATATATATATATATATATATACACCGTGTCCAAGATAAGGATGCTCACAATGGGGATCTTGGAAACGGTAAGAGATGGAAGGTCGTTTAAATGGAACAAAAGTTACGCATTTGAGAGGATGCATTTATGGTCTTTGTAGAACTCGAATATCTGTTTTAGTTTTAGAGATATTTGAAAAAAATTGAATTTTCTGATTTTCGTGTTTATTTTTTTCTGACCTTATTTGAAGAGATATCAAGAAAAGAAGAGCACATTTTCATAGCCACTTTCCTAGCTCTACTTATTGCTGTTATTCAATTTTTAATACAACGTTTCGTTTGTTAGCAACCATCATCAACTTTATTTTTTTAAATACACGAAAACATTATTTTTGCCATATTTAAATTCTCTCCTTGATTCTGAATTCAACGATATATCACAGTTTATATTTTTGATACGTCTCGGATGAGAAAATTCATATTCAATGTAAAACATAGAAAACGTACAGTTAAAACTAATACTAGAAACATTAGAAAACTGTAAAATTATTATAAAATAATGTTTTCTCATTTTCTAATGCTTGTTGCGAATAAAATAATCCACAAGTATGTATTTGGTGAAAATACTATTAATTCAACAGTTAAAATACATCTTCCGTCGTACTGATGCATTTGATAAAAATAAGTTGGCTTTGCATTTTGTTTACCTACCTGTCATAATTGATTTTTGTCCGTATTACATTTGTTTGGTGGTCTTTGAGGTAATTACATTAGCAGTTAATCTAAAAGAATATGGTGCGTTCAAAAAACCTGTAAAATCTCGCAAAAAATCTTGCAAAGAAGAAAAAGCCAATACTGTCTTATTAGCTGTGATGGAAAATCCAGAGGTTTCTACTAAGAAAATTGAAGAGGCAACTGGCATAGCCCATTCCACAGCTCATTATGTTCTAAAAAAGGAGAAAGTACATCAATATAAATTTAGAATTTGCCAAGGACTTCAACCAGGTGACCCAGAAAGACGTACATTATTTTGCGAATGGTATACACGTCAATCTCAAGACGATGAATATTTTCCGAATAAAATAATATGGTCCGATGAAAGTATGGTTAATAATAATGGAATTTTTAATCGTAGAAATGCTCATTATTGGGCAAGAGTAAATCCACGTCTGTAAAAAACGGCCAAACACCAACACCGTTTCGGGTTTAATATGTGGGCTTCTATATTCGGTACTCGAATTATAGGTCCCTTCATATGCCATAAGTCCTTAAATTCTGAACGTTACTAAATTTTATTCCAAAATGAATTAGAGATAGCTTTGAATGATTTGCCTTTCCAAGAAGTTGAAGGTTGTTGGTTTATGCAGGACGGTGCACCAGCACATAATTTCAGAGTTGTCAGAGCAACAAATGTACTGTGGCCAGCCCGTTTTCTAGATATAACACCTTTGGATTTTTTTCTTTGGGGATACATTAAAAATTACATTTATGGAAACGATATTGAAAACGAAGAAATTTTACAAAGATTAGTTCTCGAAGTATTACTCCTCAAATGCTGAAGAATGTTTTAGATGCTACAGTTAGAAGATGCTATTTATGTTTAAAGAATAACGGGAATCTGTTTGAACATCTTTTGTGAATTTATTAAAAAAATAAATTTGTTTTTTATTTGTCTATCATTTAAAATTACAAAACATAATTTTATAATCATTTTACGGTTTTTTAATGTTTCTAATATTAGTTTTAACTGCACGTTTTCGATGTTTTACATTGAATATGAATTTTCTCATCCGAAACGTATAAAAAATATAAAGTGTGATATATCGTTGAATTCAGAATCTAGGAGAGAATTTAATTTTTTCGTGTATTTAAAAAAATAAAGTTAGTGATGGTTGCTAATAAACGAAACGTTGTATCAAAAATTGAATAACAGCATTAAGTAGAGCTAGAAAAGTGGCAATGGAAATGTGCCCTTATTTTATTAATTGCTCTTCAAATAAGGCCAGAAAAAAATAAAAACGAAAATCATAAAATTCAATTTTTTTCAAATATCTCAAAAATTAAAAGAGATATTCGAGTTCTACAAAGACTATAAATGCATCCTCTCAAATGCGTAACTTTTGTTCCATTTAACCGACCTTCCATCTCTTACCGTTTCCGAGATCCCCATAGTGGGCATCCTTATCTTGGACACGGTATATATATATATATATATATATATATATATATATATATATATATATATATATATATATATATATATATATATATATACCGGATGCCCACGAGATCACTTTCCGGCTGCCATTTTTTTATTTATCTATCGATTTAAATGAAACTTGGCAGGGTTGTTATTCTAACCAAACGTCATTTTTAGGACAAGCATTTCCGACTTCTGGTTTCACCGGAAATGACCTTAACTTTTGATTTTTTAAATGACACCCCCTGTATATTTTTAGTCTTTCGGATTCTGGAGGTCATTTTACGGCCGATTCGTAATATTTAAATTGATTTTTTTCCAAATGTAATTTTAAAATTGAATTTTATTTTCTCATCCAGAGTGCCATGACCATCTTAAAATCATTCTACACACTTAACTCACTTCCAGAAAAATGCAAACTCACTTTTATCTTTGTTAACTTTTTTACTAGAACGTTCTAAACTTTATTTTTGCCGTAGCTCAAAAAAATTAAATGGAAGCATACCACTTTCATGAAACTACTAAATGCAGTATTTTAAAACGAATTTAATGACGTATAACACGTTTTGTCATTTTTACCCATTTTCGATTTAAAACATTTTTATTTTTATATTTACTTCTTACTCATTAATAAAATACACTTCCTATGTCACAGCACATCAGAGTTGCCATGAAAATAATAGGTGGCTAGGTTGCCATGGAAACACTATGGTAAATTTAAAAGTTTGACAGGTAATAATAAAGATTGTTGTTTATTAACATAAATCTAACATTTTACTTAAAAATTAAATTAAAGTTTGTATTTAGTTTAATTATAAAGTTAACAAAAATATTTACCAAGAGTGAGCAGGTTGATATACTTATTATGTATGGACAATGTGCCAAAAATGCAGCGGAAACCCAACGAGTTTATCGGCAAGAATATCCTGAGCGTCTTCATCATCCTACAAGACAATACATTATCTACCTTATAAGAAAAATACGCCAAGAACCAGATCATTTGCAACAACATTTTATTATTAATGAACAAACGGAAGAAAATGTAATAGCATATGTCATTCAAAACCCCACAGCATCCACAAGGGAAATTGCCTTTGAATTAGACATTGGCGCAGAATCAGCAAGAAAGATCTTGAAGAAACATGGATATAAATCATTTAAGTACCAGCTTCGCCAACATTTGTACGAGGGAGATTTTGTTAGAAGACTGGAATATTGCAACTGGATCTTGGAACATAACGATGCCGATAATAGCCTAGCCAATTCTATTTTGTATTCTGATGAGTCGAAATTTACCAATAATGGAATGTTCAACTGGCAAAAATACAAGATATTGGTCAACGATAAATGAACACCGAATGATGGAAGGTAATTTTCAAGAGATATTTGGAGTAAATGTATGGGCTGGAATAATTGGTACTCGTATTGTGGGACCGATTCTTTTCCAAGGGCATTTAAATGCAGAACGATATTTGGGTTTTTACAACATGAAATTGAAAATTTTTTGGAGGAATTACCGTTGGAAATAAATAATCAACACCTTTATTATCAACAAGATGGTGCGCCGGCTCACAACGCTATTGTTGTGAGAAATTACTTAGAAGAACGATTTGGAGAACATGTTATCTCTACCCGTGGACCGATCCGGTGGCCTCCTCGTTCGCCTGACCTTACACCTCTTACTTTTTTTTGTGAGGCCATATTAAGGAGATTGTTTACCGAACACAGCCAACCACACTTAACATCCTAGAAAACCGTATACGAGCGGCATTTACTAACATTATCCCCGACATGCTTAGGAATGTCGTAGAAAACAACGTTTTTCGTGTTAGGAAATGTCATGAGGTGGAAGGACAGCACTTTGAAAATTTAATTGGTGGTTAAAAGGTCTAAAAGTTATAATCTAATACCTATTGTTAATGTTATATTATTGTTAATGTTATTAATTTTTTTTAATTATTTTTAATACTGTTTAAAATTATTACACTCTCTTTGTTTTAAAATAAATTTTGTTCAATCGTTATCTGAAAAAATTGGGAAAATACGCAAAGCAATGCATTAAAATTGTGCTGCTTAAAAACAACTCTCAGATGCGCCCATAATGCGGCAAAAATAAAGTTTAGAACGTTCTAGTAAAAAAGTTAACAAAGATAAAAGTGAGTTTGTATTTTTCTGTAAGTGAGTTAAGTATGTAGAATGATTTTAAGATGGTCATGACACTCTGGATGAGAAAATAAAATTCAATTTTAAAATTACATTGGGAATTACTTAGAAGAACGATTTGGAGAACATGTTATCTCTACCCGTGGACCGATCCGGTGGCCTCCTCGTTCGCCTGACCTTACACTTCTTGACTTTTTTTTGTGGGGCCATATTAAGGAGATCGTTTACCGAACACCGCCAACCACACTTAACATCTTAGAAAACCGTATACGAGCGGCATTTGCTAGCATTACCCCCGACATGCTTAGGAATGTCGTAGAAAACAACGTTTTTCGTGTTAGGAAATGTCAAGAGGTGGAAGGGCAGCACTTTGAAAATTTAATTGGTGGTTAAAAGGTCCAAACTTTATAATCTAATACCTATTGTTAATGTTATACGTATTATTGTTAATGTTATTAATTTTTTTTAATTATTTTTAATACTGTTTAAAATTATTATACTTTGTTTTAAAATAAATTTTGTTCAATCGTTGACTGAAAAAATTGGGAAAATACGCAAAGCAATGCATTAAAATTGTGCTGCTTTAAAAACAACTCTCTGACGCGCCCATAATGTGTTTGTCCTTTTCATTATTTTTTGCTACAGCAAAATAAAGTTTAGAACGTTCTAGTAAAAAGTTAACAAAGATAAAAGTGAGTTTGCATTTTTCTGGAAGTGAGTTAAGTATGTAGAATGATTTTAAGATGGTCATGCCACTCTGAATGAGAAAATAAAATTCAATTTTAAAATTACATTTGGAAAAAAATCGATTTAAATATTACGCAATCGGCCGTAAAATGACCTCCAGAATCCGAAAAACTAAAAATATACAGGGGGTGTCATTTAAAAATCAAAAGTTAAGGTCATTTCCGATGAAACCGAAAGTCAGAAATGCTTGTCTGTTTTATTTTAGAAAATTTCTACAAAATAGTTGGTTTTAATTACGCTGTGTTTATGGACAGATTTTTTTCCTTTTCTGATGATGAGCCAGTCGAAACAAACATATTGATATGATACTAAATAGTTAACGTTTTTTGCCATGTTTGGATCTGATTTTCTTATGTTATTTAATTACTTGTTCCAAATTTAAGATGGATTTGTTAACGTATAAACACACTGTATTTATGAAAATGTAGGCTTTCACCATTATCAGACATAATAAAATACTTATATTGTTTGGGTTTTTAATGGTGTATTTTAATTTATGCAATCTAAACGTTTCGATAACAGATATATATTAAAATTGTTAAAGATGTTGAAACAACTTTGACAAAATTGTTTCAACATCTTTAACAATTTTAATATATATTACTACTGACGAAGATAACTGTAAGTGCTATCGAAACGTTTAGATTGTATAATTCAAATTACACCATTAAAAAACTAAAAAAGATAAGTATTTTATTATACTGTGTTTATCTTGTATAATATATAATAATTTTTTTATTTTTATTATAATTGAACGAAAATTATAAAAAGAATTAATTTACTGAATCACTTTTTAGAAATCACTTCATAAAAATGGTTTTATGTATTCCTCAAAGTACAGTGGTTGGTATTGTGTTTCTGACGAAACATTTTTAAGCGAATCGCAATTAAAAGAAGTTCATAAAAATGGTCAACGTACTTTAGTTTCAGTAGAAAGTGGACATCCGGTAGAATGGACTGAAGAACAAAACTACATGTTTCCCTTAAGCAAATTTCAAAAAGAACTAATGGATTGGCTTATTAAGAACGGTATGTATACGAATGTATGTTCAAATAGTAGTTTACGCCACGGCGGCGGCCACGGTGCCTTTCTTTTTAACTTAGATCTTGCATTTTTAGAAAACTTAGTGAAACCTAAGAAATATCAAAAGATTTTATGGGATATGATTTCTAACGACGAGTTAGTAGACGTGTCAATATCTAGACCTACTTCACGTGTTCATTGGGGTGTAAAAGTTCCAGGCGACGATACACAAACCGTTTATGTATGGTTGGATGCACTTGTTAACTATTTAACAGTAGCGGGTTACCCTAATTTACAAAATGACGTGTGGCCTCCTGATGTACAAGTTATTGGAAAAGATATATTAAAGTAAGTATTTGAATAATTTATGAAGAAGGTTGGTGTAATCATATTTTATAAGTAAACAAATTTTAAGTGAGTTGAAGCCATTGCACTTTATTTAGAGTAGATCCATCCGAATGACTGATTGCGTTTTCACTACTTTTTATCTTGATTAGTGAAATTTACTTCACCCCATTCTAATACTATTATTTATCATTATATGCAAATTACTGGGTGATATCCAATACTTTAGGCGTATGCGAAAACAGTAATAATTCCGATTATGCCAATTTCCATTTTGCTAAGACAATAACGCAATGTGATAAGGTGTAGGTGTTATTAGACTGGCGGTAAGGTATAATACGCATGAGACAAATCTGTAGATTAAATTTGCGAAAAAATAAGTTTATTTATTATAAAGCAAATACGTCAACTAATTCCATCTTCTTCAAAAATATATATAAATAACATTCGTAACTATCGACCGGTATTTCTTTTTCGTATGGTTTGTAATAGATGGCGCCTGTTCTTTTAATCCTTTTTTAGACTGGTTTAACCGTACTTTTACTTGTTTTTTAGTGTGTTTCTTTTAACAAATGTATAAAGTAATAGAGAAGGAAAGAACCAGAGAAACAAATTCTTTTAAAAAGTATAAGAAAAGTTATACAATGTTAAAAATAATTAAACCGGTAACTTTCCTAATTTGTAACATAAAGTAAGCAAAATAGTTTCTGGCCGTTTTAAATGCTACAACTGAATTAGGTGCTTTTCGATTGACCTTTTGTATTAAAAAAGATTGAGATTGTTTAAAATGTATACTTGGTAGAAAAAATGAGATTAATTGTTTAAATTTAAATAAATGGGATAAATAGAAATTGAATAAAACATTGAAAAGTAGGATAAAATTACTTACAAATAATTGAGCATTATGTATCCCTTTGAATGATTGAATAAAAATTAAAATAATTATGATTAACAAACTACATTAACAAACCAGTTGCGCAAGATGCATCCTTATTGCACGTGTTCAACGTGCGAGTCGCAATAAAACGAAACATGTTATCCAAACAACACAAAGGTACCTTAAAGACGTTTTAGAGACATCTGATTTAGATTTTATTAAAGTCTTAAAGACATCTGTTGACGCCTTGCAGGCGTCTACAAGACGTCTTATCATCTACAACGACAGTAAAATGGTGTCCAACAGACGTCTTTTTTACATATTCTTTTGGAGTAAACCGACCTTAAAGTGGCATTCAACAGACATCTTTTTAAATTTGTCTTGTACCACTACGATTAGGTAAGTACCATGTATTTAAGTTATTTTTTCATTTCTCCTGGAGTTGATTAGGATTTTGGGTGAAATTCAGCGGCGGGGCAGTTATTAGGGGCAGTTTACGGTTTTTATCAAATATTTATAAAACAGCTGCATATTTCCAAGATATAAACATACCTAGATATAGACCTTAAACATATCGATTAATTACGTACTATACAATTTTTTGATACGAAGCGTGATATAGCGAAAAAAACCACCTAAGGTAGAATTTAAGTGTTAGTTTAAATTTTTTCAATATCACCATAACGATTAATTTTATAATAAAATAACTTTTCTTTATAAAGTTTCTTAATGTGAAGCAGACTAAGCCTAAAAATTAATTAAATGAGATTGAAAATGGTTAAATTGTGTTATCGGTATTTTATAGAATCAGGCGGTTTTGGAATTTTTTTAAAGTTAATATCTATATGTCTTTTAACTTCTACTTAACATGAAGTTTTAAACGTCCATCTGACATATATTATAGTTTTCGTGTTTACAGTGTTGCCTATTTTCGCTCTGAACGTAGGGGAGATCGGGGTTTGTTGTTAGTATTTTGATAATATGGACAATAAACTGCTAATAATGATTAAAATACTTATTTTCAATATACAAAATAAATCTTTAATGTTTTATGTAAGTAATGCATGAACTAAAAATATAATCGAAACAACTCTAATATGACAAAGAATTTTATAATGAGCCAGTGACAAATGTAACAACTGCCCCCCCCCCCCGAGTTTGGCATATGTTGTTACACAATGCATCATTCAAAAAAATCGTCGTCATAATTGCAATTGGGACAAATAAAAAATTGGCTGCGGTCAGAACACTTAAGGTGCGCTCAGTTACCACACTCTGTGCACTGTACCAATTTTCATTTGGCCTTGAGTAAGAAAAAGCCTTACAAAGAACATGCAAGATGTTTCTTTCTCCTCTTCACGGGATTCACTCAATCTTCTTACAGTTTTCCTTTGTGAAGTGACATTTTTTTTCACACGAGAGCGTTTCACTTTTTGGTGTAACTCTCTACCTTTAAGATACCTAAATGAAATTTAGACCACAAATATCTTTGATTAGGTCATAAAAGATAGTGTTGACAAATTTTTAGTGTTTTGTACAGGAGGGTCGCTAAAGGGAGGGGGTGTCACTTATTTTGCCCCCAAACTTTTTTTTATGGGGATATTTGAAATTTTTTGGGCGAAAATACTATTTTTTAAACCATTTGCGACAAAAAAAGGTACTCTTGTTGAAAGTCAAAAAAATTCCTGGTTTTTGAGTTATTTGAGATTTTAACATGGTTTACCTAAAATAAGAAAATAAAATAAATATTGAGTTAATTTGATTTACTTGAATTAAGTAGGCTTAGACTGCAGACTCGCGATTAATTTTGTTTAAAAGATTCGTTTGACACATTGTTCTTGTAATAACGCATTTAAAAACTTTGAACATGAATATGTACACTAATGATGATTATATCGATATGTTGTTAACATTAGGGGAATGTGATGGAAATGCTAAAGCAGCGAAAAGAAAATATGCGGGAAAATTTCCAAGAAGTGTTCCGGATTCAAAAACATTTTTGAATTTAGTGAAGTGGTGCCGTGAGACTGGAACCTTTAAACCAAAAAAGGTAAATTCTGGTAGACCACGAGTGGCAAGAATTCCTCAAACAGTAGAAACTATTTTAAATCTAATTGTTGCGGATCCTACGATAAGTGTAAGAAATTAGGCAAGGGTAAGTAACGCAAGTGTTTTTAGTGTACATCGTGTATTAAAAGAACACTCCCGTTTCACTACAGGCAAGTACAAGAATTATTGCCTGAAGATCTTGTTTTGAGAAGAGACTTTTGCGAATTATTACAAGAAAGAATGAGACAGAATCCTAATTTTTTACAAAATATTCTTTTCACCGGTGAATCAACTTTTATTAGACAAGGTATGTTTAATAGTCACAACAGTCACTTCTGGGCAGAGGAAAATCCAAACGTTAAGCGTTTATCAACATTATCAACATAATTTTAGGTTGAATGTATGGGCTGCTTCAATAGGCAACCGCCCCGTTGCATACCATATTTTTGATGGAATTACAAATGGTGATGTTTACTATGAATTTTTAGGTAACCATTTATTTCCGCTATTAGAAGATTTCCCTCTTGATCTACGAAGAAATATGGTTTTTATGCATGATGATGCTCCACCTCATTTCAGTAGACACGCAACGAACATTTTCCAAATCGTTGGATTGGTCGAGGTGCTGATGCTCATACCCACTGGCCAGCAAGGTCACCTGACCTAAATCCCTTGGATTTTGATGTGTGGAGTTCAGTTAAAAAAAAAGTATATTCAAGCGAAATAAATTAAATTTAAGAACTACAAGCGGGAGTTGAAAATAATTTAAAAATGTTAATTCAAGAACCACGGCCACTCCAAAGGATGTTTTTTCTAGAAAAACGTTTATTGTCTTGTAAGACAAGGTGTGTAGGTGTGTCGGTCCAAATGGAACTCTAGTTGTAAATTGTACCTACCTTCACAAGCTGATGTAGAGGTGGATTTTGGGTTATACAGCTACAATCCGGAAAAGAAGTGCATGATGACACTTTAATTAAATAATCGAGGTGCAAGGAGGAAGAGGGTTTTGGATATTGCGTAAATTGGTTTACTTCTGGATCTATCACCATAGGTTCCACTCTATCAGTTACTGCAGCAGGCATAGAAAATGCTTCTGTTGAAAGGGCAAATTCCGATTACCGGAAACCCGCCTGAAGGAGTTGTTGCACTTGGTTGAGCATTTTTGAGGATACCTGGAATGTCATATATTAACATGGTTTTGCCAGGATTGTTTTGCATCCACGCATCACACTGGCTGTTAGTATATTTCTTAGCCCCAAATACAGATCTGTCCAAAGGTTGTAACTCGTAAGAGCAGTGTGGTGGAAGTGGCACAACCACTACTCCGTTGTCTTTGCAATAATTGATTTCTTTTGGAGATATGTAAACATAGTTGTCTGGTTTATCCTTTCTACTTTGTGTGTTTAACAAAGTGATTTAGAATGGTATAAAAGTCAGATTCGGCCATCCATCCTGATGGATTTGCACTACCAATACAGACTAGTGGACCACCGTTCACAAAATAATCTCTATAATTTTTTCTGAGATTGGGGGGGGGGGGATAGAGTTTCCACTTGCACTAACTGCTAAACAGAAAGTTACTAAGGTACCCCTTTCTGCTGATGTGATCAAACCGACCTGTTTGGTGAATTTCCTTGCTATAATTATATCGCGCAGTTGCCCTGTAGTTACACCAGTTTCATCAAATTATAAATATTTTAAAATTCAATTTTATATCTGTCAAAAAACTTCTTGCAGAAGATCGAAAAGGTTGTTGACACTTAAAAATTATTATTAATTTTATTAAATACATAAATAAAAAGTTTACCTCGAGTAGGATTTGAACCTACGACCTGTACCTTGCTAGCCAACTGCGCCACCAAGGTTCAAGCTCCAATCGATGTAAATTTTGGCTTTATGTACATACAAAAAGCCAAAATTTATATCGATTGGGGCTTGAACCTTGATGGCGCTGTTGGTTAGCGCGGTACTCAAGGTTCAAACCCCAATTGATGTAAATTTTGTCTTTATGTATATACATAAGGACAAAATTTACGTCGATTGGGGCTTGAACCTTGATGGCGCAGTTGGTTAGCACGGTACTCTAGCAAAGTACAAGTCGTAGGTTCAAATCCTACTCGAGGTAAACTTTTTATTTATGTATTTAGTAAAATTAATAATAGTTTTTAATTACATATTTACCTTTGAACTTATTCGTTCATAACAAAAACTTATAATAATTGTTAACATTTGTTCTGTGTAAACTGACGGCCTGACTGAGACTTGTCGATTCTGCAGTGCGTTTGAGGAAACCGCTTAACTTTTTTTGAAAATCCTCCGCGACTAGGATCGTTTATTCTCTAGCACTTCTTTTTCTACACGATCATAAATGTATTTGGATGTTTACCCTTGTGTCGTCTTCCTCTTGTAGATCCTCATTTTTCTTAACCTGAAATCAAAATCATACCCTTACAGTTAGCATAAATGCAAAAGAAAAATGGGGTGGGTTGTTGCACTGTAACAACAAACCCCACGTTGTATGTAACAACTAACCCCAAGCGTACGTGTTAGATAAAAAGAAGGACATATTGTGATGGAATTCAATTGAACAATCGCTATATAACTTAGAAGATGCGTTATATTCATGGGTGTTTGCAGACTAAGCACATTGGTTAACATAATATTAGTACTTACTTATTGCTTGGAAAAACACATAACCCAACACACCACCGGTGTGCTACTGACCACAGCACTTCTGTACGGAGATCTTATAGGTAACGACAAGGCCTTCCTTCTCCCGACTGATAACGATGCTACAATTCAGAATTGAAAGCACTTGTAACAACCTGTAGTACGTGATTTTAAATTTATTTGCGAAAGCAATTAATAGAACGCTATAGAATGAAACATTTTATTTGAACCAAGTTCATTAATAATAATAATATAAATTGTATGTAAATTTAAGTTTTAAAAACACATACACAAAAATAATTCCTCGAGTGGGATTTGAACCCACTATGTAATGTGTGAAACCTAACGAATTGCGGGATCTCATGACATAAGTACAAAAAATTGACTGTGATCATTAATAAATAAAGTTAGTTTACATCAGTACTAATAAAAATACATACAGATTAAGTTTAAATCGAGTGCGATTTGCTTCCTCGGTACCGTAGTTGGTAACGCAGTTCTCTGGCAAAGAACAGATCGTGGGATCGTCACTAGGGAAGTACATACAGTTTAAGTTTGGATCAATTGAGACTTGCTTCCTCGATAGCTCAGACGGAAGAGCCCCCACTCAAGCAAAGTGGAGGTCGTGGGTTCAAGTCTCATTCGAGTTAATCTTTTACTGCATGTACTTTAAAAGTTCAGAAACCGATGCATGGAATTTTGAACATTTAATTTAAAATAAATTTTATGCGCAATTTGTTTACTTTAAAATACATTACTAATTAAAACATTAATTGTGATTTAGTTTAATTTAAATAAAATAAAAGTTTGTCCCACCCTGTGCAAGATAACGTATTTAAAAATGTTGTGTCGTCAAATAGAGAATTAGAAATAAGGTGTCACATTTAAAAAAATTAACGATTACGTCACTACACCAACACTGGTCGTCATCTCTACTCTATGTAAATTATAACATGGGTATTTTACAATAAAAATCGACCTGTTTCGGGATTTTAGTAAAATTTCAACCGTTTTCGAAATAACGATCTTATTCCATAATTTCGCCGTTCACGGTATATACAGGGTTATTCACGTTATTCGACACGGAATATTATGGCCAACGACGTGACTTTCAAAAAGTTTTATTTTTGGAGTTAATGTAGGCGGTACATTTTAAAATTATTTTCGCAATGTACAGGATGTTCCAAAAGTATGAAACGTATCAAAGTTGCAATTTTTTCAATGTAACACCCTATATATTATTGCATTTTTAATTTCTGCGATCAAAATAAGAATGAGTTTTGCTAAGGTTTATCCGACTTATACCTTA
Organism: Vesta saturnalis; assembly: GCA_036346205.1. Lineage (NCBI taxonomy): Eukaryota > Metazoa > Arthropoda > Insecta > Coleoptera > Lampyridae > Vesta > Vesta saturnalis. The sequence goes on along the minus strand of JARFJB010002287.1, from coordinate 3,098,905 downwards.
CATGTTTTGAAATATTTAGCATTTTCTGAAAATGTGGTAATAATTTTAAACTTTAAGTTCTCAACAAGTATTCACTTTTTCGTCAACTAAACTTTACACTTAGCTTACTATTTGATTATGTATCATGACGCACTGAATAAAACACTGACTAACATATACAAAGTGTTTATAAATCATGACCCAAAAATTTTAAGTTTTAAATAGTAATAACCTGATTAGTTTAAATAGAATACCCTGTTTTTTTATGTCAACAGCAGAGCAGATGTAGAATTTAATTCCCTATCGAATACTATAACACTGTCATATGTCTAACTCTTCTTGTTTTCAAGGAAACTGCACATTTTCAGAAATCAAGTTTATTCAAACAAATTTAACACTTAACAAGTCGCCTAGAGAAATTTGACAACTCAGAATTGCTGGTTTAGGCAAACAAATTTGATTAATGATATGTTACAATTTACTTACTACGTTCCTTCGTATTCTCTAGTGTGGTTGGAGGTGTCTTGTAAACGGTTGTTTTTACGTATCCCCATAAGAAGAAACCCGGTGAAGTCAAGTAAGGGGACCGTTCTGATATCCATTTCTCCCAATCCAACGATTTCGATAATTTGTATTTAAAAAATCTCGAACCTCATGACGGAGGTGTGCGGGGACACCATCCAGTTGAAGCCATATTGTTGTCCGTATGTTCAAGGGTATGTCTTGTAACAGGACTGGAAACTCTCTTGCTACAAAATTTAAGAACAATGTACCATTTAAATGTTCTTAATAAAAATAAGCACCAAGTAAATATTGGCCCATTATTCCGTCCCACACATTTATTTAAACCTGTGTTGATTATGAATAATTTTAAGTTGATGCGGATTGAAATCAGCGTAACAATGAGAATTACGTCTATTAACAAATCCATTGTTATGAAATGTGCATTCGTCGCTAAACAGTACAAAATTGAAAAAGGTTTCATTTTCGGCCACTCGGTCTAACGCCCACATACAAAATTCAACTCGATTTCTGAAGTCATTTTCGGAAAGCTCTTGATGGAGCTGGATTTTATAATCATGATAACTGTACTTTTTAAAAATTCTCGAGACACTTGCTTGGCTAATGTTAATGTGGATGTTTTCTATTGGGAAATCTTTGAGTGTAAACTCGTGATGCCAGTAAAGCGTTTCATGTCAATCCGTTCTTATTTTGGATAAACTCTCATTTTCAAAAAATAAGCTTTAAATACAGCACAAATTGCCACTATAAAACAAAGTGAACGATTTACGAACAGACAGAACGATTTGCAGACTTTTATGAATAACTGACAGCTACAAACAATAATTCTGTGTTGCCAAATTTCCATATGCGACTTGTTAAGTGTTAAATTTGTTTAAATGAACTTGCTTTCTGAAAAGTACAGGGTGTTCTAGTTAAACTAAACAAGTTATTACTATTTAAAACTTTATATTTTTGAGTCATGATTTATAAACACTTTGTATATGTTAGTCAGTGTTTTATTCAGTGCGTCATGATACATCATCAAATAGTAAGCTAAGTGTAAAGTTTAGTTGACGAAGAAAATGCTAAATATATACATATATATATATATATATATATATATATATATATATATATATATATATATATATATATATATATATATATATATATATATATATATATGATTAGGTCCGTATTGACCTGTTTTGCACATATAAAAAATATATAAACAAATTATTACATAAATAAGCACATTAAAATATCAATAACAACAAATCTGAATTTTAGGATTTATTTAAAAAAAAAAAAATTCATGCAATCAATATTTACACTATAAGATACAGGTAAAATAATTGAGTTTTTTTTTTTGTTGTACATTTTTTTATATAAATGTCAAATATTTTAAACATAAAAATGGGAAAATATTTTTGTTCCTTATTCAGAAAGAAAAATTTTTTATCCAATTTTTTTGTACGTGGACTTTTACTTTTAGAAGTTTTCATAAACGTTTATTTTACTCTTGTTACCAAAACAGACTTTGTTAATTATTTCTATGAAATAAGAATAAATTTTGGTTGGTTAAATTATATTGTAAAGTTAATTAATTTTGTTATCTAAATGGTTAAATGTTTTAATTTAGTTTAAATCACATCAGATTTAAAATGTATTTTTCAAAAAGAAATGTGACAGATTAAGTTAAATAGTTGTATTTGTAAATATTATGCGTGTTTGATATCACTTAGAGTTTTCTTTATTTTTGATAAAATTTTATATGGACATTCACATTATTAGAAATTGCAATAAGATGCGTTATGCTTTGGTTTTCTGGTTTCATCTACAATAAATGTATTATAATTAATAATAAGAAATAAATTCATATTTTAATTGCACTTACCATTATAATTATTGTGTATGCAAAACAAGTTAATGTAGTAGCGGTGATTGTGGAATAAATTGAATGGTGTATATACAACTTGTAAGAAGAAAAGGACTAAATTAAAAACTTTAATAAATAATATAGTGTTGTTCCTACTAATCAATAGATAAAAAGTAGAATTTTTAACCCACTGTCACACTTTCATAATGAGTATGTTGATTTACTCGAATACACGATTACAATCACTGCAGTAAGATTTGTGAAGGTACCATAATTTCACAATCCTACCTCAAGACATTTCTGGTCATCTACGATTTGTATAAAACAAAGAAAAGGCATTATTAACAATATCATACCCAACACGTGGTGGAGGACAGCACAAAAGAATTTGTTGCCAATCAAGATAAGGGAAGATTTAATAAGTATCTTGCCTGAAGAAAAGAAAAAAGAAAATTTCCACTTGCTGCATTCGACACCTGCTAGCGGGCATAACCATTGACTGGATCAGTCGTGATGTTTCTTAGGTAGGTGTGTATAAATTTAATTAGGAATAAGTTTGTTATTTTATTGTTTTCCTGTGAAATCGTCCACGTCAAAAATTAATTTTTATGTCGATTAATTCACTCGCATTATTAAGACTCACTTGTTCCTGAGATTATTGTTTGAAATTCATTTGATCTATTTAATTTTAACAAGTTAAAATTTTTCATTTACTTCGTAATTTTGTATGTTAATAATAGTTTATTGGATTAACTTATTTGGTCAAATCAGATTTGTTGAATTGAAATATTAGCTTAAAAAAAAGTATAAATTCTAAAACAATTTACCTGAGATTTATACAGGTTGGGCTCAACATTTAACTGTTATTACAACAAATTTTAAAGTTGTAGTTTTAATTTAACCAAATTAACAAACCATAAAAAAAATTGTAAATAATATTAAAGAATTATAATTATACAATATATATATATATATATATATATATATATATATATATATATATATATGCATAGTGCGACGCGATAGAGGACACTAAAATAAGAAAGAAAGGTCCTATGAACTTAGGTCCGCAACGCCTTCGTTTAAAAGATATAGAGTGTTGAAGTTTAATTCTTTTTTTGTTTTTTCTTTAATATCGTTTTACAATGATGTCATAAGCGGACGAAATTTTGCATACAGGGAATTTTTATCACACAGAATTCAAATATGACCTTAGTTCTTTAATTACTGATAGAGGGCGCTTCATACAGGTTTCCATCTTGTTTGAATCGGTCCTAACTTTTTTGCCTTACACTCTATGTCATTTTCGACTAGAGAAATGTGGTTTCCCATCTTTTCTGCTTCAGAAAGGTATACCTAATTGAAGTCGCTAGGACCAACGGTTTACGTGAAACATGCATCCGATGCATGCAAATTATCCAAAAGCACCAAAGTAACTTATTTGCAAAACCGTAATTAGAAGTCACCAATATGGGTTTTCTATTAATGTGTGGGCAGGTATAATTGACAATTACTTAATTGGCCGATTTCAATTGCCCAATCGATTGACAGGTGAATTGTATCGAAATTTCTTGGAGAATGAACTAAATACGTTATTAGAGGATGTTCCATTGGCTATTATTGGTAGAATGCGTTACATGCATGATGGCGCGCCAGCTCACTTTTCTCGATCGGCAAGGGAATTGTTGGATAGGAGATTTGGAAATACGTGGATTGCTCGAGGGGGACCTGTACCCTAGCCAGCTCGTAGTCCCGATCTTAATCCCCTCGATTTTTCATTTTGGGGATTCATGAAAAATGACGTTTATTCTGTAGAAATGCATAATGAAGAGCAACTATGGATAAGAATTATGGAATTCGTAATAACCCAGGAATATTTCAAAGATGTCGCCAATCCTTAGGAAGAAGAATTGAAAAATGTATTCAAATACAACGACAACAATTTGAACATCTAAAAATATAATGTTTTTTTTAATCACTGCCCTTCATTGTTGCTATTAAAATTTAAAAGTGTGATGTAATTGTTTTTGCAAATAAGTTACTTTGGCGCTTTTGGATAATTTGCATGCATCGGATGCATTTTTCTCGTAAACCATTGGTCCTAGCGACTTCAATAAGGTATAACTTTCTGAAGCAGAAAAGGTGGGAAAACAAATTTTTCCAGTCGAAAATGACATGTAGTGTAAGGCAAAAAGTTAGGACCGATTGTGCGTGCGTTCGCGCGTGCGTGCGCGTGTGCGTGCGCGTGTATGCATGTGTGCGTGTGTGTATGTGCGTGTGTGCGTGTGTGCTTGTGTGCGTGTGTGTGTGTGGGTGTGCGCGCGCGTGCGTGGGTGCGTGCGTGCGTGCGGGTGTGCTCCTTTGAATATAAATTTCACCGCTTAAATATAAGGCATATTTGCACGAACTATTGGGAAAACTGACAGATTAGATAGATTATAGTGGACAGAGTATTTTGCTTGTCATTGTTAAACGTACTATTCCATTATTATATAAAAAATTAAAATAAATTAAACATTAGTGTGAATTAAAGGAAAAGGTTAAATAAATAGCTTTAATTGTCGTTTCTTCGTTATAGGTTAGATGATGTAAAATAATAAGTGTAATAGGTTAAAATACGTGTTATTAATAAAAAATTGTAATTCTTTGTTACAGAGAAAACATATTGTTTTTATTTCACCTTGCTTATAAAATATATATATATATATATATATATATATATATATATATATATATATATATATATATATATATATATATATATATATATATATATATATATATATATATATATATATATATATATATATATATATATATATATATATATATATATATATATATATCAATACATTGCCGTAGAAAAGACTTTTCGAAATTGAATGGTTGGCAATAAGCCGAGTGAATTTTGTTGTTTGAACTGTTAATTTCATATTTTAGTTAAGCTGCTTTTTTACTCTTTCTTTTCTTATTTATGTGTATTATCCGAGTAGCATTGTGTTAACAGTAAAAGGAAGTCCCCTTAATACGGTATAATAATGTAGCAGAGAGATTTCTACTATTGGAGTTGATCGGCCTATTTCCACAGTTTATGCTTTTTGAGCGCGACGTTTCGGAAGCGGACTCTGCTTCCGTCATCAAACTTAGTCCTGAGAAGGACTGTTTTCGCACTTGAGCTGAATTGATATGTTATATATATAATTTTTTCCCAAGCACTTGACTATTCTTTGATTCGAACTTGGTACCCTTCACTTACTAGTTTGGCACCTTTATCGCTGAGCCACTGAGTAATCCAATATTTTTTTTTAGAACTTATATATTAAACCCTTTCGTGGTTGCGCAGAAGTTTATTGCGCATGTTGCGCCGTAACTTCTTGCGCAGGTGTATTGCTCCTAAGCTCTTCGCGCATTATTAAATCCACATAGGTTTAATTTCTACGCTAGCTTGGCTTATTGGATTTTCTGCTAGTGCGATGTATGTGGCTTTTTTGAGTTTCCGACGAGTTGTGTCTCGTCCTTTGACACTATCTGTATGTTATCACATTGGATGCGGTGGTCTTCGCTCCAGACATGTTCGGTGATTCTTGATCTTTCTGTTTCGCCCTTGCGGACGTTGTTCTTATGTTCCTGCGTTCTCACTTTGAGTGGTCTACTGCTCTCTCCTATGTATGCTCTACCGCATTCGCATGGTGGGTTGTATACACAATTCTTGGAATTCTGGTCTTTATTGGATGGTTTGGTTTTGGTTAGTATTCCACTGAGCGTTCTGGTCGATTTGAAGGCAGTGCGTATCTTGTATTTGCTGCCTGTCCTTCGTATTTTGTCTGAGGTACCTTGTATATATGGTGTTATCGCTGTATATTTGTTCTTCTTTTTCAGTTACCCTTTCCCTGTTTAGGTTAGATGTTAGATCGTGGTAGCCATTTTCTTTGAGTGTCCTAGCGATATTTTCTTTTTCTCTGTTCTGGTCCTCTTGTTTTGAGTATATTGTTTTTGCTCTATCGTACAAGCATTTTGCTACGCCTAACTTTACGTTTTTGTGGTGATTGGAGTTGTAGTGTAGGTACCTCCCCGTGTGCGTAGGTTTCCTGTATACACTTGTCGTGAAAGTGTTGTCATTCCTGTGTACAGGTACATCCAGGAATGGCAGTTTTTGTTTTCACTCCAATTCTATTGTGAATTTGATGGAGGGTGCGCGGCTATTTAGATGATCTAGGAATTCATCTAGCTTATGCTTGCCGTGTTGCCAAACTACGAAGGTATCGTCCACGTAGCTAAGCCACGTCCTTGGGTTCTCTGTGAATTCGGATGTCGCTTGGTCTTCAAAGTCTTCCATATATATATATAAGTATATATATATATATATATATATATATATATATATATATAGAAATCTTTCTTCTGTATTATAAGTGTTTTGTAACTGTGGTTTCCTATTAGTGGAGTTGATCGGCCTATTTCCACAGTTTATGCTTTTTGAGCGCGACGTTTTGAAAGCGGACTCTGCTTCCGTCATCAGGCTTAGTCCTAAGAAGTACTGTTTTCGCACTTGAGTCGAATTCATACGTTATATATATTTTTTCCCAAGCACTCGACTACTCTCAGATTCGAACTTGGTACCTTTCACTTACTAGTCTGACACCTTTACCGCTGAACCACTGAGTAATCCAATATATATTTTTTAGAACTAATATATATTAAACTTTTTCGTGGTTGCGCAGGTGTATTGTGCTTAAGCTCTTCGCGCATTATTGGAATCCATATGGTATTCATTTCTACACTAGCTTGGCTTATTGGAATTTATTAGTTACTCGTATATGCATGCTAGGATTAATATAGTGAACTGAACAAGATGCTCCGATTATTTAGATAATTGAAGCTATAATTACTAATGGAAGTTTGTGTTTGGCTATTGTGAAACAAAATGCCAGTTAGATTGATACTTTTCGAAATTAAAATATTACTGGTTATATATATATATATATATATATATATATATATATATATATATATATATATATATATATATATATATATATATATATATATATATATATATTGTTGAGGCAGTCAATTTATGTAGGTTTAATTAGGCCAGGTTAAGCAGACTTTGGCCTAATTAAACCTACATAAATTGACTGCCTCCTCAATAAACTAGTATTATTAATTACTATCAGTCAATAGTACCTTCTCTTTGGATATATATATATATATATATATATATATATATATATATATATATATATATATATATATATATATATATATACATACAGGGTGTTTCATTAAGGCTGGCCACCGGACATATTTCAGAAACTAGTGGACATAAAAAGTGGAGAAAAAAAATTCATTGTAAAAGCCGCCACGAGAAAATCCTGGAAATTATTTTTAAGTTCCGTAATTCATCGCAAGGGGGCGCAATTGAAAATTAAAAAATAAAATTATAAATTTCCCACATTAAGGCATACCTTTGGTAACATCGTTAGAAAGCTTAGACAATTCTGCATCATTTTGGTCTAAAGCTCATTGGCGTACCGACCTTAATAAGAGTGGGGGAAGCTATTGAATGTGTAATCATTTAAATCGCTGTTATTTTTAAACGACTTATCCGATTGTAGTAAACCTGGGCTTGTTTAGAAGAAAAAGGTAAGTACTTTTAACTGTTGCATCCATTGGTACACGGTAGCTCATAATAAAATTGTTAGAGGGCGCAATTTGTAATAATACCAGTATTTTTGATTTTATTCAGAAAAATTAAATCATACGGTATAATTATGACATCATAAGCGGAAAGTAGCTTAAATTTGTAACAAAAAACGTAAATAACGCAATTTGATATCTTTATTTGTTCCAGAGTTATGGCGAAAAGAAGACTTATTAACCGTTTAATTTAATAATTGATTGTTGCTATGGTTTCTTAAGGTGTATAGGTTGGATTAGTAATGAGGAATCTGCATTTATCATAGTCTGTGCCTCCCTTCACACTCTATCTAGGCTTAGGACTAGTCCAAACTAAGCAAATTGCAAAATTTGGAGCGTGTTTAGAGGCCAACGGGCCATAACAACGATATCAAAGTAATGATTGATTTTGTTTAAGAAACTTTTCAATAGAATGGTACAAAATCATGAACAACTGTTAAAAACTAGTGAAAATCTATAAATGTTCAAATTGACGGCCGTTTTGTAAAAACAACTATTAATTCTTCTTCTGTAGTTTATAACATCATATAAAACTTCTAAGGCATAATTCTAATGTGGTGTGTTTTATAATAATAATCTAATTTGCTGCGGAACAAAGTCGGCTCGTTTCCATGGAGGTAAATAAATTGAAAAGTTGTCAACTTACTTAATTTTGATTGATGTTGTGTTGTAAAAATTTTTCCTTCATTAGTTTTGGGTTTCATTGTACCTTATCAGAAATTAGTGCTATCCTTCAAAAATGTCGTATACCAATGCCGAGGCTTACGACATGCTTGCCGTGTATTATGAATGTTTTCAAAATGCAGCTATTGCGGAACGATAATACGCTATCAGATATCCTGATCGAAGGCACTACACTAGAAAAGTGTTTCGGCGAATGGCAACACGTTTAAGACAAACAGGAAATGTACGACGTGTTCCACTTCCTGTCAGAAGACGTCGCATAAGAAATGAAGACAATAGTATTAATGTTCTTGCGTACGTAGAATCGGAGCCTCACGTAAGCATCAGGGAGATTTCCACAGAACTAGGTGTAAGTGTTGCTTCTGTGTTCTGAATTTTAAGGAATTTTAAGCTGCATCCTTATCATCTAGTTTTACACCAGGCTTTATCAGACACTGATTTTGACAGGCGGCTCGACTATTGCTATTGGCTGAGAGACATGTGTAGTGAAAATCTTCGATTCCTTTCCAAAGTTTTATGGACCGATGATGCTACTTTTACTAGCTGCGGCAGAGTTAATTTGCACAATATGCATTATTGGTCGCAAACAAATCCTCACTGGATGCGCGAAGTGGATCACCAAAACAGATGGAGTGTAAATTTGTGGTGTGGTGTTTTAGGTGACAGAATTATCGGACCATTTGTTTTTCATGGACACCTAAATGGTGAATCTTATTTAAACTTTTTACAAAATGACTTGCCCAATCTTTTAGAAGACATTCCCCTTGACGTGAGAGCATCCCTGTGGTATCAACATGATGGATGTCCTTCACACTATTCCCGAAGAGTCCGTGATTTCTTAAATGTTAGATACCCAAATCGCTGGATGGGAAGGGGTAGTTTGTTTCCGTGGCCACCTAGATACCCGGATTTAACTGTATTAGATTTCTACTTGTGGGGAAGAATAAAAGATATTGTTTACGAAACAAGACCAACCGCCCGAGAGGACATCATTCACTGAATTGAAATTGCAATAAATTCGATTCCACGAGACGAAATCGAAACAGCTGTTTCCAGTACAAGAAGAAGAATTAATAGTTGTATTTTACAAAACGGCCGTCAATTTGAACATTTATAGCTTTTCACTTGTTTTTTAACAGTTGTTCATGATTTTTTACCATTCTATTAAAAAGTTTCTTAAACAAAAATCAATCATTACTTTGATATCGTTGTTATGGCCCGTTGGCCTCTAAACACGCTCCAAATTTTGCAATTTGCTTAGTTTGGACTAGTCCTAAGCCTAGATAGAGTGTGAAGGGAGGCACAGACTATGATAAATGCAGATTCCTCATTACTAATCCAACCTATACACCTTAAGAAACCATAGCAACAATCAATTATTAAATTAAACGGTTAATAAGTCTTCTTTTCGCCATAACTCTGGAACAAATAAAGATATCAAATTGCGTTATTTACGTTTTTTGTTACAAATTTAAGCTACTTTCCGCTTATGATGTCATAATTATACCGTATGATTTAATTTTTCTGAATAAAATCAAAAATACTGGTATTATTACAAATTGCGCCCTCTAACAATTTTATTATGAGCTATCGTGTACCAATGGATGCAACAGTTAAAAGTACTTACCTTTTTCTTCTAAACAAGCCTAGGTTTACTACAATCGGATAAGTCGTTTAAAAATAACAGCGATTTAAATGATTACACATTCAATAGCTTCCCCCACTCTTATTAAGGTCGGTACGCCAATGAGCTTTAGACCAAAATGATGCAGAATTGTCTAAGCTTTCTAACGATGTTACCAAAGGTATGCCTTAATGTGGGAATTTTCGGAGAAATTTATAATTTTATTTTTTAATTTTCAATTGCGCCCCCTTGCGTGAATTACGGAACTTAAAAATAATTTCCAGGATTTTCTCGTGGCGACTTTTATAATGAATTTTTTTTTCCACTTTTTATGTCCACTAGTTTCTGAAATGAAGCACCCTGTATATATATATATATATATATATATATATATATATATATATAACCAGTAATATTTTAATTTCGAAAAGTATCAATCTAACTGGCATTTTGTTTCACAATAGCCAAACACAAACTTCCATTAGTAATTATAGCCTCAATTATCTAAACAATCGGAGCATCTTGTTCAGTTCACTATATTAATCCTAGCATGCATATACGAGTAACTAATAAATTCCAATTAGATACCAATGATCTCAACACTAACAACCCTAATTTAAAATCGCAGTATCCCGCGTTAATGTTTGACATAAATACATAAATAATACGAAATATACAACTGGTACAGACACAATGTTTTGAGTTTCTAGTTAAATGGATTCAAATATCAAGATGACACCGATATCGTAACAAAGGTAAACAATGTATTAAAGTTCTTTGTAATATGGTTAATTAAAATGCACTTTTGTGTAGATGCTATAGTGATCCCTGCTGAAAGCAGCGTATAACATATGATATGTTCGAAAGCAATCTCAGGAATACAATGTTTATTAGTACATGTGATATTGGAATAACGTGTCCTGGTGTTGAACGAATGCTTGAGATTTAGTACAGCTTAAATTCCATCATCGTAATCTCCAGTGACCATGTAACATCAACGATAACGATATAAAAGCAATTGAAACACAGCCAGTATTTTAACTCTGTAGATCGAAGACTATCTCTGTGATGATTTAACATGGTCTGGTTAAATTATAATTCTCTTAAGAAACTATTGAATTTTCGTATTTTAAGCTTGAAAGAGAGATTCCAATTGGTAGTGCGATGTATTTGAGTTATTTGAGTTTCCGACGAGTTGTGTTAGTCCTTTGCCACTATCTGTAAGTTATCCCATTGGATGCGTTGGTCTTCGATCCAGATATGTTCAATCTCGTTGGATTGGTGTTCGAGATTAGAGAAACCATTCGAAATCGAGTGAACGAACAAGACTTTGATAGGATAAATACGGCTACCAGAAGTAAATATTCGATGACCAAGGCAATGCACATGGAAATTTAGCAGAAGAAACTCGAAAAGCTAATGGAGGAGAAGAAAGAATCAACTAACATCAATCGAAAAAACACTGTCATAAACATACGTACACGACAGTTGAACGAAAACGAAATGCAGGTTCTGGACAAAGGCTTGAACTATGCGATAACACCGAGGTATATTCCGAAAGTAGATTTAATAACCGCAGTCGAAGAAACAGCTATCAAATTAGATCCTGAAGGAGCCGAAGAATACAGAAGTAAGGTTAGATCAGTCCTAGATTCATCTAGGCGCACTAAACCTGACCTCTCTCACCTAGAAATGAGAGCGGTCATTTTCCTTAAGAATGACTCAACGATCAAAATTCTCCCGGCAGACAAAGGAAACGCGACTGTGGTAATGGATATAGATACTTACAACAGTAAGCTCCAAGAACTACTAGACGGGGGCGAGTACAAACAAATACCAAAAGACCCCACACCATCAATCGAAAGACGGATGTACCTGACGCTGGCAAAACATAAAGGGGAGTTCTCCGATTACCAGAGAACTAGACTTACCCTACACTACAGCAAACCTCCGCAACTGTACGGCCTACGAAAGTTTCACAAAGAAGGAATTCCTCTGAGACCAATTGTGAGCTCGAGTAATTCACCTTGTCACCCATTAGCACACTATCTGCTAGGTATTATCACACCCGTATCGGGAAAAACCGAGTCTATGGTCAAGAATACGCAGCACTTCGTGGAAACCATCAGAACCTTCCAACCAAATCATGAAGAAATACTGGTGAGCTTCGACATTGTGAGTCTATTCACAAATGTGCCTATCGATAAGGCACTAACTATCATAATGGACAAGCTGGAAAAGAATGAAACGTTAGACGAACGCACGCAACTCTCGGTAAACACAATAATGGAACTTCTGACAATATGCATTAGAACTCAATATTTCCAGGTACAAGACAAATTCTACCAACAAGAGTTTGGGAAGGCGATGGGTTCCACACTATCACCCATGGTGAGCAATATATATATATATATATATATATATATATATATATATATATATATATATACATATATTGATGCCGTAGAAAAGACTTTTCGAAATTGAATAGTTGGCGATACGCCGAGTGAATTTTGTTGTTTGACCTTTTAATTTCATATTCTAGTTAAGCTATTTTTTTACTCTTTCTTTTCTTATTATATGTGTATTATCCGAGTAGCATTGTGTTAACAGTAAAAGGTAGTACCCTAAATACGGTATAATAATGTAGCAGAAAGATTTTTGGCAATTGGCGATAATTACTGTACATCTCGCATGTGTTGTATTATGTTTAATATCTACTTAATTTTATAAATAGTAGCTTGTCTAATAGTACGAGATAATACTATCTTAACTTAATATGTTAGAGAATTTTATTGTTAAAAGTTACGATTTTTAAACCAATACTGGGCCGTTAAGTTCCTTAGTGAGCTAAGCTTAGATTTCTACTTTTTGTCAAACCTAATCTTATTTTAAATGTTGTAATATATATGATACAAAATGTTATTTTTACTCCTAATAACATATTATACTAATACTGAACATAAAAACTTCACTCTAAACATAAGGTAACCGCCTTCCGGTATTGTTGCTTAATTTAGTAAAAGAGAATGAAATAATTTTTTATCTTGTCTTGCTGTAATACATTTTTGTGTTATTTGTGTAGAAATTCCTTCACAAATACTTTTTTGTATTTCCTTCACTTCTGATCAGCACATAAAATCAATTTTTGATTTTACGCTTTAAAGTAAATGTGATGTTTGTCAATTCATTTTCATGTGTAAGATATTTACTTAACTGAAAGGGAAATGTATTCTAGAAAAACATCCATGTGTATTTTTCTTACGTAAAAGAGTTTAGTTAACTATCAGATTTGTGGTAAATATTTGTGTAGTTTAAATTGAGTATTTAGGTTCTTATGAACAGATAATTGCAACTTCCAACTTTATCGTTAATTAATAAAATCTTGTATTGAACCGTACTCGTAATCGTCGGCATTTGTCATATTGTCGAATAATGTCTGGTTAGTTATTTCCTAAAGTTTGTGATGTTGATTCTCTTTAGAGCTATTAAATAAATACTGTGTTCATTTAGGTAGACAGATAATAAGAAAAATTGTATTGCTTTTATACAAAGAATACATAACTTCTCTTAAAAATACTCATTATTATGTGTTGCAAATGCATTATCGTTATATATTCTTCCTTTATTTTTTTTTTAATTAAGATCTGTGCATATACACACGCTGTAACGAATTTTATTTTCACAGTTAGGGTAATTAAAATACCCATTTTTTTGGTATTAAATGGTGTGTTTTATTTATGTTTTATGTAAATTTAAACGTTTCGATAACAGTTTCAGTTATCATACTCAGCGAATGATGATAGCTTTTAAAATTAATTGAGATGTCAAAATAAATTTGTGAAATATGAAATATATGAAAGCGGTTGTTAACGTAACAGTTTGATAAAGGTATTTAAGAAGTCAACCATGGAATCTAATTTTATTTTCGTAAAGAAAAGCTTGATCTTTAATTAATTAAATATTATTAAATCGCCTGGAAGATGACAAATTAGAACACCTTATATTGCGCAAAGGCTACAAACATTTAATTAAGTTATACTGTGAGTTTATATAGTGAAAAACGTTAATTTGAAATTATGTACTTGTGACATTGTAGAAGCGAACATATTGCTTTTGTTTTGAATTATAGACCTTGCCAATAAGCTTATTGTGCTAATTTCTCTATACCAGATTTGACGATTTTATATTTTTATTTTTGGGTTGGATGTATTTTTGTTTGCGGAGTGATGTCGACACCAGATGGCGGGCACTGGATAGCAATGAGTCGCTTTGGGGCACAGCTATCAGATCTTCTAGCGTCGACGGCCATTGTCCCGCATGTGGAAAGAGTGTCGTAGGTGGTGGTTGGTGTGGTTGATCGCCTCACCAATCGCGGAGCGGAAGCCGGGAATTTTAATTCTGTATCCCGTTTTGGTAGTTTTGGATCTCTTCACGGACAGATCATGTCAGGGTGTGGTTGCTGCCAACTATGTTTTAGGTTCGACGTCCTATAGTCCTCGGCTGTGCTGTATTGGCCGTGATGCAGCACAGGGGTGTTTGTGCTTATTGTCCTAGTGATGGAGGGTGGAGATTATCCAATCTCCACTACACACCGTTAGTTGTGGCTCCTGAGGCATGTGCTTGTGTTTTTCTGTGCGGAGCATAAATATAAAGAAATTTGTATAGTATGGGTAATAACGTTTTACATAAATTTAATATTTATGTTTCTAGACTCGAAAGAGTAAAGCCATGTACTGACTAGAGCACGCTCACTCGCATGAGCCGCTCGCCTGTGTGAGCGTGCTCAATGTTTGCGCGTGAATCAATGCGTTTCCACGAGCTGCTCATTGCTCAGGAAGGCGAGCGATTGTTGTTTTCAGTCGATATTCATAACTTGTAGGCATGGCATCGCCACAAAACATGTGTACTCTCGCGGCTGGTTTCATATTAATTCAGGCCTTAACTAAAAAAAAAAGTTAAAAAAACGAAGAGAAATAAACGCTGGTGGATTAGAGAGAGATATCGTAATCGGGACCAAAGTAACAGGAATTTAATGGCAGATCTACTTTTCGAAGGTGATGAAGCACCATTCAAAAATTTCACGAGAATGAGTAAAAAAGATTTTAAACTGCTTTTATCACTAGTAGAACCCAAAATAAGAAAACAGGACACGACTTTTCGTAAAGCAATATCATCGGCCGACAAGCTAATCCTGACTTTGAGATTTTTGGCCACTGGGGATTCTTACAGTAGCCTTCAGTATCTCTTTAAAATTTCCAAGCAGTCTGTAAGTGCACTAATTCCAAATCTTTGCTAAGCTATTATCGATTCTCTAAAGGAACACTGCCAGGTAAGTTGGAAAATTTGTATTTGTTTAATTACAAATTACAAATCATGAATAATTTGCGACAAAACTTCACCGACGTCGTGGCTGTCGTCATTTTCATTTGCATGTAAACTGTGATGAGTGGCAGTAATAGATGAAGGTGAAGGTGCAGGAGTGCAAGTGCTGCTTGACGACATATATCCATAATGCTGATTATTATATGTTGGATTAAAAGAGTTACTGTTGCCATATCCACTTCAAAAAAACCCATGTCGGCTTGGAATAAAATATTGCTTATTGAGTGTTTCACCCATGCCCGAGTTACATTATCATATTTGCGCATTTCATGGGCAATATTAAGGCCATATGCTATGTACGGATCATTAGCATTTTGCGCTGAATCTTTCATTAATTGTAAAGCCTGGGTAACACTATCATCTGGAGCATTCATTTCAGTGCGTTTTTTTCTTTGGAACGGGATTTTTTAGTGGTACTTGCGCCATCTTTTTCTTGAACGCTTCACGTTGTGGGTCTACCTCTTCCTTATCTCGTTGGGGATTTTCATCTTGTACTGGTAATATTTCCGTACCTTGTTGTTGACCTGTTAATAATTCTGCCCCTTCCGCTACCGCTGGTTCTCGTTCAACCCCATTGTCGTCTAAGTATTTTCTTCATTCTGAAACAAATTTTTCATTTCAGATGCCGCGTTCGCAAGAACAATGGTTAAAAATTGCAGAACAATTTGAAAAGCGATGGAATTATCCTCATTGCCTGTGTTCCATTGACGGCAAGCATGTAATGGTAGAAGCAACGGCACATAGCGGATCAGAATATCGAAATTACAAAGATTTCTTTAGCATTGTATTATTTGCTCTAGTGGACGCCAACTATAATTTCCTCTACGTTAATGTTGGTTGCCAAGGGAGAATATCCGATGGAGGCGTATTCAGAAATACCACTCTATATAAAATGTTAGAAAATGGAACATTGGATATACCTCCACCATCAATGTTACAAGTACCTTACAATGTAGAAATACCATATGTCCTATTAGGCGATAGTGCTTTCGCTCTGAATGAATTTACTATGAAACCTTTCCAGGGCATGCACAACCCAGGTACATTAGAAAGAATTTATAATTACAGTCACTCTAGAGCTCGCAGAATTGTTGAAAATACTTTTGGACTTATAGTATCGGTGTTCAATATACTGAAGAAACCAATACCTTTATGTCCAGAAAAAGCTACATTAATAGTTCTAGCTATTACGCATTTGCATAACTTTATGAGGAAACAAAGTTCAATATCGGTATACACTCCAGAAGGAACATTTGACAGGGAAACGAGCAACGGAGAAATAGTGCCAGGATCTTGGAGAAACACTTCTAATCAAGCCTCATTGCCTCCGTTAGTGAACACGCCACGTCGGCCGAGTGAAAATGCAAGGCGGGTGCGACAGCACATTGCAACACATTTCATTACCAATGCGTGTTTACCATGGCAAAATAATATGTGAATACACACAAAATTATACTTACTTCTGTCATAGTTTGGCTTGCAATATTATCTACAGTATCAGCTGGGTCATTCTTGTCTGCCAGAAATTGCATATGTTCGAAAGCAAACCATTTAGACTTGTACACTTCTTTAGCGCCTGTATGAACAGAAAAGGGATTGTAATTCCTACTTGATAACATTGATAAATACATATTTTCAAAACTAAACTACTATACTCTCGTGCTAAATAGATAGGAGGTGATGCTTTTTTAAAGTAATGTAAATGAATTTAAAACATGTATTGTATTAAAAGTTTACTGCTTACAAAATTTGCCGTTGTAGTTATTTTACTGCCTGTTTTAAGGGCGTTAGAATATAGTATCTAATTTTATTCATCAACTCCAATAAGTACCTTTCCCAGTAGTCATAGATCTTTTTACTTTAGAACGTTCACTTCTGAATGATCCCAGCAAATTTGTCATCTTTTTCTTAATTTCTTCCACGTCTATTTCCATACTTATTGAAATACTGCGCCAAGCATCCGCCTTTTGTTGTTTGTTAAAGTAAAGTTCATATTTTGCATCCCACAAAACTCTTTTACTTTCATATAAACTAATGAGCATCACACACTTTTCATTAGTCCACATGGTTATAAATTGACAGACAATCGAAAGAATTTAGTAAAAAACAACGTGCACCGTCCGGCGACGTCCACACTCGAGCGCCGATCGCCGGCCTACTGAGCAAGCTCGCCTTTGAGCATTGCCAAAAAACCGACAAGTGGGGGCTCGCGTCGAACACGCTCATGTATGCCAAGCGAGCATCCGAGCGCGCTCAGCTCAGAGGTACACATATGAGCCGCTCGCGAGTGTGAGCGGCTCATGCGAGTGAGCGTGCTCTAGACAGTACATGGCTTAATATGCAATCAATTAATAAACATTGTTGTATACATAAATAGATCTCACAATAAACATGTGTAAATTAAGAATCAAGCCACGCGACATTTTACCCAAATATAACTTAATCATACATTTAAATTCAATTTGTAAATTGTAAAGGTAACGAGCCACTACTGCTAAACCTTGAGATAAATATTAATTAAAGTGTTAAATGTAGAGGCAGCACTTACCAATGAAAATATTGTCGAATTTGATAAAATTTGTAAGGGAGTAAAATAAATTAACCTACATTTGATAGGCCTCATTTTGCGTAGTAAAATTTAGATATTATTTTTGCAAATAACAAATGACCCTAATTAATGTATGAGTAAAGCTTTTCAAAAAGTTGTTACTCGTTAAGTAGTTCTAAAATTGTAATAGAAAATTTACAGAAAAAATTAACTTACTAATCAATTCTATCGATAAAAGATTAGTTCATATGTATTCTGAGGTGTAAAACTTGTATAAATTATCAATTTAAAGTTTCATGTTATATTTAAAGAGATTTAATTATAACAAATTGCTGCGTACGTATACAGTGGGGGAATTTTCCACTTTCCAAGATAGACATGGAATCAGCTGTAAAAGACCATTGTAGCATTTTAAATTTTCTTATTGAATAAATAGAAAACAGACGCGATAGGGGAAGGTTTGGATATATAAGAGATTTAAATTTCACTACCTATCCTGATTTATAGTGCTGTTGTGATTTAGCATATAATTGATAAATCATTCACTCAAAGTCTAGGAAAATACACAGCGAAAAACCTAGCCATACCAAAGCTAAAATTAATATTAAGACGTACCATTGTGCCTTTTTTAATTATAAGATGCCGAAACCTATTTGATCGGAGATTTTCTTCTTGTCTATTAAAGTTATTAGGATGATTATATTTCTCAATAGCTTCACGTTGTAAACGAACATAGTGATGATCTTTTCCTGACAATATTTGCATATTATCAAATTTAATATCATGATTTGAATTATTTAAAGCATGTTCATCTACCGCAGATTTCTCTTGTTGACCTATTCTATAAAATCTTGTATGTTCTTTACGTCTTCTGCCAAAGCTACGTTTTATGGTTCCAATGTATACTTTTTCACATGAACAAGATAACTTATACACTCCGGAAGATGACAAAGGGCTTGAAACATCTTTAGGTGACCTTAAACATTTTCTTTGATTTTTCTTGTAGGTTTAAAAACAGTTCTCCATGACTAAATGAGATTTTTTCAATTCTATCTATAAAATTAGTTATAAAAGGAAGGAAAGCATTACCAACATTAAGCACTGGTTTCTCTTTATAATAGCAGGTGTAATAACATTATTAATGCCATTAAATGAATATCCGTTAGCTTGTAGCGAATTTGTTAAATATTTATATTCATATTTCAAAAATTGAAGACCACAAATCCATTTTTCTCGATCCACTAAAGATTTAATTACACCAATTTTTTGACGTGGATGGTAGTTTGATAATTTATCAAGTTATCTAACCGTGTGTTGGCTTTCTATAGAATGAATGCTAGTGTGTATACCATTTATAAAAATAAAAAATTCATGTATCTTCTCCAAGTCTCCAAATAACAAATCTGTCATCTACCCAAATTATACCCAACACTGTAAAACCATAACAACTTTTTTCCTATTTGGATCATTTCCCTAACTAATTAGTGTATAAATAAGGTTCTTTTCATTTAAAATGACGTGATTTCTGTTTTTCTACAATTTGAATAAGGCAAGGGTTGATCAACAAGGTTTTTTGGAATAATTTAAAATTAGTAAGCTAATTCGGATGGACAGAACCACAATCACAATAAATACCAAGCTGAAACCTTCGCACCTTAATGGCATTCAGAAATGCGTAGAGTAATTTATGTTTACTTTTTTATGCGCAAGTCACTATAAGTAAAGTATTATATTCGTAAAAAGAACAGATGTAGAGTTCTTTACCGATTTACACGTTTTCAGCATTTTCAAAACCATCTAGACAAATTTTAACTTGATATTTGCATATGTAAATGTGAAAAATACTAAAAATGTTGATAAATTCCGTTTGCCTTAAAAATGAAGTTACCAGCATAGCAATGTGTGCGTGTGCGTGTACTTGTGCGAGTGTGGGAGCGTACGTACGTGCGTGCGTGCGCCTGTGTGTGTGTGTGTGTGTGTGTGTGTGTGTGTGTGTGTGTGTTGTGTGTGTGTGTGTGTGTGTGTGTGTGTGTGTGTGTGTGTGTGTGTGTGTGTGTGTGTGTGTCTGTGGGGGTGTGGGGGTGTCTGTGGGTGTGTGAGTGCGGGTGTGTGCGTGCGTGCCTGTGTCTGCGTGGGCGTCTGCATCGGTTGAGCATTGGTGCTCATTTGAGGCCAAACATGCCCAAACACTATACAAATAGAAACTTGCCATGAATTGCAATAAGCCAGTCAAATCAAACAAATAAATAGCTTTGTCAATAAATATTAGTGTTTTCTTACGGTGAAAACACTGCGTGTAGTGTGTATGTAGTGCGTTTTATGTAATTTTTAATTTTAATTTCAACTACATATGTTAAATTACTATAGTTCTGCGGTCTAGGAAAAACACAGCAAAAAACCTAAACATACCAAAAGCTAAAATTAAAATTGAAATTAAAACGTACCATTATGCCTTGTTTTAATTATTTTAACTATTTTATTTGATTTCTTCAGGAATAGATAATAATGTAATAAGTTCTTTGCTTTTTAAAAGAAACTTTTTTGTAGGATATCTTGATAGTTCACGATAAGTCTGCGGTTCCAACACTTGTTCTACTTTAATGTTATACGCGTTCATATTTAATGTAACAGTTGCATTACATTTATCTGATTTTAATATTATTATCTTTCAGTACGTTCAAGATCAAATAAAGCACGGTGTTAATGTCAAGTTTCTATTTGTGAATGCTTTTATCAATTTCAATTTAAAGTTTTTCACTTACACTTTCCACTTACTTCATAACTTCATTAAATTTTGTTCTTTTGGTTTAACATTTTTCACCGTTAGCCTTCGACCGATAGAGGGTGTTCTCCAAGGTAGTTTAACAATATTAAGTTTATTAATGATTTAGTTATTTTTTACTGAATTTGTATTCCATAGTTGACTTTTATCGAACTGTTATATTAATAGCAGACCTATGTTTGCGTTTTCATTTTTTGAAATTCACAAAGTTGTTTCAACATCTCTAACAATTTTGAAAGATAATTGTACTACTGGCAAAGATAACTGTAAGTGTTATCGAAACGTTCAGGTTGTATAACTTAAATGTACAAATACACCAAATTAAAGTGTTCTTGACCACTAGAGCTGACCTTTTTTATTGGACGTAAAGCTATATAGTGGATAATACAATATTTGTTTCGTTCTGTATAAGCAGATAGAATCCAGCATTATTAGTTTAATAGAGACATTTTGATTCTACGGTAGTATATGTATATTGTAGTACCTATAACAATGCAATATTTTTTTGTGCACATTGAATAAATTTCATTAAAATAAAATGATAGGAAGTAGTATTAGCAGAATAAAATTACAAATAACTTAACCCATATAAACGAGTTGCTTTCTATGTGAAGGGTATGTGAATTTAATAGGGAAATACATAATGAATTTTTTTATCACTTAAGTATAATAAAATCCAAATGTTATAGTAATGTTATATCAAAATAAGTATTGAAGAAAAAGATAGCTTCCATGTTATTTCCTATAAAAATTAGATCCCACGATAACCGATTGCACATTGAAATAAAACTTATGTTGCTGGTTTTCCCCTACAGCAATGTCTAGTTATGCGATTGAATGCTCGAGTTCTTTTCTATTGACATAATTTAATATAATCTCTTTCATATATGTATATTATACGTTTGTTCATTCTAACGTCATTAGGTTTGTATATTATAACTAAGAGAAGAATACGGTTTATTTTAAATGAGAAATTGAAAATAAAATAAAAATTAAAGAGAGCATTAATGCAAACTTTTAATAATGAAGGTAATTCTTCTATACAGGGTTTGCGTAGTTTTCGAAACGGCGTCCGTATTCAAGATGCAGGGTTTAAAAAAAAAATTTATACCCAGTTTTTACGATTATGTCGAAACTACTGGCGACATTCTAATGAAACTTTGTATGAACATGTTTTGGAAGCTGACACATCCCATGAATTTGTTTTTATATCTTGTTCTCATAGAAGGCGCTAGTTACACTATTCGTGACGAGTAGTTTTAAAAATAACTTTTTTGAGGTTACATTTTCTAATCCAAATTTTAATTGAACTTAAACATCATTCAGTTTTACACCAAAAAGGTACTTTTATACTGTGTACCGTTTTAAGAATATTTTGATTTGAAAATGATGAAGTAATAACTGATGTTCGTATAAAGTACGTATTCTTATTAAAAACCAAAAACAATAACATTATTCTGAGGCTAAAGTTATTAATTAAACAAGGAATCACAATAAGAAAATTAAAATAAATTTGACTAAAGACATGAAATATTCAATCAGTTAGGGTAAGTGTTCAAAATGTCATCAGTTAACCATGGGAAACTGACGATTGACAGTTAAGACGGTAATGTCAATAACATTTAATATTGTTGTTAAATACGTTAATTAATAATCAAAACCTTTTCAGATGTTGAATACACGGACATGTTATTAACCTTAGGCGATTGTTTAGGAAACGCTAGTGCAGCGGTTACGCGTTATGCAGAAAAGCTTCCCAGAAGAAACCTACCAAATAAAAAAACGTTTAGAGCCGTGGAACGACGTTGTCGAAAAACTGGGAATGTGAGACGGAAAAAAAATTAATTCTGGTAGGCCCAAAACAACAAGAACCATTCATTCATTTTAGATTTAGTTGATCAAGATCCAACAATTAGCGCAAGGTATATGGCACGACATACAAATACGTCTTTTGCAAATACTGGGAGGATACTTAAAGATCAGCAGCTACGTCCTTATCAGTACAGACAAGTCCTAGAGCTCTTGCCAGACGATCTACCGGTTAGAGTGGATTTTTGTTACGTTACAAGAAATAACAGTCCTCAAACCCAATTTTTAAAATGTATCCTTTTACCGTCGCGGCCACCTTCACGCGACAAGAAATGTTTAACTCTCATAATGCATACTACTGGTGTGATGAGAATCCACATGTTAAAAGGGTATCACTTATTTAAAGTTAATGTTTGGGTAACAACTTTAGGTAACAAATTAATTGGTTATCACATTCTACCTGAAAATTTAAATGGTAATATGTACCTCGACTTTCTAGAAAATCATTTATTCGAGATATTAGAATATTTAACGCTAAACGAGCGAAGATCTCTATTTTTTATGCATGATGATGCTCCTCCGCACTTTGATTGAGGGTGTCGTAATTGGTTAAGTAACCATTATCCGAGTCGATGGATTGGTAGAGGTGCAGAAGCTCCTATTCATTCATGCGATTTCAATCCTTTGGACTACACGCTTTGGTCGTATCTTAAGGCAAAAGTTTATGCTACAGAGATAAATTCACATCAAGAGTTGCAAGACTGAATTGAACATCACTTTAGTAACTTCATAGCTGATCCTCAACCGTTTAGAAGATTAATGCATTCTTTTGAAAAAAAGGATAGAATTGTGTATTCGCGAAAACGGAGGACGTTTTGAACGCTTACTCTAACTAAAAATTATTATTAATTTTATTAAATACCTAAATAAAAAGTTTACCTCGATTAGGATTCGAACCTACGACCTGTACTTTGCTAGAGTACCGCGCTAACCAACTGCGCCACCGAGGTTCAAGCCTCAGTCGATGTAAATTTTGTCTTTATGTATGTAGAACTGATGTTAATTCTAAATATTATGAGATTACAGTCAAATTACTTATATTAATGGAATGTGAGCCTGCAATATCTTACTCACAACTGGTTGAGTATTTCATGTTTTTAGTTAAATTTATTTTAACGTTCTTCTTGTGATTCTTTGTTTATTAATAACTTTAGCCTTAGAATAATGTTATTGTTTTTGGTTTTTAATAAGAATATTTACTTTATACCAGCATATTCATACAAAATTTCATTACAATGTTGTCAGTAGTTTCGACATAATCGTAAAAAAATCTGT
Organism: Vesta saturnalis; assembly: GCA_036346205.1. Lineage (NCBI taxonomy): Eukaryota > Metazoa > Arthropoda > Insecta > Coleoptera > Lampyridae > Vesta > Vesta saturnalis. The sequence continues at coordinate 3,074,676 of JARFJB010002287.1, read as the reverse complement.
ATAAAATTTTTTTTTAACTATCTTAAAAACGGATGCAGTTTCGAAAATTTTTAATAAGCAAACCCCACATTTTTAAGTGTTCTATCTATCCTAGCAATAGGGACACATTTTTTTGAAACGCCCTGTATATTTAAATATACCAAATATAGATCAAATGCAATATCAGTGTAAAGGTATGATACAAACTGATAATTTTTTAGGAAGTTTCTGACTAATACATAAGGTACAATATTAAAAATTTAAGGTGTAGGCCGCAGTACAAAATAAATGTATTAACATGCTGTTAGGTAAGGAATGTGGTGATACTGGCTTGAATTAAAATCAATGTCAGAAGTGAGTGTGGGAGCAAGTCAGACATATGGAGAAGAGTATGCTTAAAGGCGGGAAAGTCAAATATTTACTTTGTCACTTCTTAAAATAAAACAAAAACTTTTTTTTGTTCTCTTTTATTGTATTATGCAATTATGTTTTCAACAATACATGTTATAAATGTACGTCTTTTCTTTGAGTTTTTCAGAAATCTCGCACTTATACCTTTATGTCGCCCACCATTTTTATGTAAATTACAATAAGTTGAACAACAAATCAGACTACCATTTTCAAAATATTTTTGATTATTTCTTTGCGTTCTTCAAGCGGCAGATGGTTTATGATGAAACGGCAAACTTTGCGTGTGTTAATAATTGTGGGTACCCAGATAAAAATGAACACCGTAAGATCTGTGTTGGCTTGTGTTGCTGTATCATCAGTTTTTGTTTGCAAAAATGACCTAACAGAACCCTCGTTGCTGTTTGATATTCTTTCAACTGTCCTCTTCTCCTTTCTTTATACCTAAAGCTCTATATCCTTTCATTTCAATGCGTATAAAAGATTCAATAACAGGATTTCAATTACATTTAATTATTATAGGAATGTTCTTATATTTTATAAATGTGTTTCTATAAAGGGAAGATCATTTTTCTCTAATGGGAATACTGATGGCGTGCTTCGCACTGTCAAATAGAATTAGTTTTCTGATTCGTGTTTTGTTATAGTATATTACATAACGAGCTACGAAAGTGGTGGATATCGCACAAGCGGGAATTTTTATACGAGAGCGCCAGCCCGAGTGTGAGAAACCCGCGAGTGCAGGATAGACATTGTAATGCGAGGTTAATGTACACTATTTTTCCTACGAGCATGAAAAAGGGCAGTCTCTTTAATGTTTTATTGATCACAAATTAAACAATTACAAAATACCTATACTTAATCTAATATTTCGGGTTTTTTTTTATTAAGAAGTAATCATGCCCTAACAAGTAGTGTAGTTCGTAATTATTATGAATTTAAAGATGATTACCTGAATATTTAAACTTGTCAAATCGTAAAAGTCAAATAATTTGAAATCACTATGGTACTGCCATCAGCTTTCTCATATTATTTATGTGAATAGCAGTCAGCGAGGCGACTTTGATCGCGACTCAACCTGTCAGACCGATGACAACCGGTAGTTGGTACGGTAACTTATAGAAAAGCAATGCGATAGTAAAAGGCACACGCGTTTTTTACTTTTGAGCGATATGAATCACTTTCTTACATGATCGTAGGAAAAAATAATTCCTCGTGCATTTTCTACTCTTATAAACTGTTTCACAATTTGTGAAAAATTTGAAATAAAATTATTGCGATTTTGCTTAATTATTGCTAGTATTTACACGGATATTCCTACTTTTCACTCACAAAACAAGTTTTGTGGTTATGTTTTATTTCTAACTTTGTTTTTATTTTTCTTCTCTTTTAGTCACCAGTCACAAAAAAAATGCAATTGATATCTGGGTATTAAATTACACAGCTTATCTGGAGACAAGCAAATATAAAGAGAATTGGAAACTAATATAATCATTATTGCTTCATGGTATTTACATTCTAATGTTTCATATTAAGGAGATCTGCACTTTCTGGAATTATAAGATATAATGGAACACAAATGATAAATCGATTTTGGAAATCGATACCATTTGTTTTGTTTCATCGGTTAATATAACTGTGGTAGTTGCACGTTTAATCTTATTTTGGCGTTGGTAGCAAGGAATTACTTTTATATCTTTGTATGTTTAATTGTATCTCGTACTGTTTGTAAATAAGTAGTTTCTATCTGTTTCACAATACTGAATTTAGTTCGGGGTAAGAAGCCGTAGCAGCTGTTCAATCTGTTATATCAATGATTTGTTTCAGAACACTTTGGAGGTATGAAAGCATTTTTATACTAAATTATTTAAGCCTTCTATTTAAATACAAAATGAGAGTAACGATGTAACGTGCTTGTGTTGTCATAAAGTACTTTTGCAGATATATATTTCTAGATTATCCACAAAGACCTACTTAAGAATGCTACTTTGAGTTAGAACCGTTAAATGTCGATCATGCTACGTTTTTTTTTGTTGTGCTTAAGCACATGGAGTTTGATGTTTGTGTTAAAATAGCGAAATGCATATTAGTTTTGGGGTAGATTATCAAATATTAAGCTATTGTTTTACTGTATTATAAGTGTCTTATAACTGTGGTTTCATATTAATTGCGTTGATCGGCCTATTTCCACAGTTTTTGCTTTTTGAGCGCGACGTTTCGGAAACGGACTCTGCTTTCGTCATCAGGCTTAGCCCTGAGAAGGACTGTTTTCGCATTTTAGTCGAATTTATATGTTATATATAATTTTTTCCCAAGCATTTGACTACTCTCAGCTTCGAACTTGGTACCTTTCACTTGCGCATGTTGTGCCGTAACTTCTTGCGCATGTGTAATGCGCTCAAGCTCCTCGCGTATTACTGTATTCCATATTGGTTTCGTTTCCACACTACCTTGGCTTATTGGATTTTCTACTAGTGCGATGTATGTGGCTTCTTTGACTATCCGACGAATTGTGTTCTCGTCCTTCGCCAATATCTGTATGTTATCTCATTGGATGTGGTGGTCTTCGTTCCAGATATGTTCGGCAATTCTTGATTTTTCGGTTTCGCTCTTGCGCACTTGTTCTTATGCTCCTGCGTTCTCACTTTGAGTGGTCTACTGTTCTCTCCTATGTATGCTCTGCCGCATTCGCATGGTAGGTGTATACATAATTCTTGGAATTCTTGTCTTCATTGTATGGTTTGGTTTTCGTTCGCATTCCCTTGAACGTTCTGCTCGATTTGAAGGCAGTGCGTATCTTGTATTTGCTGCCTATTCCTCCTATTTTGTCTGAAGTACCTTGTATACATGGTAGTATCGCTGTATATTTAGGTTATTTTTTTTCGGTTATCCTTTCTCTGTTTGGGTTAGGTGTTAGACTGGGGTAGCCATTTTCTTTGAGTATTCTAGAGATATTTTCTTTTTCTTTGTTCAGGTTCTTTTGTTTTGAGCATATTGTTTTTTCTCTATCATACAAGCAATTTGTCATGACTAACTTCACGTTTTTGTGGTGATTTGTGGTGATTGGAGTTGTAGTGTAGGTTGCTCCCCGTGTGGGTTGGTTTCCTGTATACACTTGTCGTGAAAATGTTGTGTGTCCTGTGTACAGGTACATCCAGGAATGGTAGTTTTTGTTCCGACTGCAATACCGTTGTCATTTTTATGGAGGGTGCGCGTCTATTTAGATATTTAGATGATCTAGGAATTCATCTAGCTTATGCTTGCCACATTTCGAAAGTATCGTTCACGTATCTAAGCCACATCTTTGGTTTCTCTGTGAATTCCGATATCGTTTGATCTTTAAAGTCATCTATATATATATATATATATATATATATATATATATATATATATATATATAGCTCACTATGGATGATAGTGGGGAACCCATCGCCATCCCAAGCTCTTGTTGGTAGAATTTGTCTTCTACCTGGAAATATGTAGTTCTAATGCATATTGTCAGAAGTTCCATTATTGTACTTACCGAGAGTTGCGTGCGTTCGTCTAACATTTCATCCTTTTCCAGCATGTCCCCCATGATAGTTAGTGCCTAATCGGTAGGCACATTTGTGAATAGACTCACAATGTCGAAGATTACCAGTATTTCTTCGTGGTTTGGTTTAGTTTGTCATCTAAATACCCGCACACCATCCATAAAATTCACAATGGAATTTGAGTCGGAACAAAAACTGCCGTTCCTGGATGCACTTGTACATAGGAATGACTACAATTTCACGACACGTGTATTCAGGAAACCTGCCTACCTACACTACAACTCCAATCACCACAAAAACGTGAAGTTAGTCGTGGAAAAATGCTTGTACGATAGAGCAAAAACAATATTTTCAAAACAAGAGCACCTGAACAAAGAAAAAGAAAATATCGCTAGAATACTCAAAGAAAATGGCTACCCCGATATAACACCTAACCCAAACAGGGAAAGGGTAACCGAAAAAAAAAGAACTTAAATATACAGCGATAATACCATATATACAAGGTACTTCAGACAAAATAGGAGGGATAGGCAGTAAATACAAGATCCGTACTGCCTTCAAATCGAGTAGAACGTTCAGGAGAATGCGAACCAAAACCAAACCATACAATGAAGATCAGAATTCCAAGAATTCTGTATACAACCTACCATCCGAATGCGGCAGAGCATACATAGGCGAGAGAAATAGACCATTCAAAGTGAGAACGCAGGAACATAAGAACAACGTTCGTAAGAGCGAAACAGAAAAATCAAGAATCGCCGAACATAACTGGAACGAAGACCACCGCATCCAATGGGATAACATACAGATAGTGGCGAAGGACGAGAACACAATTCGTCGGAAACTCAAAGAAGCCACATAGATCGCACTAGCAGAAAATCCAATAAACCAAGCTAGTGTGGAAACGAAACCAATATGGAATACAGTAATGCGCGAGGAGCTTGAGGGCAATACACATGCGCAAGAAGTTACGGCGCAACATTCGCAACAAACTTCTGCGCAACCACGAAAAGTTTATATATATATATATATAGGGTGTCCCAAGAGTGCGTATTCGATCGATAGCTTCTTAGCCATTAAACTTAGAAGATAAGTTTAAATACGAAAGTTGCATAATCTAAAAATAGTTTCGTTTCTACAGGGTGTAATATAAAAGCGGTACAGTATAGAACTTTTTATTTTTAAATAGAACACCCTATATATTATTTTATTTTTCGATTCTCCTTATAATTTTACATCTTTTTTATAAGAATTACAAGCTAAATCTTACAGTTTTTGAGATATTTGCAAAGTTAACTAAAAACTGACATTTTTATGTCGTAGTTCAAGTAGGCGTATCTCAGTTATTTTTAAAGATAAAAAAATAATCTTTGGTATAGAATTTGTTCATACATGAGCTTACTTTAATCTACCGTCAAAATTGGATTTCAATATACACGGTGATCACAAAAATTAATTCAATAACATAAATTTGAAAATGCTATATCTTCATTTAGTTAAATGGCACACCCTATATTTTTTTAATGTCTTTTCTTCGTCTATTAATCGGATTTCATTTCTATTAAATATGTTCTATACCTATCTCTAATAGTTTCGGAGATATTTAAGTTTGTTCAATTTTTTTCGTTGATAACACTGAAGAAGAGTAAAATTAGTCGGTCAAAGCAAGCTATGAATACATAAGAAACTAAAGAACATATTAACTGAAATACAAACACTTAAAATTATAATAAATGATCAATGTGACCACCATTTTGTTGCTGGCAAACATGAAGTCTTTCAATAAACGGGTGATCACAAAAATTAATTCAACAACGTAAATTTGAAAATGCTATATCTTCATTTTTTTAAATAGCACACCCTATATTTTTTAACGCCTTGTCTTCGTCTATTAGTACGCTTTAATTTTTATTAAATATGTTCTATACCTATCTCTAATAGTTTCGGAGATGTTTGTTTGTTCAATTTTTTTCGTTGATAACACTGATGATTAGTAACGTTAGTCGGTCAAAGCAAGCTGTGGATACATAAGAAACTAACAAATATTAACTGAAATACATAAATTGTAATTATAATAAATATTGTATGAAACCACCATTTTTAAGAGAGTCTTTTAGCTCATCGATTTTATAAGCAAAAATTTTCAAATGCACGACACCCGCAAGTTTAAGCATGTGCAAGATTGAAAGAGCGTTTCGAGCAAACAGGCAGTATTCATTACGAAGACGATTTAGAACGAGAAAGAACCGCAATTAACGAAGATAATGAACATTTAGTTCTTCAATCCGTGATTGAAAATCCTCACGTTTCTTGCCGACAATCGGAATTAGAAGTTGTAGTTTCAAAAACATCAGTTAATAGAATTATAAAAAAATATAAATATCATCCATACCATGTCCAACTTGCACAAGAATTAGACGAGGATGTCTTCGTTAATACGATGAAACTTTTGCAATTGGGCCATAAATAAAAATTTAGAAGAACCATACTATTTTAGCACGACCTTATTTACTGATGAAGCTACTTTCCAAAAAAATGGATACGTTAATAGACATAATTTCCATTATTACGATACTGAGAATCCCAGATTTATAATTCCTGTTGATCATTAACACCGCTGGTCACTTAATGTTTGGACCGGAATTATTGGGGAAAGAACTATAGGACCATATTTTTTTTAAAACACGGTCAATGGAGATTCATTTTTAAACTTCTTGCGCAACGAATTTGAAACTTTTATTGAAGATTTACCTTTACAAACCCTTAGAGAAATGTGGCTGCAATTAGATGGCGCTTCTCCGCATTTTAGCAGAAACGTTAGAAATTATTTAAATATCCAGTTTCAAAACAAATGGATTGGAAGAGGAGGGCCGGTCTCCTGGCCTGCAAGATCGCCTGACTTGACAAAGCTGGACTTTTTTCTTTGGGGTTGGATTAAGGAAAAAGTCTATCAAACTGCTCCAACGACTGCAGATGATATGAAGGCAACCATTAGAGACGTCATTCAAAATATAAATTTTTCGTGTTTGCCAGCAACAAAATGGTGGTCACATTCAACATTTATTATAATTTTAAGTGTTTGTATTTCAGTTAATATGTTTTTTAGTTTCTTATGTATTCATAGCTTGCTTTGACAGACTAATTTTACTCTTCTTCAGTGTTCAACGAAAAAAATTGAACAAACTTAAATATCTCCGAAACTATTAGAGATAGGTATAGAACGTATTTAATAGAAATGAAAGCCGATTAATATACGAAGACAAGGCATTAAAAAAATATAGGATGTGCCATTTAAAAAAATGAAGATATAGCATTTTCAAGTTTATGTTATTGAATTAACCGTGTATATTGAAATCCAATTTTGAGAATAGATTAAAGTAAGCTCATGAATAAATTCTATACCAAAGATTATTTTTTTATCTTTAAAAATAGCTGAGATACGCCTACTTGAATTACTACATAAGAATGTCAGTTTTTAGTTAACTTTGCAAATATCTCAAAAACTGTAAGATTTAGCTTATAAGTAATTCTTATAAAAAAGATGTAAAATTATAAGGAGAATCGAAAAATAAAATAATATATAGGGTGTTCTATTAAAAAATCAAAAGTTCTATATTATACCGCTTTTATATTACACCCTGTACAAACCAAACTATTTATATATATATATATATATATATATATATATATATATATATATATATATATATATATATAGGGTGATTGACAAAAATATGCTAACCCAAACGTGTGTTTTTTTAATGGAACATCCTGTATATTTTTGCATTTTTGGATTCACTGTTACATTTAGAATAAAAAATAGTAATTTGTATCTGCATGACTAACCGTTCTGCAGATATCGTTACTTTAGTACCAAAATAGGGTTAACTTAGGTAGGCACCCACCCTGTATATGTCCTAGCCTGGATGTATACACAAACTGAAGGGAGGAATCGTTCTTGTAACCATAACGTAATTATTATATTATATATATTGGATTTCTCAGTTGCTTAGCGGTAAAGGTGCCAGACTAGTAAGTGAAAGGTACCAAGTTCGAATCTGAGAGTAGTCAAGTAGTTGGGAAAAATTATATATATATATATATATATATATATATATATATATATATATATATATATATATAACGTATGAATTCAACTCAAGTGCGAAAACAGTCCTTCTCAGGACTAAGCCTTTTAGGGCTGGCACTAGCTTCAGAATCATTGTTATTATGCTATTGCCGTAATTACCTATGTTGGGGATTAAAATAGTGAGCATTTAGTCAGAATACTAGTTTCTTATATCCACCATATAATATATGGACTTATTATCTTGGGTTTCTCTTAGTACTGATTTCGGTTATATAAACACACAAATTATTGCTGGTATGTTAAACAACAACTAAGTGACAAACATATTTTATTTTGCTACTGTTCTATAGAATATGTGACACTTACTCCTTGTCTTACTTACCTATTTATTTATACGCTTCGTGTCAATAATATCAATATATCCCTCTTGGTGTTGTTACCCCCTTTCGTAGTTTAGGAGCTGTACTTCCTATGATATTACTTGAAGCCGCTGGTAACTATTTACTGGATGGTCACACCATCCACGCATCTTGGTGCGCTACTGAATTAGTGACCCTTAAATAGCCAACAGAGCTAGACTTTTTTATTTTATCTGTAACGTATACCGGACTATGTAGAACTATCACACACACACACACACACACACACACACACACACACACACACACACGCGCGCGCGCGCGCACGCACGCACGCACGCACGCACGCAAGCACGCGCGCACGCAGGCACGCACGCACGCACGAACACACGCAAGCACGCACGCACGCACGCGCACACACAACACACGCACACGCACACGACACGCACACCACACGACACACACACACACACACACACACACACACACACACACACACACACAGCACACACACACCCCCATACGCACGCACGAAACCACGCACGCACTCACGCACACGCACACGCATACGCACACGCACATTCACATGCACACGCACACGCACACGCACACGCACACGCACACGCACACGCACACGCACTCGCACATGCACACGCACACACACACACACACACACACACACACACACACATACGCACACGACCACGCGCACGCACACGCCCACGCACAGACGCGCACGCACACAGGCGCACTCATACCCTATTTTTGCTAAAATTAAATTAGAATCTAATTTTACTAAAATTAGATTCCTTAGTTGGCTTTATACGTTTATCAAACTGTTATATTAATATCAGGCTTATTTTTGAGTTTTCATTTTTTTCATATTTCACAAATTTGTTGTAACATCTTAGACAAACAATTCTTAAGAGATATTACCACTACTGAGGGCGATAACTGTAATTGTTATCGAAACGTACAGTTTTATATAAAATATAAATATAAAAATGCACAAAAGCTATTAATGTGTGATACATTGTCATAAACGTAACAAAGTATGCTTGTTCGTATAATTTTTTTTTAATTTAGTTACATAGAGCATACTTTACCCTGGATACAAATCGCACGGTTTTCTTTTATCAAAATATACTTCGGCCTGGGAAAATTTAGTTCATTCATTTGCAAGCTTCTACAGCATTTTTACTTATTAAACATGTAGCAGGTACATTATTTCTGCTTAGTTTATTTAAGCGCAGCGGGAATTGAGGGATTAAAACTTGTTTGTCTGATCTTCTGGAATAAACCACGTATAATTAAACAAACAAAATACACCCACACACCACACAAAATTAAAAAACACCGAACGCGTTTCGTTAGCTACGCTACCATCATCAGCGCTTCTTGAGAGTATTAAAAATTTTAATAAATGTGTGTGTGTGTGTGCGCGTTTGTGTGCGCGCATGGGTGTGCGCGTATGTGCACGTGGGTACGTGTGAGTGTGTGTGGGTGGGGGTATTTGTGTGTGTGTGTGTGTACGTGCGCGTGCACGTGTGTGTATAAAAAAGGCTAAAACCTTTTTTAAAACTGTGAAAATGTAAACTTTCAGCATTATCACACATAATAAAATACTTTTTAGGGTTTTTTAATGGTGTATTTTAAATGATATAATATAAACGTTTCGATAACACTTACAGCTATCTTCGTAGTAGTATCTATTAAAATTCTTAAAGATGTTGAAACAATTTTGTCAAAGTTGAAAAATTAAAACATAAATATCAGCCTGCTATTAATATAACAGTTTGAGAAACGTATACAGCCAACTATAGAATTAAATTTTAGTAAAGAATAACTAGATCATTAAAAATTAAATATTGTTAAACTGTTTTAAAGATGACAAATCAGAACACCCTCTAACGGCGAAGGCTAACAATGAAAAATGTCAGCCAAAAAACACATTTAACAAAATTTACTCAAGTTATGATGTACGTGTAAAGTGGTGAAAAACTTCAATTTGAAAATGATAGAAGAATTTACAAAGATAAACATGACATTAAATAAAATAATCCAGTTAAATCTAACAAAGAGATATGTTTGTCAATAATTGCAAGAGTTATTAACAATGAAAAGCATAATGCAGAGAGTTTTTTGTAATTTTTTTAATTTTAATCTTAATTTCAACTACTTATGTTAAATTATAGTGCTGTGGTAATTTAACATATATTTGGTAAAGCATTTGCTTCAAGGTCTAGGAAAAACACAGCTAAAAACCTAGACATACCGAAACTCAAAATTAAAATCATAATCAAGACATACCATTTTTTAATTATAAGATGCCAAAATCTATTTAATCGAAGATTTTCTTCTTGTCTATTAAAATTATTGGGGTGTTTATATATCTCAATAGCTTCACGTTGTAAACGAACATAATAATGAATTTATCTTGACAATATTTCCATATTGTCAAATTGAATGTCATGATTGAGGTTAGACTTGTCTGGTTGACCTAATCTACAAAATCTCATATGTTATTTCCGTCTTGTATCAAAGCTACGTTTTGTGGTTCCAATGTATACTTTTCCACATGAACAAGATAACTTATACACTCCGGAAGATGATGATGGGTTTCAAACATCTTGAGGTGATCTTAAATGTTCTTTAATTTTTCTTGTAGGTTTAAAAATAGTCCTAATGCCATATTTATTTAGGATTTTTTCAATTCTATTTGTAACATTAGCTATAAAAGGGAGAAAAGCAGTACCAATATTAAGAACTGGTTTTTCTTTAAGGTTATGGCTAGAAGGTATAATAACATTGTTAATATCTGTCAGTGAATATCTATTATCTTGTAAGTATTTTGTTAAATATTTATATGCATCCTTCAACAATTCAGGGTCACAAATTCGCTTTGCTCGATCTACTAAATAATTAATTACACCAATTTTTTGACGTGGATAGTGGTTGGATAATTTACGAAGGTGTCTATCAGTGTGTGTGTCGGCTTTCTGTAAACCTTAACATATAGTGGATTATTATTTTTAGATATTAATATGTCAAGAAATGGTAAACTTCCATTAGTTTCTTTCTCCATGGTAAACAGAATACTAGGACGTATACTATTTATAAAAACCAAAAACTCGTGCAGTGCCTCTTCTTCATGTCTCCAAATAACAAATGTGTCATCTTCATATCTATACCAAACTGAAGGTTCTTTAGGTGTATTTTGTAACGCTAATGTTTCAAATTTTTCCATGAAAAATTAGCTATCACAGGACTAAGGGACTACCCATTGCTACACCTTTACTCTGTTCATAAAATTTACTATTCCACTGAAAATAAGTTGTAGTAAGACAGTGCTGAAAAAGAATGGTTATGTCCTTTGGAAAAAGATGGTCAATATTATTCAATAGTTTATTTTAGAGGCACTTTTGTAAAAAGTGAAACAACTTCAAAACTAACCATTATATCACCCTCTTTAATTTTGAAACTATGCATTTTTTCAACGAAGTCGCCCGAACTTTTAATGTAATGGGGTGTTTTACCTATATGAGGTTGTAATAAAAATGTAAAATGTTTTGCAAGACTATATGTAGGAGAACCAATTGCACTAAGAATAGGCCTTAAAGCAATATTAGGGTTATGGATTTTTGGTAAACTGATTTTTTAAAAATGATTGAATTCTAAATAAGTTAACTCAATGAAAGTTTTTAGAAAGTTGATAAATAAGTCCTTACACGCACTTTATAAGGCCCCTGAAGTACTTTTTTTTTGAATATGAGGAAAACCTCAATAAGTATAGAAGTGTTCTTTAAAAATAATTCCATTTAAGATAAATTTTCTCTATATAGTTTGTTTTTGTAGGTACGTGTAAAAAATAGTTTAAATAAAAAAATTGAAGTGCACATTACTGAATGGTGTTCCTCGCATATACTCTCAAGCTATCGTCTAGATCACAGCTGGGACGATTAAAATTACTTTGTGTAAGAAGTGATCAATGTTTACTAAGTATTCCTTAAAATGTAATCAAATTATGATTATTTTTGTAATTGAGAACGAATTACGTTGTGGTTACACGAACGATTCCTCTCTTCAGTTTGTGTATACATCCAGGCTAGGACATATACAGGGTGGGTGCCTACCTAAATTAACTTTATTTTGGTACTAAAGTGACGATATCTGCAGAACGGTTAGTGATGCAGATACAAATTTGTATTCTTTATTTTAAATGTAACAGTGAATCAGAAAATGCAAAAATATACAGGATGTTCCATTTAAAAAAACACAGGTTTGGGTTGGCATATTTTTGTCAATCACCCTGTATATACCTAAATATTTTTGGAATGTAGGTGCAATGATCGTGTATTACCACAGCAAAATTGGTTTTGATATCTCTAATAGTTAAGGAGAAATCCTCCGTCCACGCAGTATACACCCACCCTGTATAAAATAGGCAATAAGATAACGTATTTAAAGCATATCTTTTATTGCCATGGATTTGAAAATAGTTATGTATTTTAATATTTGTCCAAAATTGAAAAAGTGTGGAATTCCATTCATCAAAAGATGATTTTTCCAGCATAAGAAGTCATTTGCTAGCCCCATCAGATTTTTACAAGAAATTTGCACTTTGGCATTACAATTTCGTATTTTGATAGCCGGTATATTAAATTTACATTTTTATTAAATTACGGATGTTTCAACTAATATTTGATAAATTAAAAACAAATATGTATTTTACTTATGTTACACATACTTACTGGAGAAATGTATCTAGAGCAGTATTGTTTAACAAAATTGTCACTCTGGCTTATTACAATAAAAAGGAAGCATCTCATCATAACTACACATCCTCATAATCGATTTTTACTGTTTTATATAAATTAGGTACTTGAAGTTCTTAATTGATATATTCTCATAGTTTATTACAGTGTTACGCATTTATTGGAGCATTTTATCCATGAAACTTTGAAAGGAAATTTTTTATTTTTAAAACTCACTTTAAATTTCTATAAACTCACAATGGAGCCCTTGATGAACAGTAAGTGAATTTACGGTATTCAAATATGTAAAACGACAGTGGATGAGTGACGTTTAAGAATTTGAGCTGAACGTGAGATAAGAAGGGTTTGGTAAAGAACAGAATTTTATTTGAACACGTCTTCTCAACCTGTTGACAAAACTCTGCAATAAAAATATTTATTAAATTCAAAACGAAAATGATTGAGATATTGGAAGAACTGAAAATACTTTAAAGAAATTGCTAAATTATAATCAAAATCTTTTGTTTTCAGGTTTCATGGTATTTATTGGCCTGCATTTCTACTTGCTGCAAATTTAGAGCTACCTAAATCTATTTTGTGTCACTCACATTGGATGGTGGATGATGAAAAAATGTCTAAATCAAAGAACAACGTAATTTGTCCATTTAATAGAAGCGCATTATACACAAGAGACGGTTTAAGATATTTTTTGTTGAGAGAAGGAGTAGCTCATTCTGATGGAAGTAAGTAAATTAGAATTTAAATTCGTTTAGTTTTAGTAACATTTTTCTAGATTATAGTGATGTAAAGGTAAGCCGTATTTTGAACGCGGAACTGGCTGATACTTTAGGTAATTTATTAAGTCGATGCTGCAGCGTTGCTTTAAATCCTAATCAGGTATTTCCCGAAATTGATTCCGAAGCTTTTGAGAGAGTCGTTTCTATAGACGTGACAAAGAAAATAATGGAGTCCGTCATCAATCTGCCAGGTAAATCCTCAAATTAATTTTTACGGAGGTTTCGTAAGTCTTCTTGTGTTGATTTGGAATTCAATATCCTTATATTCTATAATCTATTAAATGAACCCGCGTAACTAAAAAAAATATGTTAGTTTTACTTACATTTTCTCCTATTTATTCATTATTTTAGTTAGTTATTTTGAATGAAATACTTGCAAAGTTATTTTTTCTATAAAACTAGTTATGTTATTACTAGTTTTGCGTGATTATTGAAAAACAGCTGAATGAAAATGATAGGATGATAAAAACTGCACAGCAATACCCAATCAAGCATTTATAAATTATTAACTTCTATTTATCACCTTATTGGTATGTAATATGTCCTATTTTAGTATATGTAGGATACTTTTCTCATTTGTAATGTTTCCTAATAATGCGTCGCTTATAGATATAATATGTACCGCCTTATCCTTTATTAGTTCAGGCCATGGAAATCTAGCGAGAGAGTGGTAGCACCGTCAAAAGAACAAAAAGTTACTACGGTAACCTGACTTTTGAAAATTGTAGGTTATATTTTTAAAGTAAAACAAATGCAGCGTTGCAACATAGTTTTTCAGGCTATTTAAACTTGGCACCAAAATCGTTAAATCTCAAGTGACCTATTATACAGGGTTAGGAAAAAGTACCGGAACGCTTAAATATCTACAAAATCGCTAAAGTTATGATTACAAAATTCAGCATTTGGGGGTTTCGGGGCGTGCAGGATTGGAAAATAATATCGGTACTGTTACCAGATTTCCTAATTTTGCGCTACACGTAGTCATTTTGTTTTCTTAAATAGAATGCCCTATTTATTTTTATTGCAATCAATCTGGCGTCTCAAACTTATTAAGATCTCAAACTTTCAAAATTTTATCTCTACTAGTTGCCGAGATAAGACAACACCGCGTTTTCAGTAACAAGTACCGAAACGCTTAAATATCTGCAAAACCGCTAAAGCTACGATTACAAAATTCGGCATTTGGGGGTTCCTAGGCATGCGGAATTGGAAAATGATATCGGCACTGTTGCCAGATTTCCCAGTCTTGCTATACACATAGTCTTTTTGTTATCTTAAATGGAATGTCCCATTTATTTTTATTGAAATAAATGACTTGAGTTATGAAGGTTTTTTTTTATTTGTGATTGGCCACTTTTCCCTGCACTTTAACTAATAACAATAATGCTAAGATAAGAAGGAGATTAAAATCCAATGGACTAAAACGACAATAACTTAATTAATTATCAATACAATTAATAAATAACGACACTAACTTTTAATTAAATGCTCAAAATGGGCTCCATTATTTATCAGACAGTATCCAAGTCGATCATAAAATTCTCGCAATGTGTTGCTCAACATATCCGGTGTTATAAGTACAATTTCGATGCGGATTCTTTCGCAGAGTTCGTTCAAATTTTCTGGACGATTTCTGTAGACACAGTTCTTCAAATGACCCCACAAGAAGAAGTCCAGTGGAGTTATATCAGGAGATCGAGGTGGGCATTCTAATGCTCCAATCAGCCTTCTTGGGAATTGGTTGTTTAGAAATTGCATGACTTCTCTTGAATAATGGGGTGGAGCACCATCATGTTGGTACCAGATTTCACCTATATTTCTATTTTGTTGAATGGCAGGAACTATACTTTCTCTAAGGAGCTCCAAATACTTTCGCCCTTCTATGAAAAAAGGTCCGATAATATTGTTTCCCAATATTCCCGCCCAGACGTTAACTTTCTCAGGATATTGGGTATCAAGTTCTTCCATCCAATGGGGGTTATCTCTAGACCAAACTCGGCAATTGTGCCTATTAACTTGGCCGTTCAAGCAAAAAGTAGCTTCGTCACTGAATACAATTTTGTGCGCAAAATAAGGATCTTGGTTGATATTTTCCATCATGATTTCAGCGAATTCATTGCGGGGGTCAGAATCATCCTCTAAAAGCTCTTGAGTGCAGTGGATCTTGTACGGCTTTAATTTGTTTAATTTGATCTCGGTATTTATAGCTTGTAATAAAACGTTTAATTTATTTTCATCACTTGTAGCAGTTCTTGGGCGTCCGGTTTTAGGTAAACATTTTATGGACCCTGTTTCCTCGTAACGTCGAGAAGTTCTGTGTACGGTAGACTTTTTAATGGGTTTATTAGGATAACGATCATTAAACAAGTTGCAGACTTCCTGATATGTCATTGTTTTATTTCCATATCTACGAAAAATCAAAATATCAATACGTTGGGTTTCTCATAGAACAAAAGCCATAATCAAATTATAATTTTGTAATCGATGCAATATTCAGCGGCTTAACTGACAATGATGTGTTTAATTTGTCATTGTTGTAACATGGCGACGGCTATAGTTTTGAAAACAATTGAAGCAGTGCTTACTTATTCCTAGGGTATTCATATTTTCGGGCATCTCCAATAAATTTAATGCATGCTCATTGTAAAATAAGTAACTATCCCATAATATTTCTCACTAGTATCTAATAGTATAAACAGAATTTTGAGAATTTGGGATCTTCCATTTAAGATAACGAAAAGACTAAGTATTGAGGTCTTAATAAGTTTGAGACGGCCAATTGATTGCAATAAAAATAAATAGAGCATTCTATTTAAGAAAACAAAATGACTACGTGTAGGGCAAAACTGGGAAATCTGGCAACAGTGCCGATATCATTTTCTAATTCCGCATGCTTAGGAACCCCCAAATGCCGTATTTTGTAATCGTAACTTTAGCGGTTTTGCAGATATTTAAGCGTTCCGGTACTTTTTACTGAAAATACGGTGTCGTCATATCTCAGCAACTAGTAGATCTAAAAGTTTGAAAATGTTAGATCTTACTAATTTTGAGACGCCCAATTGACTGCAATAAAAATAAGTAGGGCATTCTATTTAAGATAACAATACGACTACGTGTATCGCAAAACTGGGAAATCTGGCAACAGTGCCGATATCATTTTCCAATTCCGCGCGCCCCGAAACCCCCAAATGCTGAATTTTGTAATCGTAACTTTCGCGATTTTGTAGATATTTAAGCGTTCCGGTACTTTTTCCTAACCCTGTATAACAAAAAAAGTAAATTTCGTCTGAGGACTTTGAACATCTATTACCTGCATAAAATGGAACTTTCTTTAGATTGGTCATAAACGTCATGTCTTATCTACATATGTTTTTCGGTGGTGGCAGATGAAGCTTGTCCTCAACGAACACCTATACAAAAATTAAGACTCGTTTGGAAAATTTTAACTATGTTGGGTCCAATCTTGAACGTGAGGTTTCGAAGCGGCTGCTCCAGCTGCTACAGCACAGGAAAAGTTCAGGACCTTATCCTACGTTAGAAGACCCGGACGGCGGATATGGAAGTTGGCAAAGGTCACAGGTCCCCTCGACAAACAAGATTTTTCACCAGTGATTGATGAAAAATGAATGATTCTTAATAAATACGAGCTCTATTAATTGATTTAAATTTCAATGGTTACGGTTTAAATGAGCGGTGATCAGTAGTAAAACAACTTTTGCTGCTGGTATTACACCATATTGAATACGCACTTTTAGAGTGAGCATGTATTAACCTTAATTATATTAATCAGTTTAAACTACGCTTTACCTCATACTCGTTAACCAAATGCAGCTTCGTCTGTGCAATAGCAGTGAGAACGAAAAGATAAAAATTTGGCCGTGTCACTTGCCTATATAGAATACGAAATATTGAAAGTGGGGCAGTTGTATATCCACAGGTTTCCTATGATGAGGCATCAGCGTCACTAGTTGTTTTAATTAATATTAAATCAATTAATGAATTAATACTTATTTTGACATTCCCAAATTATTGGTCATTAAATAACGGATCGAATGATATGAAATTTTTGCCACTTTCTACTAAAAAAAATACTTATTCTACATAATGTCTAGTTATAACTCAAAATTTACCGAAGCCGGTTGCTGCTTGCACATATGTTAACGGTTGAAATGTATTATTAAAATAGTTTCATTTCCACAATGGGAGCGAAGTTTCCATTGTAGTTGTTTACCTGGTTCACGCGATAGAAATTATTGCAGGTTTAACTTTAATTATTTATATTGAAAATGTTATTTAACAATGCAATTTTCCAAAAAATAAATCAATTAATTTATAGGAACGTTGTTAATTATTGATTATCTTATTAATTTGAGACTCTCTTAATTATATTGAGCGGGTTTTAAATTCTATTTTTGAATAATTTGGTGTATTAATGTCTAACAGGTTTTGAGTGTATCTAATTGTTCCATTCACAAGATGCATTTTAATACGAACTAAATTATTATTGATCAAGTTTTAATTTCGGGATATCGATAAAAGGAAACTTGTATTTATATTAACGGTGTAATTATTTATAGTACTTAATTCAATTCTTATCAATATGTAAGGGTGAATACTTATTCAATCTACGGACCTACTAAACAGGATGTAGAGATATGTTTATTTGCAAACTTAGTTCTTTTGTGGCAATATCAATAGGTAACCAGAACATCAGTATGTATCTAATTTAACTTATCGAGGAAATCTACAACGCTTTTTCGTAAGTAATCCACTGTGAAGATTAGCTTTCGTTTTGTACTAATCTTTTCCGTGTGCGAGCAGAGATTTTGCCACATTGTAGGAGAATATTTAGACAAAGCATCACGCCATAAATTCTGAACGCTATCTTTCAATGGAGATTCAGATCCTATTTGCTTATTGTAATAATTTTAATAATAGAACCCCATGCCGTTTCAATAGGGTAATGGTAAGGAAGCAATCGTGAAACTTCCTACCCATGCTTAATCAAAATATTATGAACTACGTAATTTTTCGTCTAGACCTAAATGGTTGAATTTTGTTGTACAGTTGCTTTTTTGTAATTTTGTCCTCGATTTAGATCCGTGCGTAACCGACCACTCATGCAGCTGTTCTTTCTTGCCAGAAAATGAGGGTGGTTTGTCTAACTGCACCTGCGGCGTTATTCATAACCACCAGATAATTTCCGAGTAGTTTTGACAGCGCAGGAACCAGACGTTTAATCACCAAATTTTGAAACCGGTCTCCATTCATAGTTTTATGATAATCCCGATGATTGTTTCGCGAATCGAATAAATAGTCTCAGTTTTCCAAAACTGTATGGATTACTTTTGATTTCAGTGCACCCAACGATGGACATTAGAACCATTTTGATAAATCCACGTTTGGTCTAGATACACAAATCTGACAACTTGGTATGAACTTTGCAACTGCAGAAATTTTTTCAAAACTTAATTTTTACTACAATGACGTGTTTCATTTCACATACAATTTTTGTCCATTGACACGTGTGTCTTTATAGTCCATTGATTTCAAAATTCCAAATAATGTGACGATACAAGTAATATATTCCAAAGCAAAGTATTCATTTTTCGAATTAAATTGTCAAATTAGACGACTTCAAATGTTGAGATCCTGTCGTTATGATGTCTTAGATAGTTAGCTGTAAAACCTAAAACCAAATCTATACTTAATGTGATTTAAGTTCTTACGTACTTGAAATATATCTGACAACATAACGATAAGTTCCCCATTATTTCTCCCCGCTGCACATTATAGAACCTTATTTGCAACTTTATACCCTTTGCCATGACCTTTTGCATTTCTTCAACAAATTATTATTAATTTAATATGAGACTTATGATCATATGCATTGCGTAGGCAACGCAGCACGATTACTTTTGAAAGTGCGGCGTCAAATATACCTTTTGTCGTATTGACAAATGGGAATACTACTACAGAACAAAAATATCATGGCCTACTCTAATTCAAAATAAGATAGAACAGACTATAGTAAACAACGATGGTTATCAATTCCATCGCATCAATTTGTAGGTAACTAAATAAACATTGCACCAACGTTTCAAAAATATCTAAAAAACATTGTATATATTACGCAGTAATAAAAAAATGAAATACGTTTTAGACGAAGGAGTTGCTCCTTATCATATAACTTTGTGATTTTTGTTCATAAAAACGTATGTCTACAGTTTGTTTACAAATTTGCTCATAATTTTTCATAATTGACAACTGTAAAGAAAAATATTTGAGAGTGCAATTACCATATTAAGGTAGTTAATTATTAGTTTAAATATACGTTAATGATAGCACTATTAATAGACTTTCCAAATATGGAAGGAAAATGTATGTAATACTGTTGCTATTCTGCCTTAAATACAACACTGATAGAACTAAACAGTGTACGCGTTGATATAACGCTGTTCTTCCTCACAGAAATAATGGAAAACATAGTACCCCTTTGCAAGTAGTTACTAGCGTGACTATAACAGATAAAGTTGTCTAAAATATAGTACGATCTCTTGCCATACAATTTTGACTAATTATCCTAAGGCTGTATCCAAATGCCTGTCAAATGGACATGTAGGTTACTACAACTGCACGCACGCACGCCCGCACACACACTCACATACACACACTACCACCCACCTCCCACCCACACCCACACACGCCCTATATTCATGTTGAAAATGGCTTGTCCGCGGACTTATCACACAGACTTTAAATATCATAATGTTTGCAAACTTTGTACGTAATATAGAAACGGGTGGAACAAATACAAATAAATATTATAAAACTTAATAAATTCTTTTATCTTCAAGAGACTCACAAGCTTGTCATTAACTGTCAATTTCGATAGTATTTTATTTGTGTACTTCAAATAACATACACCTTGCGCCATTGGTCTTTTCAACCTAGTAATGAGACTTAAGTTGAAACTAATAATGGCTACGGCAATATGATTTTGATAGAAAATTTCAGATTTAAACTAATAATGGGGCTAGGACAACGTGATTTCGATAGAAAATTTCAGATAAAAACAATCTGTCAGAATGACGCACACTTGTCATCGGTCATCACTCCTTACACACAGAAAAATTTAAGGGAATAGACATAAAATCTAATTATTTTCTCTACAGTATACATATTGTTAATATTTTTCAGGTAATCTTCTAACACGAAGTTAGGTGGAGTAATTAGACTTTGTTTTACCAGGGTTGTACTACGTGAAACCTGTTGAAGAAGAAAAAAAGACTCGAAAATGTCAGACCCAAATAAAATGTGGTTTTAAACCGAATAACTTTATTGTAGATTTTGAACTTGGTTAATCATTTAATGTGTTTTTTTCTTTTGATTCAATAGCATGTGTTGCCCCCACGAGCCCTTACAATTGCAGTCATTCGTCTTCCCAAATAGGTGATGAGGTCATCGATCAGTTCTTGAGGCAATCTGTCCCATTCCTCAATCAATGCAGGAATTCTTGACCTAAGTCTTCTGCCTAGCATATCCTACACATGTTTAATCGGGTTCAGGTCAGGGGAACACGCTGGCCAATTCAGTGTTGTTATACCCACTTGGTTTAAAAAGTCACTTACACTGTGGGCGACGTATGGAGATGCATTATCCTGCATTAGGGTTAAATTTTCTCCTATATATGGGGAAAAAGGTACCACGTGGTTTTGGAGAATACTTGTGATGTACCTATCTGCAGTTAATACTCCACCATCAATCACCACTAACTCTGTGCGTGCCCCCAAACATATGCTGCCCCACACCATAATTGAACCTCCACCAAAAGATACAGTAGTAGTAAAATTAAATGGTGCGTTTTGTCCTCCTTGGCGTCGATACAATATTTCCCTACCGTCAATTGAATTTATACAGAAACGGCTCTCGTCCGTGAACAAAACTTGACACTGGTCATCATTCCAATTTCGGTGTTCTCGACCAAATTATAGTCGTGCTACACGATGATGCATCTGGAGTCTTGGGGCTTTTATTGGCACGTATGACTTGAGACCAACTTCTTTAAGTCTTCTTACTGTGCGCTCACTTGTATTGGTTCCACGCACATCTTCTAGTAGGTTTCTTGTTTGAACTGCTGTTTGACTTCTGTTTCGCAGTGTTTGCAACGTTATAAAACGATCATCTGCAGCCATGGTGGAGCGTTTTCTGCCTTCTCCTCTTCTTCTTACATACTACCCGGTTTGTCTACAACGGCTTACATTACGATGGATGGTTGATTGTGATTTATCAAACCTTCGGCCAACTTTACGGTATGCTCGACCATGTTCGATCATTGCTACAGCCCTAGCAATATCTGTTGGCACTAAGTCACCCATTATTATCTGGTTTTTACAATACAAACAAACTGAATAACAAATTCGAACAAATTAAACTGATTAATACTTGACAACTTAATTGTTGTCTGTAGATAATAAGTGTTTCAAATGTAAAACACAACACACACGTTTGAAGTTTTGACATAAAAAATTTCAATAGTTTAGTGGAGCATTTGAAAGCTATCTAGATATAGGCTATAAAGCAATAAAATTAAAAAATAGACTAAATTTACAATCTGTTACTTTAAATTTTCCGGTGTGTATAGTATATTGCGTTCGACGTGTAAGTTGATCAATATTTCGCTCAATTTTGGGCTCAATAATGATGAACTTACACGTCTTACATAATAGTATACTATTTATTTATTAAATTTAATCATGAAAATCTATTAACTAAATTTTACAAAACACTAAGACAATTTAATGCCTATTTTAATATTAACTAAACACCTATTATAATTTTATGTCAAGAATTCAAAAGAGCGTTTGATACAAATTGTTATAAAGTACAAACGTAGATATGTTTAGGTTGTAATGTCGTATGTTATAAATTCGATTTATTTGGTAATGTTAAATGTAATAAGGCGTATTGTTTTTAATTACATACGTATTATTGTATTCCATTTGCTGCACATATTATTTTGCTTGGTTAATTTTAATTGAATATCACTCGTGTTCCTCAGTGTGTTCTATTATGTGTATTTGAGTTGTTTATTTATATCGTATCGGATTAATTCTAAAACGAACTGAAGTTCTCATTATCTTATCGATACGATAGACAACCTAACACCATACTGTTTTCTATTGTGTTAGTCAATACAATACGAGCGGCGGTTGGTATTATTACTTTCCTCAATAATAAATCACACTGAACGTAAATTAAACAAAAAACCATTAGAATAGGTCATTTAGATCTTGTTTTGTTACACAGAGAAACATTAATTCTTGTTAACTAGTTGGTAAATATTTTTTATGTACGCTTGAACTGAAACTACCTACTGTCTCTTCAAATTTACATATTTGTTCCCGGATAATTGCATACCTAAGCACAAATACTACAAAATCTAGTTATGGACGAAGTTTTGTAGCAAAAATATTAACAACGATAATTTTTATAGGGGATATTCAAGAAATCCTTCTGGTAAGTCTATCAGAAATATTAAACTAAATAACGATATAGTTTTCTCTACTTCTGGGTTTTAAAATAATGGACTTTTTAGACTGTTGCTTTACTTGAGATATCTTAATGAAACGGATTCATAAATGTTTAGAAGTAGATGGTGCTAATTTTGAACACTTATAAAACTTTATTTGTTTAATATTACATTTAGTTATTTTTGTTTGTAAATTATCTAATTAAATTAATACAAAATACTTAGTCAACGTTTTTAATGATATCCACAATTAATAATCCTTTCAGGCTATTGGTTACTTTTCAGAATTAATAACTTATGAAAAAATAACAAAATATCACCTTAAATAATGGAGATCATGGCCTACCTTTTACTAATGTTGAAATAATTAAGTGTTGTTATGTTTTAACTAAGATAATGAAATACCTCAAAAGTGGTTGGATTTAGGTATAGGGAATACTGATACCCAACGAATTGGCTTAAAAAAATACAGCGGAAAATGTAATAAAAATCAAAGACGATTTTGATAATACAAATTACGAAAATTCCTTTATTAAGACTCCGGCAACAACCCACAATATTACTTTTACGGCGACATCCGGGTTATCGCTTAAAAGGATGTACTTACTTTACCTGCTCACAAATAAGTACAATTTAAAATTTTTTTGCGATTTCATTCCGAAAATCGGTCAAAATATGCACTTTTAATAAATGCATTTATAAAATTTTGTCAAAATATGCTTGTATGCACTTTATAAACATTTTGCATATTTCCCGCGCTCTAAATATAATTATTAAAATGTGTCTTTTATTAAACACCAGCTGCTAGCACCAACATAACAGTTTACTGATTCACTATGAATATTTTTGTAAAGAAAGAAAAACCTTATGTTATTCAATATTAAAAAACGTTTAGTCAAATAAAAAATGACGATATTAGCAAGGACGTTCATCTTATTATATTTTTGAAGAATAAATGAAAATAACCAGTGGCGTTGAGATTACCTACATAAACAAGAAATAACAAAACAAAGTTATCACATTATTCCTCATTTCGCAATATTAATTGTAGGCATTTCTTTAATAGTAGTTCCATAAAAACGAGTGAAAGTATCACAAATAAACGAAGAAATAAAGGCAGTGGAAAGTTTGGGACTGAACAAGACCAAAAATGGAAGCAGGAAAGGCATATACCTAAAACAAGAAAGCATACAGGGTGTGGCGCGAAGAGCTTTGATTAAAAGTAATGGCGGATACAGTTATGTTAAAAAACTGAAATTACGAAGCTGTAGGTTTTGGATGACGCTGAGTTTAAATACAATATTGTCCTAAATGTGGGTCTTCTGGTTATACCGGAAGTAGACGTCAACTTTGTTATTTTAAATGGAACCTAATATTTTTTATTTTATTTTCGAATTCTATATGAAATTCTAGATAAAATTTGTGCACAATGTCCTATACCAAAAATGTAGTATTTTCGAGATATTTCGATTTTTTTTTCAATTTTGAAAAAATCCTAGTCCACATTGAATAACGATATCTCCATTAATAACGAAGCTAGTGACGTGAAATTGTAACCAATAAACAACAAGCGCTTGCCCGTTAACTCCTTATATCCAACTCATTGATATTTCATACAGGGTATTTTAAATTTAGCCCCAACATGCACAATTTAAATCATTTATAAGTTGCCTGCTTTAAATAGAACACCCTGTATTTTATTACATTTTCCGCTGTATTTTTTTAAGCCAATTCGTTTGGTATCAGTATTCCCTATACCTAAATCCAACCACTTTTGAGGTATTTCATTATCTTGGTTAAAACATAACAACACTTAATTATTTCAACATTAGTAAAAGGTAGGCCATGGTTTCCATTATTTAAGGTGATATTTTGTTATTTTTTCATAAGTTATTAATTCTGAAAAGTAACCAATAGCCTGAAAGGATTAATAATTGTGGATATCATTAAAAACGTTGACTAAGTATTTTGTATTAATTTAATTAGATAACTTACAAACAAAAATAACTAAATGTAATATTAAACACATAAAGTTTTATAAGTGTTCAAAATGAGCACCATCTGCTTCTAAACATTTAAGAATCATTTTCATTAAGCTATGTCTTGTAATTCTGGAAATATGGTCGGGTGTTAGAGAATTAAAAGCAAGTAACACTCTCTGCATCATATCTTCCTTTGTCGTAACAGGTTTGGAAAATACCTGATTATTAATGTAACCCCAAATACCAAAATCTTCTTTTATTGCACAAAAAATATTAAAACTCCAACTATCTTGGAAATAACGTTCTCTACCAACATGTGGATTTTCATTAGACCAAAAATGGGAATTATGTCTATTAAATAATCCATTTTTGCTAAACTTTGCTTCATCACACCATATAAATTTTTTAATGAAGTTTTCATCCTCTTGGGTCTCCATTAAAATCCATTCTACCCTTCGAGGAAGATCACCTAATTGTAAGTGTTGCACCAAATGATATGAAAATGGTTTCCATTTGTGTTTTTTTTTTAAATGCGATAAATTGTTCTCGTCGACAAAGTAAGATCTCTCTCACTATCTATAATGGAGGCATTTGGAGAGGCCGTAAAATAACCCAAAACATTAATTTCGTTTATGTCACTGTCTACTAGTGGTTTATTTTTATTAATTTTGTCTTAAATTTACCAAACTGACGGCAGTTTTTAAGCAATCTTCTTACAATATCACCAGTTGCATTTGGTCGATTTGGATATCTTTCTGCAAAAACACGGCAAGTCCGTTCAACAATTCTATTACACTCGCCGTAAATAATAATAAGATTTAAAAAATCATCATTAGTAAATCCTACATTTGCCATTATTTACTATGAAATACAAACTGGTAAAGAAAACTGTCAAAGCAACACAAAAATTAACGTTCTAACTATCAAATCTTTGACAGTCATGGCCTACCCGTTACTAATGTTGAAATAATTAAGCGTTATGTTTTAACTAAGATAATGAAATATCTCAAAAGTGGTTGGATTTAGGTATAGGGAATACCGATACCAAACGAATTGGCTTAAAAAATACAGCGGAAAATGTTACGACAAAGGAAGGTATGATGCAGAGAGTCTTACTTGCTTTTAATTCTCCTGACCATATTTCCAGAATTACAAGACATAACTTAATGAAAAGGATTCATAAATGTTTAGAAGTAGATGGTGCTAATTTTGAACACTTATTATAAAACTTTATTTGTTTAATATTACATTTAGTTATTTTTGTTTGTAAGTTATCTAATTAAGTTAATACAAAATACCTAGTCAACGTTTTTAATGATATCCACAATTAATAATCCTTTCAGGCTATTGGTTACTTTTCAGAATTAATAACTTACGAAAAAATAACAAAATATCACTTTATATATATATATATATATATATATATATATATATATATATATATATATATATATATGGGAAAGCAAGGATTATAGTAGTCACAGTTCATTTACATACAAAACATTGAAGCATTTTACCTTTTGGGACGCTAAAAATCAATTATATATTAAAATTACGGTTAACAATGGTTATCAAAAAACATGAATTTAATGAATTAAAAAATACCGAGATACACCTCTGCGTGTCTCGTCAGCCTATCTCTAAAAGCAATATTTCTGAAATACAAAACGTAATTGTCTCTTACACATGCAGCATTTTAATTGCATATATAGTTTTTAGCAAAACACCATGGAATTTTTACAACAAATTTCGATGCAAACACAACACAAAAAGCAGTTACATTATCTTAACGTCTACACGTAAACAGTTAAAACACGTGGCTTTCATGTACTCTGGCGACAACTTTGGTGACGTTATCGGAACTGTTCGATATAATTAGTGGACGTCTTGGGTGAGGAAAAAGACAGGATGCGTAGTAGTCAATGTTACATTTCCTCTTTTCTCTAATCTAAGGTTATAACATTCTTTATTGTTTTGCATTGTTCTCGACTTTGTTAGGTGAACTAATATTATATGACTCAACCTTGGCCTCATTCAGTAACTCTCTCTGGTGGTTCTTATTTCTACAATAAAGATTACTATATTGATCTGTAACTATACAGGGCGAATCACGATTCACCACCTATGCCACGGGTTCTACGGCGAAGCGGCGTATAATCGTTAATTTCTAATGCAGTGATATTATGTACGTCAATATGAGCAACGTTTAAAAAATATTCTTAAATATACAGGGTGCTCCAAAACAGAAGCATATCAAAGTTATGTTTTTTAATCGACACACCCCGTATATTATTGCATTTTCGAATTTTACATAAAAAATAAAAAATTAAATATCCTAATAAAATTTAACCCAACAATTTTACTCTTAGTTTTAAGTAAAATACTGTCCCTTAGTCTATGTATTAACCTCTTTACAGGGTGTTCATTTTTTTCAGTTAAATTAGTAAAACATTTATACTGAAATATTCGGCTTATTTTAAATGGAACACCCTGTATTTTATACGTTTATCTTTTAGCGTACTTAATTACCTTTCAACTTCTATAAGTTTCCTATACCTAAACTTTCAAATGTTCAAGTTATTTAATAATTTTTGAAATTTGTCTGTTTCTGTATCATTTGTAGATTGAAATTTTCAAATTCAAATCATAGTGACTTTAATCTAAACGTTTATGAGGTTATTTCTACACTATGTAGATGATAGATTTCAGATATTTGTAATTTACATTTTAACAAATAACGTTAATGTGACTAATCTTGTAAGTTTTGTAGCGTGCTGTGGAATTTCCGGTAACGCATTTCTTAATGTTAAAATTCTGGCATTGGGCGTGACTTTTGACTTTTGATATGATTTTAACCTTTGGTGTATGCTGTGAAAATTGTGTACTTGCTAAACGAGAAGCGTATAAAATACAGGGTGTTCCATTTAAAATAAGCCGAATATTTCAGTATGAATGTTCTACTAATTTAACTGAAAAAATGAACACCCTGTAATCATATGGCATATTGTCCGCAATTATTTCAACTGGAACTCCGTGTGTTGCAAAGCAAGTCTTAAAATTGGAACTTATTTCTTCCGATGTTTTATTTTCAATCGGAATTACCTCCAGCCATTTAGATAAATAATACGACTTTTTCGATACTCACAAATATCGGAAGTGATTTTTTCGAACGGTCTACCTGGTAAATTATGTGACAACATTGGCTGTTTGATATTTGAGGGCCTAAACTTCTCATTTTACATTTTTTAACAAACATTTCAACGTTTTTGTGTAATGTAGCCCCATTAAATGCTTTTTTAGCTCTAGCAATTGACTTATTAAAGCCAGAATGACTTTCACGAACTAAATTCATCATATTTTGTCTTAACAATTGAGGAACAATCATTCGATTATAATAAAATAGCATATTTTCTACCTCATAAATATCGTTTTTTAAAGTATAATAATGTTTAAACCCAATTTGTCTAATTTCAGGCCAATCGTTTTTAGAAGACTACCAGTCATGTTATGTTTCTGCAACTCCTTTTTCTTATTTTCTGATATATTTACTATACTATGGACGTTATGAACAACTTCCAATATGGACTTATCGTTCTCTATGCCCCCCTTTAAAAAAATTCTCGACTATAAATCAGCCACATGCAAATGTTTACATGGCATGTGCCTAATATTCAAATAATATTTTATTAGCTTTAATTTAATCCTTTTTAACCTAGGTGACCCAATATCGGTAGGTGATCAGACCACACTATAACTTTTTTACCGTAAACATAATTCTGAAACTTTTTAATCGAGAATGCTACTGCTAGATACTCTTTTTCGATTTGAGAGTATCCTTTCTCTGTCTTAGTTAAGCTAAGAGAAGCATGGCATATTACTTTGATGTCGTGTATTAGGCAGGATCCTAACCCATTTTTGTCAGTTTGAATCTGATCCTTATCACCACAAAAATTGGTTAAAATTAGCGCATTACTTAACAACTTTTTTATTGTTTCAAAACACATTTCTTGTACATCAGTCCATTTAAATTCTACATCTTCCTTCAATAAACTTCTTAGCGATAGCGTGATTTGCGATAAGTTCGGTATGAAATTTCTAAAATAATTAATTGTGCCTGACTCTTTTTGTAAAATACACAATAACATTATCAATTTCACCGAAATTTTTAAAATTAATCGACTGAAAATATTCTGGTGCTAATGCCAATCCAAAGGGTAAACACTTGAAGCAATCAAATCCAAATGGAGAACTAAATATACTACTTTACTAGACTTCTTGTCTAACTCTACATGGTAAAACCATCTTCACTGTAAAACACCCTTTTACCGACAACTTAGCATAAATCTCCTCAACCGTGGGAATTAAGCAATATTCCCTTTTAATAATTTTATTCAACTAAACCGGATCTAGACATAATCTGAGAGAACCATTTGGTTCTTGAACAATTACTAAATTACTAGCCCACTCAACCAAGCCTTCAGATATTGCTATAATTCCTTCCTTTTCTAATTGATCTAATTTTTCTTTCAATTTTGGCTTAATTACTAATGGTACTCTTCTGGGTGGCTTTACCACAGGTACAGCACTTGGTTCTGGATTTATTTTACGTTTACCTTGAAATTTGCCTACTCCGGTGTAAATCAGAGTTGTGTTCAATAAAACCTTGAATATTGTTATTTTGTTATTTTATTTTGGCTTATACTATGTGTTTGCTTAATTAAATTTAATCATACTGAACAATAATAAAATTTGTTTTGACAAGTCATTAACTTTGCATGGTAAGTTAACCATTCCTAACGCTTCTAGGCTTCTAAAATTACAATGGTCTTAATAATTCTTTCATTATAATTAAAACTTTTTTAAGCATTTACAGGCAACACATTTACTTCAGCCCCTGTATCTAGTTTAAATTTTAACTTGTTACCATTGATTTCAATATTTTCAAACCAACTATTAGAGTTTACATATTTAAAATTGTTATTTCTTAACAGGTTAACTGTACCAAAAATTAGAGATGATTCCTTCTCTTCGGCAGCCTAACCATTTCCACCCTACAGGTCTTTCGAAAATGATTTCACGTCACGACGCCTACATTTTTGACCGTATGCTGGAAATTCGTTAATTCCATAGTGGGTACAGTACCTCCTACCATCAAATTTATTTTTTAATTAATTTTTATGCTTTGGTGTAAAATTTTCACTCGGCATTTTTCTTCGGTCTTCATTTTGTTTTATAACTTGTTTGCTCTTTATCGCACCAACCACCTTTTCACCATCTTGCATATTCCTCAGCTGGCTTTTTATGAATTCACTTGTTCTACAAACTTCAATACATTTTTCTAAATTCAAATCTTCGACGCCCAGTAATTTCTCCTGTAGCTCTCGATCTCTAATTCCTAGCACAATCGTGTCTCGCACCATTTGCTCTTCTGCTAGTTTAAATTCACATGATTTTGCCATTTTCTTGAGGTCTTGTACAAAGTGGCCGATCGTTTCACCTTCGTCTAATACTCGATTGTAAAAAACAAACCTTTCATAAATTATATTCTTTTTTGGATTCGCATAATTTTCAAAATCTTCTATGACTTTGTTATAATCTTTCTTTTCTTCACTGCTTAGCTTAAAATTATTATAAATTTCAATTCTCTCTTCGCCCATTAGATTTAATAGAATGGTAAGTTTCACTTTGCTTTCTTTGGCTAAACTGTTTGTGGCAACCATATATATTTCAAACTGTTGTTTAAATTTTTTTTAAATTTTGGCTAAATTGCCTTCAAACTTAATAGGTTTCGGGACTCTTGACTCCATACTTAAAATTTCTTTGTTCTAGCTTGCTGTGAATACCTAATATAACTGTTCATAACTGTTCTTTTCGAGGTTGAGGATTCACCGCCCGTAACATGGAGCAGTAATACACAGTTATTTTTAACTACAAGTATTTTATAAATAATACGTTTAAATTGATAGAAACATTGTTTAAAAACATATTTAATATAGTGGATAGATTTTTTTCGGAAGTGGCGTGATTGTAAAGTTGATGCTCTAAGAGAATACAATGATAAGTTGAGAAGCTTTTTGAAATCTGGAGTAAAATAGGACTGCCCCAAGCTCGTTAAGATAATTGAAAATTGAAAAGTTGGGGAATACATTCTGGTGAACAAAAGTAGTTTATAATATTGAAATATTGTACTGTTTCAGTGTCTATTTATTATATTGTTAAATTGGGTCTTCCAAAAGTTGCGCCTAGATGTTTTTTTTAAAATAAAACTTGTAAATACTTAGCTTTTTTCTGTGCTTTTTATTTTGATAAAAGTATGGCTCTTAACAATTATATGTGAAGACTATCATCATTTAAATGTTTACATACGAGCTCAGCACGGGCTCTCATACGAACATCAAAATTGTGAAGGAGTCGGTCACACATTGCTATATTAAGTTCATCAATTTCCGTCCGAATATTGTTTTTCAACTGTACAATTGTTGTTGGCTTATCCACATAAACTTTACGTTTCTAAAAACCCCAAAGAAAGAAATCTAATGGGGTTAGATCGTCTGATCTAGGTGACCAGTTTATGTCACCATTACGTGAAATCAATCGACCTGCAAACTTAAGATCGCAATTGCTCAATGTTTTCACGTGTTGTATGACTCGTAGCTCCATCATATTCAAAATAATATCGACAGTAACTGATTTTTCATTTGCATCTTCGAAAAAACTGGACCAATGATTCTACCAACCCAAAAACCACACCAAACAGTGCATTTTTGTGGATGTAGTGTTTTTTTTTGTGAAATTATTCTAGGATGTTCTTCTCCCCAGATGCGGCAATTTTGTTTGTTGTCAAATCCGTCCAATGTGAAATGAGCTTCACCACAAAAGACGATTTTGCGTGAAAAACCACTATCATGTTCTAATAATCAATTAACGAAAGTTCTGCGTTGATTACGATCTGTGGGCTTCAATTCTTGGGTTAATTGCATTTTGTAAGGATGCAAACGCAAATCCTGATTTAAAATACGCCAAACAGTTGATGGATGAATGCCTAACGCCTTAGAACCTCGCGATGTCGATATTGAACGTTCTTCAGCGACACTGTGTGCTATAGTAGCATGTTTTAAGTACAGCTTTCACTTTTTGGTCTAGTAGATCTTTTTCGATCCTCGACAAAGCTAGATTCTTCAAACTTTTTCACTATTCTGAGAATTTTTTACTTATCTGTGCGAATTTTACAATATGTATTTTTTAAAGACCGATCATTCTCATAATAAGTTTGAATAACTTTAATGCATATATTGACAAAACAGAATTTATTAAACGAAGCGAAATGTATGTGGTTTTGTAATCTATTTTCGTATTAAACACTTTCATAAAGCTTATTTTTATCCGCCCCCCACTTCTTTTTGCTCGACAGACAGCAGAGTATGATTCAGTCACCAACTTCTTGCATGTTTCGCTTGTGTCGGTATCAAACAAATTTTGTTTTCAGATCTGTAAGGGCCTGAAAAATTAACTCGGTGTTTATTTGTTTAGTGACTAATCGCCATTAAGAGTTTCGGCAATTTAAGCTCTTTTATAGGCAGTAAACCTTAAGAGCAACTCCTAATTATTATAATCCGTCTGAGAGCTCTCTTATATGGCTTTGGTCCCCAGTTAACATTGGTGTCAAGATATTTTCGCATTGGGCAAAGTATTCAATCCTCTATAACCATATCTACTATATTCTTAAGGTAGCGTGTTGATTTAATCGTTTGGTATAGGCGGTTTGATCCGTAAACGCATGAATGTTTCCTTTTAATGTTGAGCTTTCAATGCGAAATCAATCAAGATCGATAAACTATGGGAAGTAAACTGGTTGAAAATATAGTCTCAAGATACTATTGGCTACTGTTAGCCACCGCGAATAAGAAATTCTTCCTGGATTTCATTTTCATGAGTTGATAGCGCATGAACCTTCGCCTATCGCATGACATATTTCTAGTAAATATAGCTGATCGGTACTGATATCATCGCGATTTTTGGTGTGGTAGTTTGCATTCTATCGCAGAAGATTGAGTGACAAGAAGATTTTCGCAGTCATTTCACACATTTGCGAGAGGACCAGTAAAACTTTCAGGACGTGTTGTGGTAGCATTAAGATGTTGGAAACATGTTTTAAGGATGACTCATTGGCAGGCAATTGGCAAATTAAGCACTGACGTAGTAGTTAAAATACTCTCTCGTTGTCTGATAATACCTAATAGCTACGACTCCTTTAGATCTACCTCGTTCGCTAGCAAATAAGACTATATTTTTTTGAAGATAGTTTTATCGTCACCTGAAGGTCCTGAAATGTGGCATATGTATTGTCACCCGGATTCTTTTACCGAACTGATATGCTCTTCTACCACAGTTTTTCTGCGATTGTCCTGGGTCTTATCTTTGTGACGGTCGAGTGATACACTAGTACAGTCATCATGAAACTCACCATCACCACTTCTAATTATATTTTTAACCACCTCTTTGCGGAGGCCCTGTAGAGAGGCAGAAACGATAGCAGCTATTTACTCGATCAGAAGTTGCATATCGAGCCAATGATCTGATTAGGACAGAGAATGCACTTTCTATGGAGGTGATGGGTGCAGAATTAGAAGATGCTGAATTTGATGATTCTTAAGCGTTTTCGTGCAGAATTTTTTGTTGATGTAAAAAGTTCTTATTTTGATCATGAAAGGTATGGAACTTTTACTCATATGGTCGTATGGACTTTGCAAAGGCTGGGAACAATAATGTGGTCTGGTGAATCACGTTTCAAAGTATGCATGGGTGATACTAGGAGTAGAACAATAAATACAATCATAAACATACAAAGAGGATTGTTTATGAACTAAAGTTAAATTACTTGTCTCTACTATGCTTTGGGACAATTTGTAGGTAATTAGTACATGGCAGACCGTACAGTACTAAGAAGTTGTGAAACAACATATCTAGTGAACCATGGAAAATCTAGAGTTAGATAATAGGCAACGAGTTTCTTAACAAGGCGATGTTGGTACTCCACCATAACAACAGTAAGAGTCCGGATTACTGAAAATAGTCATCAAAGCTTCGCACGTTATGGGATGAATTCAATAATGGTCTAATAGCAAAGGGCGAGTATCGACTTCCAAACTTACTTCGAGTATGTAAGCTATTGAATATTCTACCAAAGAATTGCGAATCATTCAAAGCTAGTATATGATATCGAAAGACAAGAACGCTAATTTAGATAATCAGTTGACTCTACATGAAGGAAATTTTGTTTCTATTAAATCGAAATCTTCCGAAACATTCCCTGCAATTGTATCGAATAACTCTAATTAGTCAAAGAGTTCGATTAATAGGTTGAAGTGTAATTACTGTGGCCAACCTGGTCATTTTGTAAGAAAATGCAAAGAGTGGAGGAAAGATGGATGTCCACCAAAGAAGGCAGCTAATGCAAATTTACTAACTTTAGTTATAATTTTCAATGAAGCTAATACTGTTGAAATAGATGATAGATCGTGGTGGTTTGATAGTGGTGCCACACGATATATGACAAAGTCAAGTAAATACTTTGTTCAGTACACAAAGTTCGATGTTTCAGAGATGTGAAGGCAGCGGGTAAAGATGTTCTCAAAGCATTGAGAAGTGGAAGTATTCGTGTGGATGAACAAGGCCAAAAGAGAATTATTCAACTTCAAGAAGTATGGTTGGTGCTAGATATCAGCAGGAATTTATTTTCTGTTCTTGCAGTACACGATGGTCATCAAAAGAGTCGTTTTAGTCAACATTAGAACATTGTAGTTTTCAAATTGAAAATTCTGATATTGTAAAAGGAGAACCAAGTAAAAATGGCAGTTTGTATCGAGCAAATATAATGGCTATCAAACCTTCTGTAGACCAATCAGCCAATGTAACGTAATTTTGTCAAATGAGTCAATGTTGTCACTATACCACGATCGTTGGGGTCATCAAGATAAACGGGACAAACTCGAGTGTGATTTTGGTATTAAAGTAAATCTAGATGATGAAATATGCGAACCATGCATATATGGAAAGTCGACACGGCTACCATTTGGAACTCGAGAAAAGGCAATCGAATGTGGTGAGCTAATTACAGCAGATGTTGTAGGTCCATTCGTACCATCATTTTCAGGACGTCAATACTTGATTGTATTTAAGGATGCATTCAGCAAGTGTCGTTTTACATTTGTGACCAAACATAAGAGCGAAACAGCAGAATGTTTGAAACCGGTGCTGAATTATGCAAAAGGTGTTGGACATCGAAGATTTTCTATCAGTTGGTGGAGGAGAGTTCGATAATAAAGCGGTGGATAAGGTTCTCTTCGTCTTGAGACGAAGAGAAGCTTCGCCTTATTCACCGGAATAGAAAATAGGGCGAGAAAACAATGGTAGAAATGGCGCGTACATTTTGCTATTCTAAAGTGAACTAGAGGAGGATCTTTATATGATGAAATCCGAAGGATTTTAAGATGGAACAGGTAGAGTTTGCAAATTAAAGCTTAGTGTGTATGGACTCAAACAAGCTCCTAGATGCTGGAATTGTAGTCAGTTCCTTGATAAGCAAGGATTTCAACTTAAAGAAGCTGATCCAAGTCTCTGCATTCGAAATATTAGAGGAAAGAAGAGTATACTTGCGCTTTACGTAGATGATGGATTAGTTGCAACTACTGGTAAACTAGAGTTCGATCTACTACTCTCTCAATTGAGATCTGAATTCAAGATAAGATCATCGAGCGCTAAATTTCTTTGGATCGGAAATTTAGCGATCATCAAATGTTATTAAAATTTCTCAACAATCATATGCGACGAAGATGTTGGAGAAATATGGCTTCTTAGACTGCAGGCCTGTAACTACTCTAATACAGAAACGAACAACTAGAAAATAAGAAATTGATGGGCCAAGCTTTCCTTATCGATAAGTAGTTGGGTCTTTAATGAATCTAATGGTTGGTTCAAGGCCAAACCTAGCGTGCAGTGTTGCATTTCTATCGAGGACCTCGGAAAATCCTGCAAAGGAAAATGTTGTACGTGCTAAACGTGTTATTAGATATGTCGCGGGTACTTTGGTTTATGGTATAACATATCGTTGTAATGGAGAAAACAGGCTGATTGGGTACAGCGATACAGATTTTGGTGGCTGTGAGAGTATAAAACAATCAACATCTGGGGTCCTGATAATCTACGTAGGTGGTGCAGTTTCATGGTTAAGTGAAAGACAAAGTTCTGTTGCTCTTTTTACAACTGAATCGGAAATCATACCGGCATACGAGGCTAGAAACGAAATCGTTCAAAATGCTAATCGAAGAGATGACAGGTCTACTGTTTATATTGATAATTCAGCTTCGGTCAAGCTTTCGTACAATCCTGCACAACACAAGAAGACTAAGTATATTGAACATCGATATTTCTCTGTACGAGAGTTGGTCACCATGCATAAAATTCAAGTTTTACAAATTAGTACAAAAGCACTACCTTTACCAGAAACTACAAGTTCCCTTGACAAAAATGAGAGTTTTATTTTTGTCTTTATTTAAGTGTATTTAATTACTAATATTATATAGGTATGTATGGCAATACTTAAAGTTGTTGTAGGTACTTAAAATTTTTTTTTAACTAAAATATAACTTTGACTAATATCATTGATGTATTTTATTTACAAATAAAATATGTTTTTCAAGTAAACCACAATAATAATATTTAATAATAAAGTGTTGCTATTTTTTAAACACAAAAAACTTAAAATACCCCGCCCCCCTTTAATTTCTTATTTTTTACAAAAAATATTTTTCCCAAAGGACATAATAAACGTAAACAGAAAAGCTCTTCTAGTGCATGAAATTTCATTCGTTTAATTACTTGTTTTTTGTGCTGGAATCGTCTATTTTTATTAACTATCGTTCTCAGTAAAGAGGAATAAATTTGTTAAACGCCTACATACGTCAACAAATAAAACTTTAAAAAAATAAAACATTTCAATCCAAAAATTATTATTTTATTATTCTGGCGTATTCCAAAAATACGTTATGAACGGTGATATTAAATTAAAATTTTCTCTTATTTATAAAGGTAATTTTAATATTAGGCCCCGAAAATCGCTATTGGTTAGGGGATTTTTTTATCCAGCTGAGATTTTGATGAAACCTTTTGCAACTTTCTTATTTAGGCTTATATTTAAGAATGAGGAAGGTTTGGTTCGCGGGAGATGCCCCCTTGCTTTGGAGCAAGTGGGGTAACAGGCACTAGATTGAAAATTAAAAAAAAACAAAAGTGGGGGGTTCGAGGTCGCTGATTACGAATCGAATGTCAAAACAAGAGAAAATTCAAGATGGCGCCTGGAAAGTGGCGTTTCCGAGGGAAAAATCACTACATTTGCAATATTTCTGAATATTATTGAAAAAATTATCTAAAAATCATTAGAAAACGATGAATTACTTATTTTGAACACATATTGGAAAATGAGAAAATTGGAAAATTCAAAATCGCGCCGGAAAACTGATTTTTAGTATTGGAAAATATCACATATTTGTAACATATCCATAAAATTTTTCATGAGAGCGATTAGTACACATTTATATTACCTGGATACGTGATGTTGGAAAATAGGGAAATTCGAAAAGTCAAAATGGCGTTGGGAAAATTTCTTTTATGAAAGAAAAACAGCGTTTCTTTGAAAAATTTCTATGAAAATGATTATTATAAATTTGTATTACTTCGATACATATCGTTGGAAAATTCGGGAAATAGGGAAATTGGAAAATTGAAAATGGCATCAGAAAAGTATCAAACGTTTATTTAAAATTTGATATGTATAGTATGTAAACAACTTAACAAAATAATATGGATCTATTTGTAGAACATTTGATATTTATTTACGACACCCACTAGAATTTGTCTTGCAACCTTTTAAGCATGAACATGAATTGACATTTATAACCGTCACAAGAGCTGCAAGATTGTTTATTTTAACAGGGCGCAATATCTCATTGTCTACTTTCCATCCCAAATCTGCTGGGTTTAAAACATTACCTATCCAAATTTGAACTTGAAAATAGACTCTCTTTAAATGTTCACTAAAAGGATCTAATGTTGGTATTAATGTTGGTAAATCAATTGAAGGCTCTTGTTACGGTTATAAATGTCATTTCATGTTCATGCTTAAAAGGTTGCAAGACAAATGCTTGCGGGTGTTGTAAAAAAATACGAAATGTTCTACGTTAATTGTGAAGGTTATAACTGCTCTAATTCTAAACATATTAATATTACTGATGATACTCAAGAAGATGCTGACAACTGCAGCGGAGATACAGATTCTGAAGAGCCTACAACTGATAACTAAAATTACTCACTATCAGACATTGAATTAGAAGAAAACATTGCCTCTGAGTCCTCTGATACTGAAAGTGACGATAATTATTAATATTT
Source organism: Vesta saturnalis (assembly GCA_036346205.1). Classification (NCBI taxonomy): domain Eukaryota; kingdom Metazoa; phylum Arthropoda; class Insecta; order Coleoptera; family Lampyridae; genus Vesta; species Vesta saturnalis. The sequence goes on along the minus strand of JARFJB010002287.1, from coordinate 3,035,799 downwards.
ACTTAAATATTTATTTAAACGATTTTTTTTTTAAACTTTTTTTATTATAATAAATGAATATTTACTTTCAGTTTATTTTACAAAATATTTTGTATACAATTATAAGTTATATGTCCTCATAAACAAATAAAAATATTTATTTTGATGCAATATTTTGAAAAAATTATTTTTATACAATAAATATTTTTCACACAAATAGATCCATATTGTTTTGTTAAGTTGTTTACATACTATACATATCAAATTTTAAATAAACGTTTGATACTTTTCTGATGCCATTTTCAATTTTCCAATTTCCCTATTTCCCGAATTTTCCAACGATATGTATCGAAGTAATATAAATTTATAATAATCATTTTTATAGAAATTTTTCAAAGTAACGCAATTTTTCTATTATAAAAGCAATTTTCCCAACGCCATTCTGACTTTTCCAATTTCCCTATTTCCCGATTTTTCCAACATTACGTATCCAAGTAATATAAATGTGTACTAATCGCTCTCATTAAAAATTTTATGGATATGTTATGAAGATATGTTATTTTCCAATATTAAAAATCAGTTTTCCCGCGCCATTTTGATTTTTCCAATTTTCTTATTTTTCAATATTTATTAAAATATGTTCAAAATAAATAATTTATCGTTTTCTAATGATTTTTAGATAATTTTTTCAATAATTTTTAGAACTACTGCAAATTTAGCTTTTTTCCCTCGGAAAAGCCATTTACCAGGCGCCATGTTGAATTTTCACTTTTTTCACATCAGATTCGTAATCAGCGACCTCGAACTCCCCCCTTGCCTTTCAATCTATTGGTCACCCCACTTGCCCCAAAGGGGGGCTATATTGGGGCAAGGAGGCATCTCCCGCGAACCAAACCTTTCTAATTCTTAAATATCAGCCTAAATAAGAAAATTGCAAAAGGTTTCATCAAAATTCATGCTGGTTAAAAAAATTCCTATATAAATATTAGTTTTTCCTGGGTTATATGTCATTTTTACCTTCTTGTTGTTTTTCTGTAGAGAAAACAGACTTACGTTTAGATTTTTGAGTTCTTTGATTTTCTTAACTTACGTTATCGTTGTGTACGTATTATGAAACTAAATGATATTTCTTTTTCAGATATCTGCGAACAACATTATTTAGAATTTAATTTTTATAAAGTGGTCGACGCTACAATTGCAACATTACATACTGCAAATTTATTTTTTGAAACATTAAAACCGTGGGAGTTAAAAAAAAACGACCAAAATATAAATCAATTAAATGTTGTATTACATTTAACAATGGAAACCTTGAAAATCTGCAGTATTATTTTATCACCCATAATACCGAATATTTCTGAACGTATTTTGGATAAACTTCGTGTTCCCAAAGAAAAGAGATTATGGGTGGATACAAAATTTCAATCGTGGCAGGATTCCAGTTTTAAAACTGTTAAATTATCTACAGATGCAGCAGTTATATTTCAACGAATTGTTGGAGAGGAAAAAAGTGGAAGGAGGGAGTCTTAATAAAAACATTTCAGTTTTCAATTTTTTATTGTATTTCTATGTACACGTATTTTCCAAGATACACTCATAGTAGGGGTATAAAACATTAATTTTGTTTAGTGATCAGAAATTTGCAGAACAGACTAGTTTAGAGATAAGAATGTACTATGTACAGTACTGGTACTATTTATAACAATTTGTAAATGTTAAAGATATGTTACAATGCTGATTAAAAGTGCAGTGGACTTAATAAATAGAGAGGTAGCTACAAGTACCTAACTATCCTATGTAATTATTTACTACACCCTGTAACTTGAGTCGTCCTTTTTAAGAGCAAAAAATACAATTCGAGATGGTGTAAATGAAATCACAATCGTTTAGGAAGTTTCAAAACATGATATGCTATATACATATTTTTCATGCAGCGCTTTTACGTAAATTAATTTACATTTATGATATGACAAGAATCACAATTAATGACTAGTGCTTTACATATTTGTACAACATTAAAAGTAATTTATTACCATCCATATACTGACAGCTACATTTGTTTTCGTGCTTTCGTAGTTTAGTATTGCAAATCATAACGAAACGTTGAAATACAGAAATGATTTAGTCCAGTAATAAATTGACCGCATTTCAAATTTTTTAAAACATAAATGACACAGCCGTTTATAAAGTCGTTACGCGACCGAGAATAATCTTTGGTACCTTTAGAATCCAGTCTGTATACCTTGGCTATACCATGGTATCCCGAATATTATCACAGTCTTGTCAAATGGCACTTACATCTTCGTCTAAACCGTTTCGCTCTGTAGAATTAACCCTAGTTTGTCGCACAGACTCCGTACTTAAATGTTCACTTGAAAATTCCCTAAAAGACCCATCTCCTTTCGCATTGACAATAACAGTTTTTGTTCCATGATCAGTTATAAATTTATCATTAGTATTTAAGGAAACCGATTCATAGCCACATTTACACCAATCTGGGTAATGAGCGGTTAATATACGTTTAAACGCTTCTCGAAATTCCGTGTTAAATATTGAATAGATAATAGGATTAAATGCTGAATTTGAGTAACCTAACCACGTAAGTATCTTAAAAGTGATATCGGGTATACACGTTTTGCAAAACGCAGCTACGATATTTATACAAAAGAATGGCACCCAACATATTAGAAAAACTCCCATTATAATTCCAACGGTGACAGCAGCTTTGTGATCGCTAACATGGTATGGAGAACTGTGATGATTATGCAAATGTATGTGAAGAGCTTTATTCTTTTGTTTTAAACTCTTTTTGGTGTCTGTGTTTCCAGGAATATCTATGGGTCGCGTTATTGCCCTTATGTTTTTTACGTGTTTTTGAGCATAGCAGTATAACCTGCAGTAGATACCTGGAAAAGAAAAAAATAATTAAACTAACCTTTATTTACAACAATAGTAACAACTGTGTGTTAGCAACAGAAAATAATAATTATAATTCGATAAAGCATTGTTGATACTTCACAGAAAGGATGTTAAATGTGCCATGTCCAACAGTTTATCCTTTCCTTAAAGAATTCTTATAGATTTAATTTTAGCAAGAGAAAATGTATACAGAAAATAACCTATAAATATATATGGTATTATAGTCACGAGACAGAGCAGTTTCGTCACTAATATTAATACTGTCAAAGGACGCTGATGTCAGATTGTGAGAAATAACCATTTAACAACTATCAAATCTGAGCTTCAGGGGTTATGTTTATTATATGACAATAATAAAATTTACGTTATGTTATGTCAAATGTTTAACGTCTGAAATGCTTGACAGCACCGGACAGAATTGCCAACATAAATCATCGGTTCTATCAGCATCCTCTCGTGCACAGTAAGCGTGTTCTAAAGGTGGTAATGAAACAAAGTTAGTTATGACGCAACTGGTCTGACTCATACAAATTGGTATATCTGAATCAGTTAAGTACCATTCACAACCACTTAACTTAGGAAATTCTAAAAATTAAGATCAGATAAACAGCACAGAATGAAATGACATTCATTCACATCCACTTAAATTTACGTAACGCACGGAAAAGATGAATTTTATTAATTGTACCAATCGGGGGCATCACCACTCCACCATCAACATTGATAGCTGACATAACACTTTGACATGTGGTTGACGCGTTGGTTATGGTTAGGTTATGTTTTATTTCACTTTGTTCGGTAACATCAAATACTTCACGTGCATTTTTGACTGGTTGTTGCATTCAATTCTAACGTAATTGTGAACAGAGAGCTTTTCGTTATCGTACGTTAGTTATAATTTTTCGTAAGTTAAAGTGGTTGTGAATGGTACTATAAGCTTGATTACTTTTTTTATCTGTCAAAATTTGTCTTTCGTATAAATTCAACCAATCTCAGTGCAAAAATCTAGAAAATATACCGAAAATAATTTCAGCGAAAATTTGTTTGAAAGCTGAAATGGCAAAAAAGAAAACAAAATCATTCGTTTTATTAACCAGTAAATTATGATTTAACAATATAGCAAATCCAATTATAACTTGACTTCTAAACTTGATATTACACATTGGGTGTTCATAGAACGTTCATGCCAAATAAAATTCGTGATCATGTAAAGCGCCGGTAATTTATTCTAGTTTTTGATAACTCCTAGTTTTGTATCTACAATGACCACTCGTCCAAGCAGTCATGGTCACTCATAATCCAAAAACCATTCGTTCTCTCAGCTCGAAAGAATGGTTACTTATGTTATTACTTATGATTATTTCATCAATCAAGTTACATTAATTTATTAATGTTACTTGTTCCCATTTGTAAATTTTTGTACACACTTATTTTTGTAATAGCTTTCTTAATTACTTTATTATTAGTTTGTGTACTTTTATAAAATAAACTTACATATCCATAGAAAAATATTAAATAATTAAACTTTCTAATATTTTTATTAGTGTTTCCATGAATAAATGAGAATTCAACTTCTTTAGCATTAATTAGGAATAACTACATTATTGAAATCACATTAAATCTTCATCTATTAATTACACTCACATTTTTTGTATGGAAAATATTGTTGCATAAACAAGATATTTCTGAATTATTACAAAGAGGGAATATTACTCTTTCCAAAATATAAGTTCACAATAACAACCGAATTTCGTAATTATTCTGATTACTTTCCATAGAAAGGTCGTACATTATCCTTGCCAGGAATGTTTACCGCTACGTCATCATATACAATCTTGTGGTGTACTATGGAAAACATGAGTCAAATCTATATTAGTTATAGTAAATTCTGATTAGAAAATATACACCGAAATGACAGCATTTAAAGTTGCACAATTCCAAAATACAATTACTTATTTATTGATTGAAAAACAATATCCTTGAAATCTAACAGGTATTTGGTACGTTATTTTTGCAGCCTGCATGTTATACAGGTTATAAGTTTATAACGCACAACTGCCATATAACAAACAAACAATCTTAATACTTCGTGTCCATAGCTTCTTATTATTTCATCTTTTTTGTATTTGAAGTGACTTAATTAAACCATACAGCTTGGTTTTGAAGAGTGTGGAATCGTGACTGATGTGATTCTGTGTCAACCAGGAAACCATATTGCCTTTTGCCCAGGATCAAGTTAGCAAGTGTTCAATCAGCCATTTTTTTAAATATGTCCTCATTAATTTCACTATGATAATCTTCCTTTAACGATCTTGATGCAAATAACAGACCAGCACCTTGTACAAACCCTCTGGCGGATCCGGCGTGAATAACAATAAATCTTTTGCCATCGTAGCCGTGAGGTTTTCGTATACCCCTAATATCTTCATCCTGCCACGATTTTCTGGATTTCCTTTGGAGTAGATCCACGTTTAATCCATAAATACTGTTTACCGATGATTAGGTGGATTGATCTGTTTAATGCATTGTATTTAATTCGCATTTCTTGTAATTTTTTTCCAGTAAAGCTCTACGGTTAGAGTCTTTTTTGAATTTGAATCCTAACGACTGGATTGCACGATGAAGACTTCTGTCACTTATTAATATGCGACTGTTACGAATTTCTGCATTTAAATCTGCAACTGTGACATGTTTTTTTTGTAAATAAATTAGTATGTCAAACATGTGTAAAAGATTGTGACGTAATATTACTCACTTTGTGCATACATATTGTATAATATTGTATAATGGATGCTTCAGGTAGATCGTCAGATTTTGTTTTCTTGCGTGGCCGTTTTTTACCCAGACTTGTTAAAACAGGATTAAATGCAGCTCGAGGCTTGATATTTCTCACCGTCTTATCAACGCGCTTGCCACATGCTGTAATTTCGTGATTGTAATGAATTAAGATAGAAACACTTATTGTCACACTTCTTCGACAGCAGATACTAAAATCAGGGAACCTCCGTTTTATTTCTCCTTCTCGACATACTGCAGTAAATTTAACACAAACTGCTGTGCTTGTGTCTGCAAGGGTTTACCCTGTGCAGACATTAGGATGGCAGAGACTAAAATGAATAGTAAGAAAGGCGTAAATGAATAACAAATGAAATAGTTCTAGAAAGAACTGATTTGAAGTATGTAATAAATGATGATTAAAAGAAGTAAATGTAGGAAAGTCAAATGACAAACAAACAAATGGAGGTTATTTAATATTAGTCAAATGAGAATTAAGTTCATATGCATATAAAACAAATTCTTTCGCGTTTATAGGTTTACTCTTTCTACGACATTCGCTTATTCAATACCGTATGTCGATTTCGTCAAATGCACTACGAATGTTCACCATCTTTATTTAATTTACTGTTTTATATGAGAAGACAGTATAAACAGATTGGATAGCTAGATTCACAAATTAATAACTTAGCGATAAACATTCCTGGCGATGATAATATCTACTCGTATATAATATAAACTCTATTACTATCTCTTTGCTATCTCTTTTTGGCGCAGATGTAAAATGCTTATAACGTAGAGCGCTCTTCTTAGATCACTGCAAGTGGTCAAAAAACTAAATACACTTACTTTCTAACCCAAATGCCATGTTTTAACATCACAAAGATATACAACCTCACGAATAGTATTAATATAAGCACTGATCCGTTTTTGTAAAATATATTTTATCTATTATAGTAACACAATCCCCGTAAATTAATTCTTATGAACTTTAGTGATATTAAGGATGGACAAAACGTGTAAAAACGAATACAAGTAACTTCTACGTATGGAAATGGAAAGTTTATGATGATTGCATATCATATCAGTGTAACTCGTATTAATTGTAGATCAGTATACTATTTACATGTTTATCAAAATTAAAAAATAATGTTTTATCTCGATACAAAATTGTACAGAAACTAAAATTGTAAAACAAATCAACCAATAAACATTACTTAAATAACGAACAAAGTTGATAAATTACTGGTATTATTTAGATTAAACGTAAATTCTGAGTTCAACAGATATACATCAATCAATTGTATTTGAGCGTGTATTAAGACCTACCCTAGAGGTATTTCAGCACGTAATAGAGTATTGATTTTCTTAACCGTTAAGAATGGTTTTGTATTATAATAGTTAAACCTGTAGTATTTCGTAATAGAATTGGAACGAAAAATATCTAAACGTATTATTTTGTTAAAATTATGCACCACACCAAATTCAAGTTTAAAAATAACTGTGTTTAACATTCTTTTACTTTTTAAATGTACCTAGTATTGTTTATTATTTATCATTACGGGTACTTTTAATGATCGCCCAAACATTTTACATGTGGAATATACATAAAGTTGTCAACATAGACGATGTCAAAAGTAATTAAGAACAACGCACAAAGATCGTATAGATGTCACTAGCGTCCATTCCTCCAATGTTCATTTTTACAATAAGAGAATAACAGAAATATTACATGATAGAAGCATTTAATGAACTGTAAAACAAGCTTCTAGGAATTTCCACCAGGAAATGAAAAATCTTGTAATGCAGGGGCTAAATAGCGTTAATTTAACTTTAACATTCAACATTTAAGATAGAATTAGTCCAAATAAAATCTTTTAATAGCAAAAGCAATACTAATTTTGTTCTAAAAGAAGGGAAATTATATTTGAATACACCGAGAAAGTCGAGTGGTATTCGATCAGATTATATTAGGGTGGCCCATAACAAATGTCGTTTTTTTTTAGTTTCTTATTGAGCCCTTCTGCTCCTATCTAGAAAACATTTTATACGTTAATGCTATGCAGTATTAAAAGCTAATTAAGCAGGCGAATGTCCCCGTCTAATGTTCTTCTGATATTCTTTTGTTGCTAATTAGCAATAGACGTCAAAATGGCTGACGAAAAATACGATATTTTAATACTGTTGCGTCATTACTGGAACGTTTCTGCAACCGCCGCAGTTAAAAAAATATGCGAAGTGGAAGGGGAAGGAATAGTGAACATTCGTACGACGCAGCGCTGCTTTCGAAAATTTACTGGCAGAGATACAAGTGTCAAGAGGACACAAGGTTCTGGTCGGCCCAACTCGTTAAGCAACGCTGAACTTCGAGATGTTGTTGAAGCAAATCCATCGACAAGTACCCGTAAGTTGTCAGCAGAACTTGGGTATTCCAAAGAAACGGTAAGGCGCCATTTGAATCAACTTGGAAAAGCCAATATACACTGTAGAGATGTTCCTCACGACTTAACGCTAGCAAAGGCAGAAAGGCGAGTTCTTGTTTGTGATCAACTGCTTTCCAATCCTTGGGATGAACGTTTATTTAAACGGATCGTTACTTGCGATGAAAAGTGGATTTACTTCAATAATACTGGCATAGAAAATCAGTGGATTACTGTTGCATAACCTGCATTGACGGTTCCCAAACGAGAAAGGTTCCAAAGGAAGGTCATGCTTTGTGTATGGTGGAGTTTTGAATGGGTTATTCACTTTGAGTTGGTCCCTGATGGGCAGATGATTTATGGTAACCTTTACAGTCAACAGTTGGATAGGATGCATAATGCTCTAAGTCGGTGTTACTCAGAGGACGGGCAATACTGCAACAAGACAACGCCAGATCTCATACTGCAACTGAAGGTCAACAAAAAATTAGGGAATTGAATTTGGAGCTTCTTCCTCATACAGATTATAACCTGGACCTTGCGCCTTCCGATAATCACTTATTCCGAACGATGGCGTACTTCCTTCGTGGACGGAATTTTACAAGTGTTGAGGAAGTTCAAGCTGCATGCCGAGAATGCTTTAATTCCAAAGATGCTACATGGTACTGTCGTGGCATTGAAGACCTTGCAGAAAGGTGGCGAAAGATATTATTTTACAATGGTTTATGCTTTAGTGAATAAAAGTTTTCATTTGTTATTTATTGTAATTATAAACTGTACGATTATTATAAATTACCGTAGTTACCGTACTTAGTTGCTGTCTTGACTGACATCTCACAGCTAGTTTAATATATTTCATTAAAGGAGCAATGAAAATACGAAATCGGAAACACCAAATCGAGTATACCCCGTCGTTAAGGCAAACAAGCCGTGTTTTCAGGAAATACGTTTTTGATTGGTTCAAATTTTAAGAATAAGCTATGCTGATTGGTTAATGTTACAGAAATGGTATAATCGTTGAAATAACAGCAGGTTAAACAAGAGCTTCGGCGCATTAAATGCGTGCGTATAACTTTTATCAAAAGGCTTTTATACTTAATTGTTTAGTATAAAAAATTTATACAAGTATCATATGAACGATAAAAAATAAATGAACGTAGTAGAACTATTAAATAACACTATTTGGGAAAAATGGTGTGAATAGTTATTTATTTAATCGCAAGCTTTCAGATACTCTGCCCTTCGTCAGGCGTAATATGAAAGTGACAAATGTTGACAACGTAACATCAAAATGACAAATATTAACAAGGTAACTAGAGAATTAAAATTAAATCACTGTTGTAAAAGTTTCAATTCTTGAAACTAGACATCCAGATATCGGATAGTCCATATCCATTATCTGTGTTGAAGTTCTTAGGCTGTTACGGAATTTCAATAGCTTCTCGAATTTTCCTTGTATACCAATTTCTATCGTTAGCCAGAATTCCTGTGTTTCCAAATTTTATATTCTGCAGTGTTTAAGGCATGTTGAGCAATTGCTGATTTAGTAGGATGAAGTAAACGTAAGTGCCTTTTGTGTTCTGTTAACCTGGTTCTTCCAGTTTCACCAATGTAGACTTTACCGCAAGAGTGCGGTAATTCGTAAGCACCACATGTATGTATTGGTATGTGGTCTTTAGCAGAATTCAGAAAATTTCGAATTTCAATACTGCTTTTTGTAAGCTACTTTTATATTATACTTTTGTAGTATTTTTTACCAATTTTATTCGTTGTGTTTGTAAAGAAAGGTATTTTGGCAAACTTATTACATTATGCCTTTTCAAGATAGTTTGATTCATGTTGCAGTTTATCTGGATGACAAATATTTGTGGCACGGTTGTACAAAGTTTGTATCGTACTGAACTTTTATGCCGGATGATGGTGTGATAAAGGATTAATATAATGATTTGTATTAGTTGGCTTACGATATACGGAATGTGTTAGGCTTTGATCTCGTTGTGGTTGAAATGTCATTCTAATAGTTATAAGGTGTCATTCATTGGTACTTTGAGACCAAGGAATCCACGTCAAAACTAATTAACAAATCATCTGGGGTTAATGTTAATTACGAACGTCCTAAGTTTAATTAACGAAATACCAGCATGTTTCCTCGTATGACACTTTTAAACGCCCGCCTTAAAATGGATTCCATAGCTTAATAAACACAATATAATTAAAATGCAACTTAACCGAGCTAATTATTTATAATATTGCTCATTCTGTCTTTTGCACTTTCTAATTTTTAAAACTGCATACGTGTGAATGTTTAGATGAAATGTAATAATTATTTAATTTTGGTTTTTGAAAGAGGTAAGCAAAGGAGTGACTGTGAAATCCGGTGCCCCGGTAAATTTAGACCATATTGGCATCGGAGGATCAAGTGATATCGGTTAAAAATATTTCTCATCACGAATATACCCACTGGTCAAAGAGCAGGAAGAAGGAAAAGTTAACGTGTTTCCTTTGATCTGCGTGAGCAGGGCGGGGTGCTTGCGCATTTCACTCTCTTTCAGACAGAGTGATGGATTCCCAACATACATACATTATTTATGTATGCATGGTGGGAATAAGGTTGAGTGCGGTCAGGAGAGGATCGAAAGGGGCCAAGTTGGGGTTATGAGGGGAAATTTCTACCTCAGAATTGGTGCAAATAGCCACACGGGATGTGCGTACACCCAGTGCTAATGCCGTTATATGTGTATGAGGAAAACGCTATAAAAAAACTCAACACAGAGTAGACGGTAACGGGGACCGAACTCATTTCCTCACGATCGATAAGTAGAACCACTGCGCCACCAGCTCGGTAAAGGGTAGGCTTATGTAATAATAAATGCAAAAAACCTTCGATGCCGATGATTACAACGTCTGTTTAGGTAAGCGGCTATTAATGGTGAAAAATGGTTTCCTTTGGTCATTAAATATTAAATGCTAGGCGATTTGTAGTTACAAGCAGTTGTTGATCTAGGGGGTACATAAGAACGTACTTTGCCCCCGCCCTCCCTCGAAGAGTAGAAAATGCACCGAATAATGTGGTCAGAAGTATATCTTTGAGCTATTCTTTGTTTGAATGTGTAATCAACCCTTTAACCCGTAACGTGCCAAACTCGAATATTGCAGTGCTGTTGAAGACTGATGACTATTTAAGTTGTATTGATATCCTAATCTATTTTTCCTCTTTAAGTTATGATTTTTAAAGCCTTAAGAGATACTCAGGTACCTTAGAAAACGTATTTAATTATTTTTATCAAAAAAAATTCAAAATAGAGTTGTTTTGTTGGAAAAAAGCATGTTTTTGAGATCAGGTTACTAATAAATAACTACTACATTTGTCACTTGAAGAACTGAAAAACTCTATCACTAGAGTGTATTTTATACTTGCTAGATACCTCGATCGCCAGAGATTTATATCAATGTTGACCCGGTCAAATACCGAATCCGTTGGCTTGACCTCACCTTCGCTTTTAAAAAATCAGTGTAGTCACTCAAAAGCACTTCTATCGCGTACCTCTGTTCGTGGTTGCTTGCCAGATGACTAGTTTCTTTACCGTGAGTTTTGCTCGGCCTATAGAAAAGGTCCCCTTCCTATGGTTTTTAATGCTATTACTGCTTTCACTGTCTCATCACACCACTCCATAACTGATCAGATCATATCCTTGGTGCTGGTTCTGGGAGATATTATGTTCGCAAAGTATACTATTGGAAAATACATGGAGGCTACATCACACCATTCCAGAACTTATCGTATCGTATCCTTGGTGCTGGTTCTGGGAGATATTGTGATCGCAAAACATACTATTGAGAAATACATGGAATCCACATTTTTTATTCCTTATGTGTTTCATGAATGTTTTCTAAATTTCTCTTGTTATTTATACGTCTGCATTGAGGCTTCAGATTTTGGTCTAAGTGCTGCGTAGTTACCTACTGATGCATAAGTCGATATAGATATTCGTGATTTGTTGTGAATGACCAAGCGTCATTATTCAACAGTTAAAACGGATGTCTGGCCATTGAAAAATTCCGAATAATATTTTATCTTTTACTGAAATGGGAAGCACGTCGTTATACAGAAAGTTCTCTCTCACACAACTGTAATTATCCTCTTATCTCTGAATCTTATACGTGGACTTCTTTTCGAATTACCGACCCTTGTTATTTACTTACAACAAATCGTGTTACTCCTACTCAAAAGAGTTTTTCTTCTTGGCTTGTTTGGATTGACTTCTTTACAAACGTGTTACCGACCTTCTGGAGAAAAATATTCTATCGTGCTGCCTGAATCACATGACTCTCTCAGCGATTAAATTGATGTCCGTGATTCAAGCTATTCCTGCTATCCGTCTCTACGTGCTATCGTATTCAGTCGCCGTTCCCGCAAGTCCTCGGCATATAATCGGTATATTTTTTGTAGTCGTCACGTAGATTATGATTCGTTTAAAAAATAAACCCGATAACACTTTTCAACATTTTAGTTACAAACTTGCTCTAAATCTCTTTGGTATATTGCTCATAAAGAGTAGTACCTCTCTTCTGTAGGTGAGTCGTACAGAGTGTTGCATTTCGCTGATATGTGATATGCGCTTATTAAAATAACAGTAATATACACAATGCCAATACATAAATAAATAGTTGCTGAATATGAGAAAATAAATAATTCTGTTTAGATTTCTGACAGGGATTTGTTACTAGTGATCCATCGTCACCATGTAAATGTACCAAACGATATGAAACTAAATGCTTCCTCAGAAATACAAGCGAATACAGCACTATACGAGCGCGGACTTCTAATAGTATTGTTAAGTGTTTAAAAGAATTATCTGCACCGCAGACTTTAGTTTTTAGGTAAGTGACGAAAACTCCCAATAAACTGAATGTGTCGACAGACACTGTAATAAAATTGTAGTTACCTGTATTTTAGTTTTGTGTTTTAGTTTTTTTTTTATTAAATTAAAGCGCACATTAGTTGTCATCTTGACAAAGAAAATTTTATTGTACTACTGAGGGTAAGCGTGATTATATTAGCTCATACGAAATTAATATAAATGATAATTTAATACCTTGCAGTATAACACAATCTTGTTACTTGTTAAACGTACAAAGCTCTTTTGATTTTATTCTTGATGCGTTTGACATTTCATACTTGTAATGTAACATACTTTAAGAAGGATGCTTGAATGTAATTATGAAGCATAGGGGTATGAGTATATAAAGCCTCTCTGAGAAAAGCCAATGGTGCAGGACATATTTCAATGTTTTATCCATAAACATAAACTAGAAATTTTATACTATTCGTAAAATTAATATTAGATGCAAAAATGACTTTTATATGCATACCAGGTGGGTCGCATAATTAGATATACATCAAGACTAATATTGTTAATGCACGACGCGCGTGTTTGTTTTAGTAAATATTTAAAAGACAGCAACAAAATAGGGTTATCTTGATGTTAAAAGATAAGCGCGATAAAACGGGGAGAATATACCTGTGATTGCAGATTTTTTTGCACCTAGTATTTAAGTTGGGATGATAACGGAATACTCTTTAGTATCGATTAGCGTTTCGAAATAGAAGGTCAGTTTAAGCATCCCTTTTCTGCAATAGTAGCGGGGCCATCTGGTTGTGGGCAAACCGTATTTTATCGTTGATTTTCTAAAAGATATCGAAACTGTCTGTGATACAGCTTTTGAAAAAAATATCTGGTTTTACGGCGAATGGTAGCCATTATTCAAAGATCTCTCAGTCGATTTTCCGAAAGGATTACCTGATATGGAAGAGTTTGACGGTAAAAAACCGGTCTTAATAATAATTGACGATCTAGTACGTGAGACTAATGGTTCGGTGGTTGATATTTTACAAAGGGTTGCCATCATAGAAATCTAAGCATGTTTTTCTTAACGCAAAACATATTTCATCAAGGACGTGGACAGCGAGATATCTCTCTCTCTCTCTCTCTCTCTCTCTCTCTCTCAACGCTCATTACATAATCTTGTTTAAAAATCCACGTGACAGGGCACAGATAAAGCATTTAGCAAGGCAGATTTCACCTGACAACCCTAAATTTTTAGAGACTGCGTACCAAGATGCTACTATCTAATCCGCGCGGATATTTATTGTTCGATTTAAAACAGAATATACCGGATGTGCTACGCTATAGAACAAACATATTCGGGCCTCAAGGTATTTGCCATGTATAGCAAAAAAGGGTTTAAGCCTCACAGATTACATCATATATGATGGTTGACGCTTTAATCCAAAACACCGATATCCTGCACGCATTAGCCCGATTAAGTAAAGGTCAGCGTGACGCTTTATTCAAATGTCTGGATAGTAAGCATGTGAAATGCATTTGCGAGTGTGCACATTACATTTTCAAAGGTCGTGTACCTCTGTCAGCGACTCTCTCAACATAAGCACACTTTAAGGCGGCTGGCACAGAGAGGTGCATCTATAAAAAAGAAGAAACAGTTTCTCATACAGAAGGGCGGCACATTTCTACCGCTCCTGTTAGGACCATTACTTAGCGGAGTTCTGGGTAATTTGTTTCAATAACTATGGACCACAATCTGAAGAAGATGATTATTCTACCTATGGATTTTATTCAGCGTCTGCAAGCGCCAGATGTCACGCAAGACAACATATTAACGCAGTTGGGTGACGACATGGATAAAGTATTAAAAACCAAAATGACCGACCGTGACAAATGGCAGCAGTACAATCAGATTCTTCAAAGATATCTACATTTTTCCAATCAGTTACGTCAACCCGCTAGTGTAACAATCAGCGGTGATGATGAAGATGATATTAGGGTTCGCCGAAACGCAAAAGTCTGGCAGACGACGAGACTGTATCAACACTGCCTGGAAGAAAGGCACTGATTTCTTGCGTATACTGAATGCGGCCGGTGATGTATTTTGGGATAAAAGGGGTACTGTCACAATAAAAGGAGAGATCATCCATCATTCTAACATAATCGATCTGACAGCGAAAAACTACAAACCCACACGGCTGGCGACAGTTTGCGACGTACATTAAAGAAATAAATATACCACGAGAGTTTATCGGAAATACTCGAGGACGTGATGTTACTGTATCACCTAACATTGAACCGAGTCTCACAACTATAGGTGAGAATTACGATGCCGATAGTGAATCGAGGGAAACCCCGCGAAGATCCTTTCGAAGAAGAAGACTTTCACTAGATTGGAATACGTGGAAAACGTAACATGGATGATGTATACCATGATCCAGAGCATCCAGCAGGGTTTGCGGGTATAACACCTTTACTTAGTGATGTAAAGGGTAGATATGGTGACCTAAAAAAATGGTTGCAGGCTTAGGAGGCTTATACGGTTCATAAACCTGTCACAAAAAAATTTCCGCGAAATAAATATATTGTGCGCAACATTTACGAACTGTGGCAAGCGGATCTTTGCGATATGCGAACTTTAAGTAAACACAATAGTAGATACAACTACATACTAACGGTTATTGATGTGTTTAGCAAGAGGGCCTGGACGAGGGTTCTTAAAACGAAGACAGAAGCACCTGTAATTCAAGCATTCACCGATATTTTTAAGGAAAGCGTTAATACACTGAAAAATCTGGCGATTAGTGTACAAAACTTTTTCAAGAAACAAAATATCAGTTTCTATGTAACAAATAACCCTGATATAAAAGCATCTGTAGTTGAAAGATTTAATAAAACATTGAAAACAAAGATGTGGCGTTATTTCACCTACAAAAATTCCTACAGGTATGTATGTGCTCCAAAAACTTGTGACTGCTTACAACAATAGCCCTCATTCAACTATAAAGATGGCCCTGCGGCTGTAAACGATGAAAACATTTTGGAAGTGTGGAATAATCTGTACGCTAAAGACTTAGGCACATCACGCCATAGCAAATATAAAGCTGGTGAGCATGTTAGAATCGCCAGAACTAAGTACACCTTTGAGAAGGGATATGAAACGAACTGGAGCGACGAAGTTTTTACAATTAGTGCAGTTGTAAAAAGAAGACCTCCAGTTTATCACATAAGCGATCTTAATAACGATCCTGTTGCGGGTACCTTTTACGAGAAGGAGTTGCAAGTTGTTACGGTTGATAAAGATTTTAGCAGAGAAGAGGGGCGGGCGACATAAACAATACCTGGTCAAGTGGCCTGGATACAGTGACAAATTTAATAGCTGGGTGTTAGCTTCGCAGCTGAGAGATATATAAAATGGAGTTTTATCTTACCTTATTAAGTAATAGTTCTATGACGTATTTTCCCAACAATATGACGTCAAGTTTTATTACACAACTGACAAAACGAATAAGATTAACAGACTCATGGGCTGTAGGCATTTCGGAAATTGAGTACCCTTTTTCTTTTGTCGCTGTAAGTGCGACAGACAATTTAATTTATTATAGAACTGATCCACCCGCAGGAGAAGAGGATGTATTACACGACAGCGGGAAAACCATTTGTATTGAGGACGGATGGTATGTGTTACGTTTCGCCTCGGGGAATTATGCCAACAATGAAGGAATTGCCAGCGAGCTAAGTAACCACAAGCTAATAAGGAAATTGCTAACAATCGAATACCATAATCTAACTAAGCGCGTCACCACGAAATTAAAACCTCGTTTAGCCTTACAGCTGGGTTATCGGCCGTATGAAAACATAGCTATGTAACCAATACCCCGCACCCCGCTAGTATAAGCATAGGATTACCAACGCAAATGTTTGTTTACTGCGACATCGTTGAACCGCAAATTATGGGGGATATTTCATCACACATCATTATGCGTATAATAAATATTACTTCTGAAAACTACGCGTACAGAGGTCATAAGGTGTGGTTTTTTGGCCTACACACTACATACCCGTGATGACACGGCAATTTGAAAACATTGAGATTAATATAAAAACGGACACGGGCGCAGCAATGCCATTCGAGTTTTGGACGTCGTGTCTGAAGCTACACTTTAAGAAAGTGAAATAATGGTTTGTTCTTATAAACAATATTATATTAATCAGGCCGGTAACGGCATTGGATCTACGTACAGAGGCGCACCATATCAGCGTGGTCACGGAATAGGAAGCTAGCTAGGTGGTATATTTAGAAGTATAATACCGTTATTTAAGTATGGTGCAAAGGCCATTGGAAAAGAGACTCTCAGAATGCGTGCTAATATTCTTGGTGACCTCACAGAAGATCGACCTGTTAAGGAATCGTTTCAAGAAAGATTTCACGAGGCAGGTAGAAATCTTAAACGTAAAGCCGATGAGAAAATCGATAAAATGATGGAGAGTTCGGGCTATAAAAGAGTCTGGCCGATAACAACCAGTCTCTATCGAGAGCTGTTGCCGTTAAGAAGAAGAAACCTACTTACGACGATATATTTTCAAGGTAATGGCTTTTCTACATGCTCAATCATGTGAATGCGTCAAGTCCGATTTGGATCTGTTCGCTTTACGTCAACGCAGACAAGTATCAAGGGTGGTGAATGGGTATTTTACAAGCCATTATCAGCTCTTAGTGATGACGCCCTAATAGAATTTGTAGTTACCGGAAATGGAAACGATTACATAGATTTAAGTCAGACCATGTTGTACATCATAGCTAAAGTTCTGAAGCAAAATGATACATCACTTACTGATGAGGATGTTGCATCACCAGTAAACAATTGGTTGCATTCGATTTTCTCTCAGGTGGAGGTTTATTTAAATCAGAAGATGGTGTCACAACCAAAAAGCACCTACGCCTATCGCTCATATATCAAAACGTTGCTGAATTATGGAAAGGAGGCCAAGAGTTCACATCTAGGTTGTACCTTATGTCACAATGATACAGCTGGGCAGATGAATACACTGGGAAACGCAAATAACGGTTTCTCGAAGCGTCAAATACTTGCAGCGAGCAGCAAACAAATCGAGATGATTGGTCACGTGCACTCGGATTTGTTTAATCAGGAAAAGTTTCTCATAAGCGGTGTTGAATTAAACACTAAATTTGTACGATCAAGAGATACCTTTAGTCTAATGGCGGCGCAAGGTTCAAATTACAAGACGCGAATTATGGACGCTAGTTTACTGGTGAGACGTATGCGAATCAATTACACCATTCTAATTGCACATGCTAAAGCTTTAGAAACAACTGCGGCAATATATCCTGTTACAAGGACCGACGTAAAAGTGTTAACTATACCTACAGGCATACAGCGAAAATCATTGGATATCTTCCTGGGGCAGTTACCTAAACGATGTTTCGTAGGTTTTGTCGTAAATAAAGCCTTCAACGGTGATAACCCCTCAAATCCATTCAATTTTCATCACAGTAATATTAATTACATGTCGTTATATATGGACGGTCAACAAATTCCTTCTAAGGCCTTACTACCAGACTTTACAGACAATGGTTTATATGTAAGGGCATATCACACCTTATTCTCCGGTAAGGAAATTAATCTTTTGAATGATGGCAAAGATATATCGAGAAGCGATTACCCCAACGGCTACTGTTTAATGGCTTTCGACCTAACCCCTGACTTGTCTGCAAACGCTATCACAGACTGGAATTTAGTTAGAAACAGTTCCCTTTGCTTAGAAGTCGGCTTTGAAGAAGCTCTCGTAGAAACCGTTAACTTTTTGGTGTACACCGAATTCGATAACGTGATTGAGATCGATAAACATCGGAACGTGGTTGTGGATTTCGCCTGTTAAAAGGGACAGCTCTAGATTACAAACTTCAGTATCCAGGAGCAAGTGAACGAAGATGGACGCATACTTGGATGTACAAGGTGTTGATAACGAATTTGTACCGAAAGAAATTGCCGTGATTACAGATCATGGTTCGTTACTGCTGATGCTGATATGGTCATCACGAGATTATTTTATATCAAAGCCCATGTCAAGACATAAGGTATTTAGAGGACAAATATCACGGCTTGATGTGGCGGTCAGGGTATGTGCCATACAACGATTTCCAAGAGGAGCTGATAAGAACTCTGCTGCTGTTTAACAGAATTCACGTTAAGGGTAGTAAAAAAACAACAGTTTTTAAGATTCCTTGACAAACTAATACTAAACTTGGACGAGATTTGTTGTGCGTCGATTAAAAAAATGAAAAAGGAAGCAAAGGCGTATAGTTGTTTAAACCATAAGATCGAGGAGCCTATGTGTGCTCTGGAAAACGCATTACTACTAAAAGACTAGGCGCACACCGCCTCCAAAGAGGTATGCGGTACAAGTGTTGAAATGTTTGAAATCGATCCCCAGCCACAAGAATATGTATGTGCTTCTAATCAGCTACCTCGACGCGCACCCTAGACCTTGTGCAATTATTGTGAACACGGATCCAGCAAACAAACCAGGTCAGCATTGGACTGCTATCTACATTTACTGACTAATTACACTGTCTAATTACGTGCTTATTTAATTGCTAGTTATTTATTTAAAGTAATGTGTGTTTGTGTGTGTGTGTGTGTGTGTGTGTGTGTGTGTGTGTGTGTGTGTGTGTGTGTGTGTGTGTGTGTGTGTGTGTGTGTGAGTAATTGAACATACAAATAAATCAGGTATAATTTTCGAATGTAAAGGTTCTGACCGCTTAGATAGAAAATCTGCCTATATAAAAAACGTTAGGGTAAAAATGATTATTATTTCACCTAATATTTAGATCCTAATGTTTCTTTTTTCCATTCATAATGAAGTTGTATAACTGTTTAATAATAATAAACACATATTAAGAAGCCCGCGAACAGATTCCCGTTTTACAAGACTACGGTCCCTTATTAGAATACAACCCCCCAATACATAAATAAATTAGGTCACAATCTGTAGATGAGATTGAAATAAATGTAATAATAATCTTAATAACAATTATGCAATCTCCTTTGATAAAAACGGGGCCTAATCAATGACAGATTAAATCTTTTTATTCTCAGGTGAAAAAAAGTACGCCACAAAATCCAAGATGGCGGTCAAGGTGTCTGACTTCTACTCAAGTGTTCAAAATGGTCTCCTTGTTGATCACGGTAGTGCTCAACTTTTTGAATTGTTGCGTATGCCATATTGTTAATTTGTTTCGCAATCATAGTCAGGAATCCCGCGCTTACTTTATTCTCTAATTCTTCTCGAATTTATGATGTTGTTTTGAGCGCTTGATCTTTAATTGCCACCAAAGAAAGAAATCCCACAAAGTTAGATCTGGTGACCTTTAACACAAAAACTATCTTCCCGTGTTATTTGATCAAAAATAAAGGAATGGGTTTAATTCCTGGCGTTGCAGATCGAAAAATAAAAATTGAAATAGAAATGACGATCTGGAAAAAATTGACAAAAATGGTATCATTTTACGTATATACGTTGGAACATAGGGTAATTTAATAAATAAGTTTTCAATAATGAAAGTTGAATTTGTGTAAAACGCAATTTTTATATTATCACTGAGTGAATTTTGATAATCGAAATCGACGTATATAGTCGCTTCTAGTATTTTATTATGTAGCGGTATTGATGTGCTAGATTATTGAATCATTTAATCAATAGTATTGAATTCTAATTTATGGCATAATTAGTCTTTAAGGTATGGGAAATGCAATGAGATTTACAGATTTGTGAAGTAAGCCTCCTTTTATTATGCACTTAGACATTATTAATTATAATTAAAATTTGTTGCCATTGAGGTTATTTTTAGTCTAACGACAAGAAGGACGAAACCGGTCGATAGTTTTGGATTCAAAGTTAGCAATAAAAATTCTATTATCCCGAATACTTAGAGTACAACAACATTTTTCTGGAATTATTGTACCGTTTCTGTAGTACTCGATGTGAAGATCTTACACAAACTTTTGTCGATTTTAACTTAAGTATGTTTATCGTTTGAGTTCATCAACACCTAAATCACGTAATGGGATAGTATATTATGAATTTCTAGCACGAGTAATTTAAAAATCATGTGTAAATGACAGACCTGTGAAGTCTAATACGGCAACAGTGGGTAATTTGTATACTGTATGCGTTACTATTAACGTAAACGAAAGGGAATTTACGTAAAGTTTAATACAACTACTTGTTATTTCGAATAACGTTAGGAAAGGTATGAATATAAAATCTTAAGTAGTACTATGGGCAGTGAGGTGAAAAGGTTTTAAGTTACAATTACAAATTAAAGCAACGTTAACTGATGAGAATTAAATTTTATGGGAATGGTATTGTGTATGAGATACTTTAACATTTAGAGGACATTTCTAGTATTTATTTACTACTGGTTGAGTAAAATTAAAAAGGAGTATCGGACACTGTGTTCAAGGAAGTTTCGTACACGTACGAATATTTTTTAGTCAAATATACTATTTAACATACAGTTATTTAGTAGACCAACTTTTGCATCGGCCTATATGCACTTTCTGAGTTCAACAGAACAGTTTCAAATACCATGAGATTGTTCATGGCCTTTCGAGCAACAAACAGTAATCAGCGATCCAGTAACCCAGTGTTAGAGAATTTACCCTTGTCTCACACAAGACACCCAACATAGTTGCTAATGTCTACACCGAAGAGCCAACAAATAAGTAGCAAAGATGTGCAGTACAAGATGGAAAAATCAAAAGCACCCGCTCAGCAACTAAATAAAATTGGACAGCAAATAAACAAAATATTTGAGAATATGATGAAAGATGCAGCCTCAAGAAAATAAAAAGGTATGTTATGGACCGGCTACAGAAATTGGAGGATCTCAATCACGAGGCAATGCAGAATCTGACGAAGTAGTCAAGTTAGGTCAACAGGACCACGATTATAATAAATCAGCACATGTGAACCAATTAAATAAAATCTATAGGGACACAACATAACTGATTGAGCTCCAAAGCAAAACTAGAATCAATGGAAGCGAAGAAATGGTTGAAAAACAATCCATGTGAATTAGAAGACAAGAAGTCCAACTTGGCCAACACAACGCGCTGATGCTCCAACTAGAAGAACAAATACAGGAACAAAACGTCAAGCAAAATTTGGCAGGATAGAGCAGAAAAGTTGTGAGATGAAATATCCAAATGTGAAATAGATATTCAAATAAATGAGATAAGATTCTCCCATAAATACTTTACTGAGAAGTATAAGAGGTCAGAAGACCAATGTGTGACCATGCAAAACAATTACAGAGCATAAAGGAAAACCAGTCAGTACAAATAACACCGACAATATCGTTGCCAAACATCAAGATTGCAGTATTCCAGGCAGGGTATAAAAATTCAGCATTATTTCATGACCTATTCGAGGATACAGTTCGTGCCAATTAGACACTAACAAATGCACAGAGGACGTATTACCTCAAAGCCTACTTGAATAGAGAAGCTGGAAGGTTAATACAACATCTCCACATAACCGACGAAAATATTAAACAATCGTTATAATAATGTAAGGCTTTTATGGTATGCAAACTACTGGAAATGTTTTATACTTCCGTAAGGTTTAAATACAGGAAGCGGAACAATTAAAATGACTCCATGACACCGTACATGAGTGTCTGGAATCTATAACGAGCCTAGGAAGAAACACAACATTATCATGCGGCCCAATGATATCAAAATTGTCTCGAGGAAATGAGATGACGAAACAAACAGGTTGTTTAAACAGTGCTTAAAGCGGCGCACCCAGAATTATAAGATGTGATGGAATTCCTAAAGATCAGATTACAATCACTGGAGGCATTAACACCGAAAAGCAAATACACACGACAATTGCCTATACTGCAAGCAACAGCATCTTATAGCGAACTGCCCAAAGTTTAACAAATTAACGAGTGAAATCAGAAATAAAGTTATTGAAGAAAAAAGACTGTGTTTCAAGAGCATGAAGCACGACTACAATCTAAACTGTTATTCAACATGAAATTGTACAATTTGCCATTATCTACATCACACTCTAGTGTAAAAAATCGATCGAGCAATCTTCAAGACCAATTAAATCAACGTCTCATGCAGCTACAGCATCAAAGAAGACGGTAAAAGAAATAGCTAAAGATCACGAAGTGTTACTTGCAACAGCAATAGCGCGAGTCATAGTTCTACTCACAGAACATCAGTTATTAGGAGTGTTAATTGAAGTTACTTCTGCAAATAAAGCAACATGTCAGCGATAACAAAAGGAGCATAATTCATAGAATTGGTGCATCATCCAAAATTATAAGAAAATGACTTGTATGGTTTACAGCGTAAGCAACATCATCCAGGTGCCAAGAGAAATTATATTAGAAGATCAAGCGGAATATGGGGAAGAAGAATTTAATCAATAGGTGATAGCATAGACGATAAAATACTAAGAAATGAAATAGGTGTATTACAAAATGTGGCAGAAAAGAGCTGAAAGAAGATGATAAACTAGGAAAAGTGAAAAGTATTAAAGAAAAAATGAGGACTGTAGAGGTCGACGGTTTAGAGGAGGAATATCAGGTTATTAAGGTAAATTTGCTATATTTTTTGAATTATGATTATTTTTAAAAAACTATACCAGTGGTTCCAGTTACCCGGACAACTGGAGTCGCTGAGACACCCGGGTAAAATTCTCCTTTAAAGCGCACGGAATATTTCTACGGGAAACTGGGACACACTTTAGGGTTTCAAAAACTTTGAGTCTAAGCTTGGTTGGGAGATTCATTTGGAAGCAGCATCGTTTTGTAGAAAGGGTTATCCTAAAGGTTTAAAATATTGTTGAATTCATCAGCAAGTAAAACAAAAACATATTAAAAAACATTTTTTATTAAACTTTGTGATAAAAATAGAAGGACTTAGCCCATAGACATAGAAAAATAACAGAAAATAGATATTTTCTTAAACTTAATAATTAAACCTTAATAATTTTGGTAACATATTGCGCATACTTTCAGTGTTTCATTGAAGGAACATTATACAGGGTGGATACTCTAAGTGGAATAAATTATGTAACTCAAAGAGGTGAAGTCCGCAAGAAAAATGATGATAGGCATTCTTTATAATTGTTTCCAGCCCTCAATCTGGGGGTTACCCCCGGGGATGAAGCGATCCCTAACTTTTTTGTTCAAATGTAAGGGTAGCTCAAGCGTGAAAGCTTGTATTAAGTGGAATACAACGCAGTACTTATTTTCCAAAAATTTTTAACATTATTCTGTTGAACAAAAAAATTAAAATCAAAAACAAAAATCAAAAATAATGGTGTCCAGTTTTTCTTGACAAAGACCCAATCGGTGATAAAAACCATTTCTCACGTTTTGAAACATGTCTTGTGGAATACTTCTGACTTCTGCAGTAATTATGTCCTTCAAATCCTGAAGGTCAGTCGGTAATGTAGCATAAACCTGACTCTTCACATATCCCCATAAAAAAAGTCAAGGGGATTAAGATCCGGGGATCGTGGTGGGCATTCAAGTGCACCTCTTCGACCAATCCATCCATTTGGAAAAATTTTATTTAAATAGTTCCGTACGGGTAATGCATAGTACGGTGGAGCGTCAGCTTGCTGAAACCAAAATTCTCACATCCAAGTCATTTGGATTGCTATTTGGAAAGAGGCCCATTAAATTTGGGAGCAGGTCATCCGTGAGCATAGAAAGATAACTTTCCACCATTCAGAAAAAATGGCCCTACCACTCGATCTCCAATAATCCCAGCCCATACGTTTAATTTTTGTGGATGATGCGTGTGAGTTTCTCGCATCCAATGGGGGTTGTGGTCAAACCAATAACGACAGTTGTGATGATTCACTTCACCATGCAAACAGAAAGTACATTCATCCGAAAAGAGAATCCATTCCAACTGTATGTGACCATGGTCAATGAAGTCCATCATTCGTTCACAAAACTCAATTCGTCGGTCTGGATCTTTACCAGTCAATTCTTGTAGCATTTGCACCTTGCAAGGGTGCATCTTTGCAGTTTTTAAAACAGTTCTATGACTGACCTCATTATCGCGCGCTAATTGCCGTGTGTGAGAGGGGGTTTTCTGATGGGGTTTTCTTGAATAGCCAACAAAAAGTTCAGCTTTGTTTTTTTTGGTCAACTGCCTCTCTTGTTTGTCTTGACAGATTCCTGACATGATCCAGTTCTCTATAGCGTCTTTCTATTTTGCTCGTTGTGCCTTGAGAAAGCCGCGGTAAATCGGGATGATTTGCTTGAAATAATTCAGCAACCTCAGCTTGAGTGTGACTTCGGTCACCATATCCGATCATCAATAATATCTCGAAGGGCTTCCGTTAAATAAGCCATGCTAAATAATTTACTACGATGTGAAGATGTGAAAACTACACTAGAGGAATTATTTACTTAAATAAACGAGCAAAGAAAAATACAGGGAACCGACAATACTGTAATTTACTAATGTGGACGCTAAAACACAGAAGATTAAGAGCGATTTTCATCAACGATAAGACCTGGTTTGCTGAGATAATAAACGCAAGTTATCAATACTAGTCATTTTTATCTACCGGCCATTCAAGCACTCTCGAAATTAAAAAGCATTTAGTGATTGTAAGAAACACAGAAGATAAAGATTTTTCCTTCAACGATAAAATCAGGCTTGTTGCGATAATAAATGCATGTTATCACTACGGTACATTTTTACCTATCGACTTTTCAATCATTTTGGAAATTAAATACCAGTGAGCCAGAGAAAGTTGTTCATTTATGTTTTTTCACTTTATTTTTCAAATGCCCGAGAAAATAAATACTGCGTTGTATTCCTTTTAATACAAGCTTGTTAAGAATTTAATCAGTTTCCGTTGTAATTTACAATACTTAGGTGTTTCCATTTAAAAATTTTAACATAGACAAATTTAATTTTTTTTTTATTCGAAAGTACCCTCTTTCTACGACAATTAAAACTAAATACAATTGTTTTATAGTACATTTAATTGGTTTATCTACTCTCTTTCGAATGAGAATAATTTCGTTAAAATCCAAACCAAAGTTATATTATTATTATTATATTAATAAAATTAATAATAATTTTTAATTACATATTTACCTTTGAACTTATTCGTTCATAACAAAAACATATAACAAAGTTATAGGTATTTATTCATACAAACATTCCCACTCTCCCCCACCCTTTATTTGAAACAATTGAGAAAAAAGTATTTAACAAAATTTGTGCAGAAATTATGCATCATTTTTAATATCTACTATGATTGGACATAAAAAATTGTTTTTAAATTTTTCTATAAAGATTATGCCCTGTCGTGGTAAAGTTACAAACTTGAAAATTATTTCCAACGATTTCACTTGGTCGTTTTTACTAAGGAATAAGGAATTTTTTTGCCAAAGCTGTACGCTAAACAGTTCCTGAGATATAGCCGGAGGATCGGCTTATTGGTCCACCCGGCACAATGCCGTTACAATGACATGATAATTCTTTTGTTAAACCTCAAATTTGGTAGATATCAAGGAAGTGCTTATTGATACGTGGATGGGCATGGGGCTTGGTAAAAAAGAAGTCATGGCTAAATTCACGTCAAAGATTTCAATATCATAAGATTAAGGAGCCGTGAGCTCAGTCTTCCCCATGGTCCCGGTTACCTGACTGGTCCTTAGTTTAAAAACGATTTTTAACTTCCAGTTGGAGGATGTGTAATAATAATATAAATAATCATAATAATTATAATTTTATCAATTTTAACAATAACCTCTTTACAGTTAATTATAATTCATAATTTAATTTCATATAAAGTAATTAGGATCCCCATTTGAATGTGGATTTGGACCAAAATCTTCACCACGATTACGTTTTTCTTCACAATTCTTTTTAATTGCAATTATATGTTTCATTCTTGATATTCAATCTTCTCATATCTTACCACTTATTGTAAAATTAAAAATTACTAACCTATTATCATTTATTATAACCATAATTTTAATTAAATGCAGTAGTAGGTCAATTGTTTATGTAAATAAGAAAATTGTATTATACAACCGTACAATAGTAGTTGAAGTGCTGATTATACAAGGACTGAAGAAATCAGAACAATATAAAACGCGAAGTGGCATTCTTCGAACAGGGAAGTGTCTAAATAGTAAATGTGACCTTAATCTTTCTATATACTGTGTGATTTTCTAACCCGCCTATTAGATGTGTTCTTTCTAAAATATATTCGTGCCAATAGCACTTCCGGTTGTACCGGAAGTAACCATCGACTTCCTTATTTTAAATGCATCCGTACATTTTTTTCAACGCTGTTGGATTCTCTGCATGATTTGCTACATAATTCACGTAGTTTGTTTACCTGGTTGCTATGGTTACGGGTAGGTATAACAACGTTTATGAAAAAATGTAGACTTTCAAGGGTTTATTAGGAAAATCATAACTTTTAACGGCTTACGGCAAGAAAATAAAAATACCATCCGGCAATAGTTAATAATTTGCTCTTTTCAAATGCATGACCTCAAATTGATTTTACTTTGTTGAAGACGCCGTAATAAATTTGTAAACTAGACTAAATTTAAACAGCGATATTATTTTTAAATGGAACCCTCCATTTTCTCTACGCGAGTCGGTAGAGACTTGAATTTTTAACATTTTTTCTCTAATTATGTATATGCCTATCATCAACCGTTTTTGTGGAAAAAATATTTTTATGTAAAATTATGAGTTTATTCAATTTATTACCTGGGCGTGATGGCCCGTTGCTATGGGGACTGACACCAAATTCGATTGTTCCTATTTAGCTTTATTAGTCACGTTCATCCTTTTGACTTTCAATCGGTGAATTTTCATAACTTTGCAAAAAATAGCACAAATTTCGAATTCTCTCCTTTAATATTCATTCAAAAATTAACAACATACATATGAAAATGTAAACTTTCACCATTAACACTCATAATAAAATACTTATCTTTTTTGGGATTTTTTAATGGTGTACTTTAAATTATACAATCTAAACGTTTCGATAACACTTACAGTTATCTTCGTCAGTAGTAATGTTTGTTAAAAATTGTTAAAGATGTAGTAAACAATTTTGTCAAATTTGAAAAATTCAAACATAAACATAAGCCTGCTATTAATATAACAGTTTGAGAAACGTATAAGCCAATTATAAAATTGTGGTAAAGAATAACTAGGTCTTAAAATTAAATATTGTTAAACTGCCTCAAAGATGACAAACCAGAACACTCTTTACGACGAAAGCTGACAATGAAATTTGCCAGCCAAAAAACACATTTAACAAAATTTAATCGAGTTATGATGTCAGTGTAAAGTTGTGAAAAACTTCAATTTTAAAATGATAGAAGCATTCACAAATCCAAACATTACATCAAATAAAATATTTGATGTAATATCTCTTGGGGGCGCAATACTACCAAAGTTAATAAACATCTTTTCAATTTGCGTAATTGTTTTTCACTTATAGGGGGAAGTTCTGGGTATTTTACGTTAAATGATTAAAGATTCATGATTAATACGTTTTATGAAATAAATCATGCCAACGAGCTAGGGCTTTGACGTGCTTTAGCAGTTAAACACTCAACGATGAGAGCTTTTATCGTTCTATTTTCAAAGGCTGCTTGATATTAGCTGCACATATTGTAAATAGTAATAGACTTACTCCAAAAAAAAGTTAACACGGACAAGCTTAATAATATTATCGCGTACAACTTCCATATTTGACAACGTTAGAAAGGAGATTAGCTTTAAATTTAGACGTTACTTTGAATACTCATTACAAGAGTGACCTCAAAAAGTGTACCATTTCTTACGAAATGAAAATTCACCGATTTAAAGTCAAAAAGGTGGACGTCACTAATAAAGCTAAATAGTGGAAACGATCGAATGTGTGTCAGTCCTCGTAGCAACGCCCAGCTACCGGTGGTAATAAATTGAATAAACCCATAATTTCACATAAAAATATTTTTTACACAAAAACTGTTGATGATAGGCATATGCACAATTACAGAAAAAATATTACAAATTCAAGTTTCTATCGACTCCCGTAGAGCAAAAGGTAGGGTTCCATTTAAAAAAATGACATCACTATTTAAATTTACTCAAGTTTACAAATTTATTGCGGCATCTTCAACAAAGTAACATCAACTTGAGACCATGCGCTTGAAAGGGCAATTCATTGACTATTGTCAAAAGGTCTTTCTATTTTCTTGTCGTAAGCCGTTAAAAGTTATGATTTCCTAATAAACCCTTGCAAGTTGACATTTTTTCATAAAAGTAGCCATAGCAACCAGGTAAACATAAACTGGGTGAATTATGTAGCAAATCATGTAGAGAATCTCACAGCGTTGAGAAAAATATATGGTTCCATGTAAAATAAGGAAATCGATGGCTACTTCCGGTACAACCGGAGGTGCCATTGCGGCGAATATATTTTAGTCAGACAACTCACTGTGCATTGTGGCCGTGTGCCAAATTTCAAATATCTAACTTTTAAGGTATCCAAACTCGCCTAATAGGCCGGTGAAAAAAGTTACCTGGTATAACTCATAATTTGTATCACTAATTGACTCTTGAATTAAACGTTGAATAGTCACATATATTACTTAACATACCGTTATTTAGTACATCGACTTTAGAATCGTCCTATATGCATTTTCTGCCTTGAACAAAACAGTCTCAAACGAGATCGTTCATCTATCAAATAAAATTTCCCTTCGTCAATAGCAACGCATACTTTTGGGATATTTTTTTACCGAACTTCCCTCGAGATTAAATTAAGAATCCACAAAAATTTTGGGGAACATTTTCGGAAATAATTCGAGCTCTAGGGAGATTGTAAATGATGATTGAATAGTTTTCCACGCGGTCACATGGTTTGTCGATCTATATGGTCTAATAATATTATTGTATATCTTATTTTGCTAACCGTACATAAAAGACTTTCTGTCGGTGATAAACTTTCTAAATAAGAGAGTTTGTCGCTTGGCATATATCGTTTTAGTTTATTTATCTATTGTTATATTAATTTTTTTGCAATTCATAATCGTACAAGCGTTGATGTATTTAAACAAAAAAATATTTCGACAGATTATGTTTTATAGAATAAAATTTATACAGATTTAAGTGAAACACACATTTTTAAACCATACTTTGAAATGTAAATGTGTATTTGGACAGCTTGTGTAGAAACGTTATTAAAATCTACTTAATACAACAATTTTATGTTAAAAAAATACAAGTCTCTTACCGATCATAACAATACAAGGAACGTAGAATGAAATGCAGCTAGAAACAACAGCATATGTTGGAGTGAGATCAAGAGCACATGTGGGGTAGTTTTGTCCACCCGCGTTGTAAACTAATGGCTGCGGAGGTCTATGTAATCCCAATGATATGGGAACGAATGATATCAATCCAGCAAGAAGCCATACTGTTGCTATTGTCCCTACAGCCACTCTTCTAGTTACCCATCGGGTATACCTAAAAATAAAATATAATTTGAGTTGCAGTCACTAACATTCTATTAAATTCAATTAGCTTAAATTAGAGATATAATATATTGATTTGCAGTTTCTTTGAAATTAATGAATCGTATTAAAAATGTTTGTTTATCACTCCCTATTCCAGTGATGGCGTCTTAATTAAAACATTTCTATATTTAATTAACGCTCCAATGAAATACAGCGTCAGTTAAATGCGAACAATACTCAAAATTAACTTCATGTTTTATTTACCCTTATAAAGATTTTACAAACTGACGGAGGTTTAA